>OY759269.1:44810447-45035447 GCA_963662155.1 Lamellibrachia columna | reverse complement strand
TTTTTATTATAACTATTGTCTACTTAGGAATGCTATTTACTTTTATCGAGTTTATATGTAAATACAGCCTGTAATTTTGCAGCCAGTTTAACATTTAGGATCAAGTGCATAATATATGTTTGCTGTGTTTTAAAAAGAATACATATTTAAACGCACGAAGATGCAAATGTCATATAATAGTACGGTATTTTTGTGAACAATCTTACATTTCGAATTGCTTTGAAAATACAGTCAACGAACTCAGTACATGGGAAAGAAAGTGTCTCTAATGTGCCGTGTGTCAGGTCTTTGATCGGGTCACTTACTACAGTCGACGGCCGGTCACCATCAACGTCAACTTCCATCGTAACAAGACTGTTGTCTTCCCTGCTGTAACCATCTGCAACCAGAACGCCTTCAGGTAATCACAGCCATCACTGGTTGTCATCGTGTCATTTCCAATAAATTGTTTTCCGAAGGCGCACACAATCAGCCGGGAATATTGGGATGATTTCTGAAAATGTTTACAGTTAAAACAAATTCTCTGAAAATGAAAGAAACCCCCCGAACCCCCCCCCCCCCCCCGCCGGAGGACGGACATGGGCCCTAAGCAGTATTTTATTTTGGTAGGCTAAACCTACCATGGTAAGCTATGCAATATAATCATGCTACGTTGTGCCTACCGATTATCATTATTATTATTTATTTTTAGCTTTAGGGACTTGGTAAATAAAAAAAATATATAATGATGTAGAAGTAAATTGGATGTTGGTGGATGGATCAAGGGTCCACACGGATTATTACACACAATTTGGAAAGGTAAATGTTTGTTGAGTTTTTTCCACGGTTGAAATTTTGCAAAATTCGGCTTTCCATTCACTGAATGTTATTCGATGCATCGTTGGTTTTTGTTGATTTCGAATGGGGTCAAACACATCCAAACAAATTATTTTTGGCATTTTTATATTTATAAAGTCTGGGCCAAGAAGTCGTTGTCGTCACAGTGACCTCGGTGTGTCGTGGTCGCTGCTGTTAAATAGTTATATCGTTATATAAGTCGATGTAGTACCACCGGGTCTGCGGTGTACCAGATATGGCGCCGTGACTCAACTGCGTCGCGTTTGTCTCGAGATCATGAGGCCAAAAAAAAAAAAAAAAAAACGAGTGCAATGCAACTATTTAGGCTACCACCAGGGGTCAGGCCTAAGTGATATTAATAGCGATGCGACCTTTCAACAGCAAAGCACATTAAACGAGTGTAATGCAGCGTCTGTATTACAAATTGATACAATTACTTGTTTATTTTACAACGGTGACGGGAGACCGGCTGATCTCGGCTGCTGTGTAGTCATTTATATATCAAACGGGACATTTGTGTTCCGCGTCCCTCTGTAATCGTCCCCGACAGCTGGCTGTGTAATACAAATAATCGGACAATGATATATTACTTCACAGGCGAAATTCGTTTTGTTGGGGCTATGTTCTCTATCACCGCAAATCGTCATTCCGTTTTAAAATAATTCAAATGTTCTTCTGTCATTTTGTATGCGGCGACCGCATTATAACATAAACAAAGAATTTCGTCGTCATCAAACACGCCATTTTGTAAACGGCGACCGCATTATAACATAAACAAAGAGTTTCGTCGTCATCAAACACGCCATTTTGTAAGCGGCGACCGCGTGATAACATAAACAAAGAGTTTCGTCGTCATCAAACACGCCATTTTGTAAGCGGCTACCGCGTGATAACATAAACAACGAGTTTCGTCGTCATCAAACACGCCATTTTGTAAGCGGCGACCGCGTCAAATAGTTCCGCCATCATCGGTTCTAGTCCGAAGCGAGTCCACTATATTAGTAATTGTTATGTTCAGTTAGACATGAACACTTATGCTATCCATGATTTTTTGCTAGTACCATTGTTTTGTTTATATGGAGCGACGTAGCCTTATCCCTGTGAATTCCGTTGTTATGGTTTTAGGACGATGCTAACGTAAATATGCTTTCATGTCTGTAATATGACATTGACAGGTGACTGGCCATTAGCAACATACACACTATAGCGTGAACTGTTGACACGCTTGTCAGGTTCCAATGTAGCACCATATCGGCCGAATATAGAAAACACTCCCTTCTATTTAATTATTAACTACCGTTGCAATGGTTTTCGTAGCCACGATGTCCGGTGTTGGCGTGCTCCTCATATTTCGCGTTAAAAGGTTTGTCCTCGATTCCATGTTTTTGCTCGTCTCATTTCAGACACATTTTATGAAAAATCTAAACTATTTTGTGTCTACTGCGACATGCAGGTTCTTTGTGCGAATGTGTCATCGGGCAAATAATTATACAACTTTTGATTGAGTCCTGGCTGTTGTGTGGCTGTTGCCTGGTTGTTGCCTGGTTGTTGCGCATATTACATAAACAATTCACGCGCTACTGTCATATTTGAGCAGACCTGAATCGCTATTGAATACATCAGTTGAGGAGGGAGTTATCAATGTATCTACTGTGTTATTGCGACAGAACAGCATCATTAATCATTTCCCTATACACCAATACTTCCAGTTCCAGTATTGACTATGGAGGTAACCCCACCTTTACGTTTATTCTACTATGTTTGAGCATAAGCGTTCACAGACTGTTGTCGACGATGGAATGTGGCAGATAATCTTGAAGAAGGAAAGAGTCATTGTGGTGACACGTTGCAACAACAACTAATTACATTTTTTGGGATTCTGCACTTTACAATAATTAATGATATCGGTTCACACGTTGCTGCGTGCGTGCGTGCGTGCGTGCGTGCGTGCGTATGCGTGTGTTGTTGTTGTTATTTGTGAAGCAGACTTTATTTGGCGCGCTCGTGTTGTTTTCTATTTCGTACGTTTGTGGAAATTTTCACAGTTTCCATCACTAACTAAAATCGAAAAAAACAATGTGGGACTTTTATGACAGTGATTTTTGTTAGGAAAGTGTTCTCTATGGCGTATGGCGTAAATTTATACAGTACTTAAGGTAGTAGGCCTAGAGAGAACTGATATCAGTAGTTTAATTTAGCATGTTGTAGAAAATATAGGCGTATTTAAAATTATTACAGAAATGAAACAAACCATAGTGGCGATAAATTACTTAAATTGACAAAGACAATTATAAGTTGCGCCTTTTTCAATATTCCGTAATTCTGTTCACGCGTTGCCATAGGCCTACACATACAAAGAGTTTCATACGTAGGCAAACTCGTGGTAAAACAGGTTGCCCCGGGTGAGGATCGAACTCACAACCTCCGCATGACTCGCCGACACTGCCTATAAGTACGGCGCGCTAACCGATTGCGCCACCGGGGCTGGCGAAAACTTTGTGCGCCGCATTAAATATTCGCCACAAACGCCTGCCTACAACACGTCGGACATTTTTGAGCATGGAAGGAGCATGTGGTGATACATTAAAACGACAAACACAAAGGGTACTAGGGGCCTGTAGTAGTTTGCGTGCGTGCGTGCGTGCGTGCGTGCGTGCGTGCGTGCGTGCGTGCGTGCGTGCGTGCGTGCGTGCGTGCGTGCGTGCGTGCGTGCGTGCGTGCGTGCGTGCGTGCGTGCGTGCGTGCGTGAGTGAGTGCGTGCGTGCGTGCGTGAGTGCGTGAGTGCGTGCGTGAGTGCGTGCGTGCGTGCGAAGGTGGTATATGTGCATGCTCTGGAGGCATTTCATGAAAATCATTAAATTTAGTATAACTTAGCATAACGTTTTTGTATTAAGTGTTTGTTTTTATACAATTTTGGAAGTGGGCCTTTATTTGGCGTCCTCGTGTTGTTGTTTTTTTTTTATTTCGTAGCCTAGGCATGTGGACATTTTGCCAGTTTCCTTCACTAACCAGAATTGCTTCTTGGAACAAATGTGGGACTTTTCTTCAGTGATTTTTGCCAGGATAGTGTTCCTACATGCGAATAGCTCGGGGGTAAACTGTACACTACTTGACTATCACATGTCTATGACTTCGTCGTTGGGTATTATGCCTGGATTAGGGGGAGGGGTAATCAATAATGTCACTTAGAATTGTGTAGAAAGTCAAGATTTGTTTGATGGTACCATCTTAAAAGTATTCGCAAATACTTGCAATCAATACAGTTTTGCGCCATGCTCAGAAATCGCGTTACAGATGTGCGATTCCTGGAATACAGTGATTTAACAAGATTTAACAAGATTTGCCATCCAAGCCAAAGGCCCAGATGGCAAGTGGACAAGGAAGCCATTGGCTTATCGAGAGTCCAACAATGTTCATCTACTTATAACCGCCCTCCTGAGATATGTGTCAACCTTGTTTTTAAACATATTCACGCTGCTAGCAGTTACACAATCTGTAGACAATTTGTTCCATTCATTTATTGTCCTCTGTGAGAACGAGTGCTTCCTGATGTCCAATCTACATTGATCCTTTACTAATTTTACCTCATGTCCTCTAGTTCTGCTATCCTTCTTGAGTGAGAAAAACATATTTCTATCAATATTTTCATACCCATTCAATATCTTAAACACTTCAATCTGATCTCCTCTTAACCTCCTTGTCTCTAGAGTTGTTAAACCACATTCTTTCAGGCGTTCTTCATAACTAAGGTCTCTCAGTTCTGGAATCATTTTAGTTGCTCTCCTTTGTATGCGTTCAAGCGTATCTATATCTTTCTTACGATATGGTCTCCATGCTTGTATACAGTATTCTAAATGAGGTCTAACTATTGCTTTATAAAGAGGTATAATTAACTTTTTTCCCTTGTATGTTATGTTTCTTCTAATCAATCCAAGAATTTGATTACCCTTTGAAGCTGCAATACCACACTGCTCTGAAACTTTCATATCAGCGCTTATTGTAACTCCTAAGTCCTTTTCTTTTACAGTAGTACCCAGAACAGTATCTCCCATTTTATAGTTTACATTCAAGTTCCTATGTCCTGTATGTAGGCATTTACATTTCCCAAAATTGAACAACATCTGCCATTTCTCAGACCATTTCACTAATCTGTCTAGATCGTTTTGTAAATGTTGTTTATCACCATCAGTATTAACCTTTCTAAACAGTTTTGTGTCATCCGCAAATTTCAGTACGTTACTTGTTATACTGTCGTCCAAGTCATTGATATAAATTAAGAATAATATAGGTCCTAATACTGATCCTTGAGGTACCCCACTCAAAACCGATTTCCAATTTGAAACTTCTCCATCTACTACAACTCGTTGTCTTCT
Organism: Lamellibrachia columna; assembly: GCA_963662155.1. NCBI lineage: Eukaryota > Metazoa > Annelida > Polychaeta > Sabellida > Siboglinidae > Lamellibrachia > Lamellibrachia columna. The sequence continues at coordinate 45,030,237 of OY759269.1, read as the reverse complement.
GTCAGTCAGCCATTGTTCTATCCAGTCAGTTATGCTGTCCCCGATACCATGGGCTTTTAATTTAAGTAGTAATCTTTGATGTGGCACTTTGTCAAAAGCTTTCTGAAAATCTAAGTAGATAATATCTACTGGCGATCCCACGTCTATCCACTTAGTGATTTCTTCCAAAAAACATAACATATTTGTTAATCATGACCTCGCTTTAAGGAATCCATGTTGAGATGAATTTAATAATTTATGCTTAACGAGGAATTCCACCATATGGTCTTTAATTAACCTTTCTAATAATTTACAAATCACTGACGTTAAACTCACTGGTCTGTACATTGAACTGTTGCCAAAGCTAACAATGTCGTGTCCTCTTCTTTTACTACTCTCTCGATCTGTACGTGTAAAACAATACTCGTAGAGTTCTATAGTGCCGCAACCATTCAGTGAGCAATCTTCATTAATGAAAAGAATCATTGTGACAATAAATAAAAAAGCACAGAAACATTCATGGGTTGCAGCAATTTTTCAAGCGAATCGTGGTAAAACTGAGTGCCCCGGGTGAGGATCGAACTCACAACCTCCGCATGACTCGCCGACACTGCCTATAAGTACGGCGCGCTAACCGATTGCGCCACCGGGGCCTGGTTACACGATTTGCGCTTTATTTCAGACAATGTAAAACAATAGATTTGAAAATTTCAGACAATGTAAAAAATAGATTTGAATAATAAATCTCCATGCTAGCGTCCCGGGGGGGGGTACTCCCTACACTTAGGTATACATGTATATGCAGCGCAAATGTTCCTGTTTTTGGCCATTTTTCTCTCTCTGTCCGAAGAAAAAAATTTAATTTTCTCTCTTTGTGCCCCAATTAAACCTGATAATTATCTCTTTCATCGAAGAGGAAATTTCCCAATGAAAACGTTCCGCCCGGGCTTACCTTACGCTTATAGATATTAGATAAATTGTTCAATAATTCTCTCTTGGTGACCATAAATTTCTTGATTTCTCTCTCTCTCTCTCTCTCTCTCTCTCTCTCACTCTCTCTCTCTCTCACTCTCTCTCTCTCTCTCTCTCTCTCTCTCTCACTCTCTCTCTCTCTCTCTCTCTCTCTCACTCTCTCTCTCTCTCTCTCTCTCTCTCTCTCTCACTCTCTCTCTCTCTCTCTCTCTCTCAACATCGTAGTGGTGCAGCAGTCCTTACGTGACCTGATCACCTGAATGGCTGCGGCACTATAGAACTCTACGAGTATTGTTTTACACGTACAGATCGAGAGAGTAGTAAAAGAAGAGGACACGACATTGTTAGCTTTGGCAACAGTTCAATGTAAATTGGACATAAGAAATTGTTCAGTAAGTCGTAGTCATATGTCGTTCTACTTATCAACCGGAGGGGGGGACGACACGTGTATCGTTAACGTACATATGGGTTAATATAAGTCAGCTGCTAATACTCTTTACACTGACACTAGTTTCGATGTAGGCCTATATACGTTGTCCTTTACCGTAATATTTGTCATGGACACAGGGGTCTAATACCCCCCTCCATGGCTTAGAGAGACCCCTAAGACCCCCCTGAATCCGCGACTGGGGGGATAAATGTCCTCTAATTCCTCTACCACCACCCTCAAGTGTAATACAATACATCTATCACTATTTTAATTTCAACCTTAGTAATTATCTGTCGTCCTTGGACGGAATGGATGCAACAACTACATGGTCCAACCTCCACACTTTCGTGCTGTACACAAGTGTAGAGACTTCCTGCTAAAGATGGCTCAAGGCCTACATCTCGGCGTAGGTATGTCAGGGCATTCCCCCCACACCCAGCTATACGGCACATACCACGACGTAGCTAGCAAAACGTCAGCTCGGAAACTCGCTGTTCACATATTTGTTTTAATGGTTTTACATTTTCAAAATATTCTGATTTAACAAGATTTAACAAGATTGCCATCTCAAACAACAAGTTCCAGATGGCAAGTGGACAAGGAAGCCATTGGCTTATCGAGAGTCCAACAATTTTCTCATCTATGTGTAGCCCGCCCTTATCAGATATCTGTCAATTCTATTTTTAAACATATTCACACTACTAGCATTAACACAATCATTTTATCACCCTCTGTGAGAAAGAATACTTTCTCATGTCCAACCTACACTGCTCCTTAACTAATGCTGCTTTGTGTCCTCTGGTTCTACTGCCTTCTTTAAGTTTGAAGAACATATTCCTATCAAAGTCCTCATAACCGTTCACTATTTTAAACACTTCTATTTGGTCTCCTCTTAGTCTCCTGGTCTCTAGTGTTGTTAAACCACATTGTAATAAGCGACTTTCGTAACTAAGGTCTCTTAATTCTGGAATCATCTTAGTTGCTCTTCGTTGTATTCTTTCTAGCTTATCTGTCTTTTTTACGATATGGCCTCCATGCTTGAATACAATATTCCAAATGTGGTCTAACTATTGCTTTGTACAGGGGTACAATTAAATGTTTCTCCTTATACGTGATAGTTCTCCTAATTAGCCCTAGAATTTGATTTCCTTTTGAAGCAGCAATCCCACATTGCTCTGAAACTTTCATGTCAGCATTAAATGTTACTCCTAAATCCTTTTCTTGTGTGGTTCTACCTAGTACAGCATCCCCCATTTTATATTCCTCGTCCATATTTCCATGTCCTATGTGTATACATTTACACTTCCCAAAATTGAATAACATTTGCCATTTTTCTGACCATTTAACTAATTTTTCTAGATCATCCTGTAAACTTTGTTTATCTGTATCATTAGTAACCTTTCTGAATACTTTTGTGTCATCTGCAAATTTGAGTACTTTGCTAGATATGTCATCCTCCAAATCATTTATATATATTAAAAACAGTATAGGGCCTAACACTGATCCCTGTGGTACCCCACTCAAAACAGATTTCCAGTTTGAAATCTTACCATCTACTATTACTCTCTGTCTTCTGTGTGTAAGCCACTTTTCTATCCAGTTGATTACATCATTGCCTATACCATGGGCTTTTAGTTTAAGTAACAATCTTTGATGTGGCACTTTATCAAAAGCTTTCTGAAAATCTAAGTAGACAACATCCACTGGTGACCCGTCATCTACCCACTTTGTAATTTCTTCTAAAAAACATAAGAGATTGGTTAGACATGACTTTGCTTTTAGGAATCCATGTTGAGATGTATTTATTAATTTATGTTTTATGAGGAATTCCACCATGTGGTCTCTAATTAATGTTTCGAGTAATTTACATACAACTGACGTTAAACTCACTGGTCTGTAATTTTCTGGCTTCTTCCTCGATCCCTTCTTAAATAGCGGCGTAATGTTTGCTTCTTTCCATTCTGAAGGAACTATTCCTTCTTCTAGTGACAAGTTAAATAAGTTTGCAAGTGGTGTACTAATTTGATCAACAATTTCCTTTAGCAGTTTTGGTGGTATCCCATCAACTCCAGGTGATTTATTATCTTTCATCTTCTTAATTTTCTTTGCTATCATTTCAGGAGTTACAAATAACTGCCCTAAATGTTCTGATTTATTGCCCTCAAATTTATTCAATGGAACTGGAAGTGAGCTGATATCTTCTGTGGTAAAAACTGAGCTGAGATACTCATTCAGGACCTCTGCCATTTGGAACCCATCTGAAATTATGTTTTCACTGTTGTTTTCCAGTGGTCCGACCTTATCTCGAACTTTCTGTTTACTCCTTACATAAGCATAGAAACTCTTGCTGTCATTTTTTATATTACCTGCCAATTTTTATTCAAAGGTTCTTTTAGATTTTCTAATTTCAGTTGTAGCTAGGTTAAGTGCCTCTTTATAGTTTGTGTAGTTTTCTACATTTCCAGTGTGTTTATAGACTTTCCACAGCATCTGTTTGTGAGCAATTTTTCTAATAGGTTCTTTTGACAGGTGTTTTTTCCTGGATCTTTTCCCTTGTTTTCTTAATGGAATAAATTTCTCAATAATGCCCTCAATCTCATATTTTAAACAAGTCCAGCATTCTGTTGCTGTCTTGTTCTTCAGCAAGTTATTCCAATCTATATTTGCTAGATATGTTCTCATCACTTTATATTTGCCTTTGTTGAAGTTCCTCTTCCATTGTTTTTTATATGTATTCCCTGTTTTTACTTTTATATTAAAATGGATTTGGTTATGGTCACTTGAACCCAAAGGTTCGTGTACTTTAACATTGTCAACTAATTCATTTTGAGAAGACAAAATTAAATCTAACACATTCCCACCTCTGGTTGGTTCCAAAACATGTTGAGTAAGGAAACAATCCTGTGTTAAAAGTAGAAACTGATGGTCGTCACCTCCAGCACTCTCTAATGATTCCCATTGTATATGGCCATGGTTAAAATCACCCATTATAACACATTCTCCCTTGCTCACCTCCCTTATCGCCTTTTGTAATTTTAGGCCATAATGTAGCGTGGTTTCTCAATATAGTACTTTATACGGGCTAATATGTCCGGTGGAGCAATCGGTTAGCGCGCCGTATTTACATGCAGTATTGGCAAGTCGTGCGGAGGTTGTGAGTTCTATCCCCACACGGGGCACCCCGTTTTACCACGAGAAGGCCTACGTATGAAACCCCTTGTACGTGTATGGCAACTTTTCCGCTGAAGGCAACAGCATATTTTGGTGTTGGAAACAACGTGTCCACGCCCTCGTCATTAAACCACTCCAATTCAACATCATCAATCCTTGTACGCACACGAGTTCTCGGTGACAGTTTTCCAGCGGTTGGGATGCAGCAGGCTGGGATTTTTTGCCGGTACATCAAGTTTGCAGACTTTTTCTTGCGCCACTACATATTTGACTGATGCAAGGTAGAGTCCGCATTCTTTTCCCGATTGAGTTCTGTTGAACTATACACAAACATTGGCATAACAACCAATGCTACTAGTCAGATATCGACAGCGAGACGACCAAAAAAAACTGATGGTTCCATATGTATAGATGGCCGCAGTCCACAGTTAGTACCCGTCCGCCATTACTCTCATATGAATAGATGGCCGCAGTCCACAGTTAGTACCCGTCCGCCAATTCTCTCATATGTATAGATTACCCCAGTCACAGTTAGCACCCGTCCGCCATTACTCTCATATGTATAGATTGCCGCAGTCCACAGTTAGTACCCTTCCGCCATTACTCTCATATGTATAGATGGCCGCAGTCCAAAGTTAGTACCCGTCCGCCATTACTATCATATGTATAGATGGCCGCAGTCCACAGTTGGTACCCGTCCGCCATTACTATCATATGTATAGATGGCCGCAGTCCACAGTTAGTACCCGTCCGCCATTACTCTTATATGTATAGATGGCCGCAGTCCACAGTTGGTACCCGTCCGCCATTAATCTCATAATGAGTCCCTGTAAAATTAGGATTGCGCGTGATGAGTGATTTTTTTCCTACACTTTTACAGCTGATACGTTGGTAAAGTTAATGATTTATATACAACTGCATTTCAGTTTTCGTTCAAATGCAATGAACAGACACCGGCCGCACGCGTATCACTATACTGCCTATTTTGTAGAAGGCACCAACATTTCAAAATCAGTCACCGGGCTCGGTAGGGGTATCGGCTTTGGGTGCGTTTTTCTGAAAAACGAGGTTCGTCATTTTCACGAGTTTTGCACAGGATGTCTGTTAATTGACGATTAACGCGCTGTGGAAGTTTGAAGATAATCGTAAGAAAAATGTTCCACAGAGAACTGGAAACGTCATAATGGTGACCAACGTAAAACTTAATGGTGGTCTCACCCGAAATGCTCTCTCCTTTGTATGTGTCCCAGAATGAGCGCCGCGGCTGAGCACGGAATGTATGCGTGGCTCGACGCCATGTATGCAACGGGAGACGTGAGCCACTTCAACTACAGTCACTGGGGCGTCGGCGATGTCTCCCTGCTCTCCGTGCTCGAGACGACGGCTCACACTAAGCAAGATCTCATAGTCGAGTATGTACTCTTGGACGTACTGCTGACGTCACAGCGGTTGCATTGTGTGTGTGCGTGCGTGCGTGCGTACGTGCGTGCGTGCTTGCGTGCGTGCGTGCGAGCGTGCGTGCGTGCGTGCGTGCGCGCCTTAAATGACTACATCATAAATTATAAATGTCGCTAAAATGTGTTAAGAAAGTACGAATATATAATCGATTATGAACAATTATGTTAATAGTTTGGCTTAGCGGAAGCATTACTTACAGTTGCATGCGAGATGTGGTGAACATGCGGAAGAATAGAAATATATTAGGGGTCATATATTAGGGGGGTAGACGAAAAACTAACATGCGAAAGGCCAACAAGGAAATGTATGATGTGACCATTAGGAAATGTCTGATGTGACCATTAGGAAATGTATGATGTGACCATTACGTCACAAGAACACACAACAACGAGTAAAACATAGACAATTTTGATCAATCGTAAAGTTCTCGCTTCGTTTTGTTTTGATAATCACGAGTTCTAAGAACTGCTAAATTAACGCCAACAAAAGTCGCTACGAAGGGATATTCGCGTTATGTTATAAAACCTTTGTTGACCCAATGTGTATTTGCACATTGTAACATGGAATTGATACACCACGGACCAAGTCTTGCTAAATGCCTTCTTATCAACCACACTGCCGTCTTATACATGAACTTATGTGTGGTGACGTATTCTCTCCAGATGTGAATGGAATCACCAGAAGTGCGGCTTAGACGACTTCCGCACGGTCTACACGGACCACGGCATCTGCTACACATTCAACAACCCACCGGACTCCGCACCCCCACTCCACGTGTCAGAGACAGGTAGGAACCTATAGTAGTTTATTTTACTGACTATGGTAGGTTATTTGACCGACATTTTTTTTACCGATAGTTTCTAACATTTTAACATGGTCTTTGTTTTACGCGGAAAATGGCGCGCTTTCCATTAACGCACGCTACAGTTCCCACGTTGCCATACGCGTACTAGTGCCCTGCGCGGGCCGGGCTTTGGGTCCAAGCCCGTCCCGGCCCGGAGCCCGTGGGCCTACATACTGCGGGCCCGGGCCGGGCCTGGGCTGAAAACAATTTAAACACATCGGGCTTGGTCCGGGCCTGGGCGTAGTGTGAGCGGGCCGGGCTGGGCCTGGGCTGGGCCTGGACATGATAAAAATATTCATACAAAACACCGATTATTACTTTATTTTTTAATAAAAACTGATTATAAATTGTAATTCCGGTTAATGAATGGTTAAAATTATTTCTTTAGTATTATATAGTTGCAAATTGAGAAATTGCATGGAATCTAATGGCCCCATAAGTTCACTTGGCTGGAAGTAGCCAGCCCCAAATGTTTACGTTAGGAATATTTGCAGAGGCAATCAAGCCATGTTTAACCATCAACTTATCACCCTTTGACCCTACTAGTGGACATTCTATTGTCTAGGTCTCCCCTCCAAACATTGCCCACCTGAATGACCTGCCCAGTGCCAAGTGCCCACTAGGCCACCAGCCCACTACCCAGTACCCAACCCAGTTGGTAATTGGTATTTCTCCCCAGTCCTAATTCATTCACACTTTTACTAATTCACACATGTCTGAACATGTCTGTCTCAGGCTAGTGACTGCAGGCCTGCGTGAAATGCCACTGGGTGTCAGTGCCAGTGGATGACATTTAATTGAAATATCGTATTAAATTATGTTAACTTAGTTGAGCTAATTCAATTAACAATATAAATTGGGGTTATGGCTTGTATATGGGATAAGGCAGGGTTAGATAAACAAATCTCCTACCCTAACCATAAGCCAATACATTAAAGCCAAGTATAACAAATGTTATCATATTTAATAGTAATGACGCTAAGAAGTTTTTTTTATTTTTCTTCAGGATATTCGTAAGTTTGAAGAAGTTGGTGGTGCTGGATTTTTAGAACTCATCCAGCACTCTATGGACCTTTAGCATAAGAGTAATACTCCACTAAGAGCTAAGGATTATTATGATTAAGGATTATTATGCCCCATCCCATATATATATATATATATATATATATATATATATATATATATATATATATATATATATATATATATATATATATATATATATATATATATATATATATATATATATATATATATATATATATATATATATATGTGTATATATATATATATATATATATATATATATATATATATATATATATATATATATATATATATATATACACATATATGTTTTTTATTTAATAAAACAATAAGTCTGTTTTACAGTTTATTTGTTTTTTATCTTTGTTATAAGATTATAGGTTTATCTTCTCTAAACTTAGCGGGCCGCGGGCTTGCGGGCCGCGGGCATGGGCCGGGCCTGGACCTGAAACTTGTGGGCCGGGCCGGGCCTGGGCCAAACATTCACGGTCTGGGTCGGGCCCGGACCGGGCCTGGGCCTAAATTCTAGTTTGTGGGCCTGGCCTGAAAAATTATTGCGGGCTTGGACTCTAATTGCGGGCCGGGATTGGGATCAAATTCTAGGTCCGCGCAGGGCACTAACACGTACAAGGGGTTTCAAGCGTAGGCAATACTAGGCATATTCGTGGTAAAAGGAAGTGCCCCGGGTGAGGATCGAACTCACAACCTCCGCATGACTCGCCGACACTGCCTATAAGTACGGCGCGCTAACCGATTGCGCCACCGGGGCCTGTTCATTTTACTGAAATGTAGTTTCGAAAACCATAGCATGTTCTTTGTTTTATGCGAAAAAGTCGTAAATCGTAATTGATTCGTGGCGCTATCGCGTAGACTTGTAGGTAGTTTATTTAATTTAATACTGAATCTGTGAATGACGATGACCCAATTGACGATTGTTGATGTTAGGTCGATAAATAAATAAAATATATGTATGTATGTATGTATGTATGTATATATGTATATATATATATATATATATATATATATATATATATATATATATATATATATACGCGTGCGTGCGTGCGTGCGTGCGTGCGTGCGTGCGTGCGTGCGTGCGTGCGTGCGTGCGTGCGTGCGTGCGTGCGTGCGTGCGTGCGTGCGTGCGTGCGTGCGTGCGTGCGTGCGTGCGTGCGTGCGTGCGTGCGTGCGTGCGTGCGTGCGTGCGTGCGTGCGCGTGTGAAAGAATAGTCATCGCTCGGTAATTGCAGCGAAGCTGAAGTCGAGTCGGTGTTGGAATGAACAGGTCTGCCAGGGGGTGAAGTGTAAAGCGTTTTGAACAGTCCCATGGATCGGATACCGCGCTACATACTGACAACAAATACACGCGTGCCTGGTTGTAGGCAGTGACAGCGGTCTACGACTGCGACTGAACCTCGAGCAGTATGAGTATATGCGTGGTCCTCATAGCGCTGGCGGCTTGAAAATTCTCGTGCACCCACAGAAGGAGTTCCCGTCGGTGCGAGATTTCGGCGACGCCATCCCGACAGGCGCTCACGCCTTCGTTGGCGTTCAGATGTACCAGGTAAACGAAGCACTAGGCTACTAACAAAATAATATTTTTTTATTTCTAAGTCATTATTTTCCGTGGACATAATGCTTGTCTGAAATAAAATGTTATGTTTATTATTGCTATTATTATTTTCAACCAACAATAGGAATTCATGATAACAAAATACACCATTGTTTGTAACATCATTTGTAAAATGTCTTGGCAAAACTAAACAAATGACTGTCGGTTAGGAATGCTTACTGCTTACAATTTTTAGAGTGAAATTGCTAAAAGAAACTATCATGAATTACTCAGGGCGAATTAGATGGATACAGGCAACAGATCGCAATTGAGTAGATTTGTGTAGCGTTTGACATCTTTATCGAATTGACTGTGTTTTTCCGAATCAATTTCCATGCTAATGTATAAGGCAAGTGAACAAAAAACTACGATAACAGTACGCTTTGATGTAATCATCCACTGAATCATCCAACTGTCGCGTATCCACGGCAACGCATGCTCAATTAAATATCATCACATTTAACTAACAAAGAATACACCATTTGTATGGTTGTGTTTGTATGGTTGTGTTTGTATGGTTGCATGTTTGCATGTTTTGCTATTCCTCCTACATGCTTTGCACCTCGGGTGCCAATCCTTCAGGGGTTCATCCATCGTCCCACAGTCGGGGCGGCGATGTTTTATTTTTTCGAATTTCGCACCGCTATTACCCATCTTGTGTAGTTATTACGTACAATTGTCCGCAACGCTACGCGAACAATACATACAATTCATCTCAACATACTGTGTCTTTGTTAGACGTTACTATAATGTGCCAGTATTACGTCGCAGTTTCGAGAGTTGGATTCCCCGAAGCCATTACGATATTGATTGGCTGCACGAATTACCAAGGCAAATATTGTCGAGGATAGGCTGACAGTCAACATGAGAATGCAGCAGTTGCTGCCACCAGTGTAGACAGCAAAGAGAGTGTGACACTTGACTTGTAACATCTATGCCGGGATGCCGTACATGTAAAGTACATTACGTATATATATATATATATATATATATATATATATATATATATATATATATATATATATATATATATATATATATATATATATATATATATATATATATATCCAAATCTATACTACTAGTATCCAAATATCAGGAATTATGAGGACGAATAATAGAAATAAATATCCTATTTCTCTGTTTATTTTAGAGGAAGCCAGAGACAAAATATTGAACAATTTGTCAGTTTCGTCGTCGACATCACATAAAATGGACCATAGTTACCTCAATAGCCATGGTTAATATATCAAAATAATCGCCATTCATTTATCTGTTGAACAGTATAACACAATTATAAAATAATCCTGAACACCACACATTCATGAACCAAACATGTACGCCACCCCCTAGTTCTTGTGTGACCATGGCATGACGCCAATCAGACTGGATTTCATGAAGTGCACCATTTCCACTTTCCTCCTAAACATGATTTAAGAATGAGTACTGAATCAACATCTACCAATGAATAATAGTGAAATTTTTCATAGGATAATTTTATGATAAGATGCATTATTCAAAATAACAAACTCTTAAACATTGTCATAAGTCGTCTATGTCAATCTCGTCAGAGCCATTGTTTTCAGCAAGAGTTCTAAGGGAGATATCTCGCCCACATACGACTTATTTCCCTTCGCATTTGCAAGCAACACAACACTAGCATGATAATGAGATTCTGGTAAGGGTCACCACCACGGTGTGCTTGTTCTCGTAACCCGAAGGCAATCTCACACAAAGCGTGGTCAGCCGTGACTACTGTGTGGTTCATCCCAAACTTGTTGGTCAAATTTACTGCATATCCTAAGCGTTTGTCTACTACGCTAGGATCTGTCGGACCAGAAGGGATCATGAGGCCATATACAATACATGTGGCTAGCATAGTTGACGTCAGCTTCGTGAAGAAGGCATTCCATCTTGAGCAATGGTCGCTTTCGAGCTCTACTATCTGTGTAGGCGGGGAATGCCACAATTGCCATGACATGTTTATCTGATGGAAGTACGGATCACGTTGAGGTTGCAAATATGTGGGGTCGTCCTTTCAAGTGATCTGGCTTTACGCCTTTTGCACAGAGAAATGTAGTGTGGCTCGATTGGAGAAGGGGTGGCCATACGCAGTGATTGTTTCGTTTCCTTTGTTGTTGTAATCCTTGGAATGTCATAAAATTTCCATTTTCATTAGCGAGTAAACGTTGAACTGCCCACCTTGTTAAGTTTCCTATTATTATTATCTTGGTGATGTACTGTCAGGTCGCAGTTGGTTTCTTGTGTTGTGTTCTCAACAATGAAGTCCAGCACATATGTCTTCGCTTAATTTTGATCAAACGAGTCTGTCATCTCACATCATCTGTGACATCACTGACATGTGTTCCATCTTCCTGATCTAACATCTGATGCAATACATCTTTGATAGCGTTCTGTTCGTAGCCAAACACGTTGGTGGTCATGGGAGGTTGACTTTTTTGTATGAACTTACATCCGGATATCGCTGGTGGGGAAATATGCCTTCATCTAGCTCATCGTCCATCATTTGTTCACAAATAGATGTCAGATAACAATGGTAGGTGTCATAGCTGACACTTTCGTTCAAATGGTTAAACAGGGTGATTAAATTCTTGCTGCGTGTTTCACTGTAGATATAAAATGTTTCACTGTAGATATAAAATGTTTCACTGTAGATATAAAATGTTTCACTGTAGATATAAAATGTTTCACTGTAGATATAAAATGCACTTCCTAGAGTTAGAAGTGTTGGAAGTTTACATATGGCATACAGAATGTGCTGGGATAGATGAAGTGCCTTTTCCTCAAGTTCATCTTCACAACAAACTTTTCCTCCATGTCCTAGTGGGAGATCTTTGCCAGACAATAGGGTAGCTGCAAAATTAAACATTTGACATGGGATCATAGATGCTACTTGAGTGTGTGAACTATAGAAGAAACCGTCACCATCATGACTTTTGTTGGTCAAGTTTGTAAGATTTTGCATCTCTGTGTAAGAGGACGACTGATGCACCATTATCACAATCAAGCACCTGATGTTTCAACTCCTCGATCATTTTGAAAGCACCGACTGTAATGACTGAGGAACAGAGGTGGTCACTTCCTGCCTCCTGTGGCCAATTTAATTCCTCTTTTTTTCTTTTTTAATGACTGTCCACGACTTTGAGTCATTGCAACGCTAGCTCTCTCGTGCTTTGTAAATGGCTTTTCACAAATAATGCACTGAGTCATATAGTCAATTATCATGTTCGTAACTGTCCTGGGTTTCTGCACACATTCATTTCTTGGCAGCCAAATCACAGCTCTTCTGCAGAGTATACCATCGTCTGCATTCCCCATGCCACATCACAGATTTGTGTTCCAATTTATCTGTTTCTAATAGTTTTGCGATATGGTATTGCCTCTTCTCAATGGCAATACCCAATGAAGTAACCAATCGGATTGTCTCCATCATGCGTCACAGGTTGGCTAACCTGATAAAAACAATTATATTATTTCGGCATTGATGCTGATTATACGTAATTGTTATGACAGTACGTCTACTTATGTTGCCTCAATAAGTTGACGTTGACAGGTTTCCATGTAATGGCACCTGTATGAATAGAACAATACGAATAAATGTTTTGTTATTCAGATGGTTAAATAAACAGTTATCAACAAATGTATCGTCTGAAACTTATCACCACTTTTTATTAGTAAATGTTGTGTCAGTACGTACTGGTAAATATAATCTTAACTAGAACAAAGAAAGTGGAAATGGTGCATTTCGTGAAATCCAGTCCAATTGGGTACTTCGTGAAATCCAGTCCTTTTAGCGTCATTCCACTGCCGGACTGCTTAACATTAAAAAATATTAATACGCTGTAATACATGTGCTTAACATTAAAAAATATTAATACGCTGTAATACATGTGCTTAACATTAAAAAATATTAATACGCTGTAATACATGTGCTTAACATTAAAAAATATTAATACGCTGTAATACATGTGCTTAACATTAAAAAATATTAATACGCTGTAATACATGTGCTTAACATTAAAAAATATTAATACGCTGTAATACATGTGCTTAACATTAAAACATTATTAATACGCTGTAATACATGTCATTCAAACTTGATATCATATTTGGTGAATCTGAAAACACGAACACAACATTTATATGTTGATGGCAAATTATTCAATTTTCAAGGCATTGCACATTTTGCTTAAATCTGGCGTCAAATAAAAATTAGGGGTGAGCTATATTTTGGTAATGTGGGGTGTTCAGCAATATTCTACAATTGTGTAGTACTGTTCAATAGGTGAATGAATGGAGATTATTTTTATACATTATTCGTGGATATTGTATATGAATGAAGGTAACTATGTTAAATGTCATGTGCTGACGATGAAACCGAAGTCGGTTTGTAGACACATAGTTCAATGTTTCGTATCTGGTATCCTCAAAATTAAATATATCTATATAATATTTGTTATGTTTATTTGGTTCCATCATTCCGGATATTATGGTACCAAACTTAGTTTCGTAGCACTATATCTACTATGCAAATTTGAAAATATCAAATTATAACAAATTGGCCTGAATGGAAATCCAATTTTCAGAGTGAGTCCAACTGATTTGAGAGGGTTGCCCTCTGGATTATTATTCAGGAAGGTTTGAAGTTTAAAAAAAACAAGGGCAACCAAAATAGTACGAGGTGTCCACTTCGACACCCGTGCTCCCCGACTATTCCACGTGTTCACTTCGACCCCCGTGCTCCACGACTATACCACGTGTTCACTTCGACACCCGTGCTCCCCGACTATTCCACGTGTTCACTTCGACCCCCGTGCTCCACGACTATTCCACTTATTCACTTCGACCCCCGTGCTCCACGACTATACCACGTGTCCACTTCGACACCCGTGCTCCCCGACTATTCCACGTGTTCACTTCGACCCCCGTGCTCCACGACTATACCACGTGTTCACTTCGACACCCGTGCTCCCCGACTATTCCACTTATTCACTTCGACCCCCGTGCTCCACGACTATACCACGTGTCCACTTCGACACCCGTGCTCCCCGACTATTCCACGTGTTCACTTCGACCCCCGTGCTCCACGACTATACCACGTGTTCACTTCGACACCCGTGCTCCCCGACTATTCCACTTATTCACTTCGACCCCCGTGCTCCACGACTATACCACGTGTCCACTTCGACACCCGTGCTCCCCGACTATTCCACGTGTCCACTTCGACACCCGTGCTCCCCGACTATTCCACATGTCCACTTCGACCCCCGTGCTCCCCGACTATTCCACGTGTTCACTTCGACCCCCGTGCTCCCCGACTATTCCACGTGTTCACTTCGACCCCCGTGCTCCACGACTATATCACGTGTTCACTTCGACACCCGTGCTCCCCGACTATTCCACGTGTCCACTTCGACACCCGTGCTCCCCGACTATTCCACGTGTTCACTTCGACCCCCGTGCTCCACGACTATACCACGTGTTCACTTCGACCCCCGTGCTCCACGACTATACCACGTGTTCACTTCGACCCCCGTGCTCCACGACTATATCACGTGTTCACTTCGACCCCCGTGCTCCACGACTATATCACGTTTTCACTTCGACCCCCGTGCTCCACGACTATATCACGTGTTCACTTCGACCCCCGTGCTCCACGACTATATCACGTGTTCACTTCGACCCCCGTGCTCCACGACTATATCACGTGTTCACTTCGACCCCCGTGCTCCACGACTATACCACGTGTTCACTTCGACCCCCGTGCTCCACGACTATACCACGTGTCCACTTCGACACCCGTGCTCCCCGACTATTCCACGTGTTCACTTCGACCCCCGTGCTCCACGACTATACCACGTGTTCACTTCGACACCCGTGCTCCCCGACTATTCCACTTGTTCACTTCGACCCCCGTGCTCCACGACTATACCACGTGTCCACTTCGACACCCGTGCTCCCCGACTATTCCACGTGTCCACTTCGACACCCGTGGTCCCCGACTATTCCACGTGTCCACTTCGACCCCCGTGCTCCCCGACTATTCCACGTGTTCACTTCGACCCCCGTGCTCCACGACTATACCACGTGTTCACTTCGACACCCGTGCTCCCCGACTATTCCACTTGTTCACTTCGACCCCCGTGCTCCACGACTATACCACGTGTTCACTTCGACACCCGTGCTCCCCGACTATTCCACTTGTTCACTTCGACCCCCGTGCTCCACGACTATACCACGTATCCACTTCGACACCCGTGCTCCCCGACTATTCCACGTGTCCACTTCGACACCCGTGGTCCCCGACTATTCCACGTGTCCACTTCGACCCCCGTGCTCCCCGACTATTCCACGTGTTCACTTCGACCCCCGTGCTCCACGACTATATCACGTGTTCACTTCGACACCCGTGCTCCCCGACTATTCCACGTGTTCACTTCGACCCCCGTGCTCCACGACTATACCACGTGTTCACTTCGATACCCGTGCTCCCCGACTATTCCACTTGTTCACTTCGACCCCCGTGCTCCACGACTATACCACGTGTCCACTTCGACACCCGTGCTCCCCGACTATTCCACGTGTCCACTTCGACACCCGTGCTCCCCGACTATTCCACGTGTTCACTTCGACCCCCGTGCTCCACGACTATATCACGTGTTCACTTCGACCTCCGTGCTCCACGACTATACCACGTGTTCACTTCGACCCCCGTGCTCCACGACTATACCACGTGTTCACTTCGACCCCCGTGCTCCACGACTATACCACGTGTTCACTTCGACCCCCGTGCTCCACGACTATACCACGTGTTCACTTCGACCCTCGTGCTCCACGACTATATCACGTGTTCACTTCGACCCCCGTGCTCCACGACTATATCACGTGTTCACTTCGACCCCCGTGCTCCACGACTATACCACGTGTTCACTTCGACCCCCGTGCTCCACGACTATACCACGTGTTCACTTCGACCCCCGTGCTCCACGACTATACCACGTGTTCACTTCGACCCCCGTGCTCCACGACTATATCACGTGTTCACTTCGACCCCCGTGCTCCACGACTATATCACGTGTTCACTTCGACCCCCGTGCTCCACGACTATATCACGTGTTCACTTCGACCCCCGTGCTCCACGACTATACCACGTGTTCACTTCGACCCCCGTGCTCCACGACTATACCACGTGTTCACTTCGACCCCTGTGCTCCACGACTATACCACGTGTTCACTTCGACCCCCGTGCTCCACGACTATTTCACGTGTTCACTTCGAGCCCCGTGCTCCACGACTCTACCACGTGTTCACTTCGACCCCCGTGCTACACGACTATACCACGTATTCACTTCGACCCCCGTGCTCCACGACTATATCACGTGTTCACTTCGACCCCCGTGCTCCACGACTATACCACGTGTTCACTTCGACCCCCGTGCTCCACGACTTTATGCTAGTACCGACAATAACACTTACTAGTGATGTACCTAACTCCCAATGCTGGCATCAGAACGCATGTACATCGATCGATCGAAAGTGAATATTTATGGACTCTGTTGTCGTCATAGTTACTCCATTGTCGTAGATACGCGGAAAAAAACGTATGCGTCTGACCATTCTTCGCAATGCTACACATAGTTAAAAAAGACTCTCAATAAGCCAATGGCTTCCTTGTCCACTTGCCAAATGTAGCTTATTGTTTTGAATGGCAGCCTTGTTAAATCTTGTTAATTCTGGTTCAGACTGGATAAATTTGGTTCTGCCGCACCCGTGAGTGCTCGCTCGAACACAGTTTATCTGATGCTTGCTGCTTGGTGTACTACTTCCTTTACAGCTGTTCACAGCTAAGCTGGGATTGGTGTGGTGCCTGACGTCAACAGAGAGTCCAAAACGAGTACAATAATAATAATAATTGTTGTGTTTGCTATGACCCTTTAATTGACAAGCGACGTCACGAGCCTCGGTTTGAGAGCTTGACAGGGCTGCGCCATGTTTGAGATTAAACAAGAGTGTGTGTTGTTTACCAACGAGTTATGTTCAGTTTTACATAGGTCCTGACATAAAAAATGTTGGCGACGAGGATGGATGAATATCGCCTACCGCCTCCGCCGGTGTTCCTAGCAACGCGATCCACCGGTGCCGTGGACTCGGTGGTTGCCGAATTTCGAAAATTGCCTAATGGCAAGCGGCGTCGACGGGGCCAACGTCACGACAGCAGGGCGTTGAGCTCTCCTTGTACATTGCCTGGGGATAGAAGGCCAGAGAATATTTGCGTCCCTGACGGAGACCGACACATATTCGACCGCCGTAACTGCACTACGGAATCATTTCGGCCAAAAACGGAGTGTGATGATAGAACGGTATACGTTTCGACAACGGGCGCCACCCCCCGGGAAAGGGTACGCGAGTACATTACTACACTGCACGAACTTGTAGCTAACTGCAACTTCGGTCAGCTGTCGGATGAACTGATCCGCGACCAGCTGATCGAGAAAACGAATAACCCCAGAGTTAGGGAGCGACTGCTAATGGAGCCTGATACGCTCACTTTAGAGAAAGCTATCACACCGACGTCCCGTATTGAGGTTGCCCTAAACGAGAGTTTGACCATTACAAAATCAGTGACACGGGCCACAGACAGTACCATGTTTGAAACGCCTAGGGATCAAGCGGTCCAGGCGAAGTCTCAATACTGTGCGGCAAAGCTGAACAGGAGTACACACACAGCCACCAACACTCGGGTACAAGTGCCTTGTGACAACTGTGGTTACAGTTCACACGCGACAGGCAGCGCGAAATGTTCTGCCAGGGCGAAAACTTGCCGACTGTGCTCAAAAATTAATCACTGCGAAGTGTTGCAGATCTTCCAGAAAGGGGAGTGCCGTCGGTCAAATACAACTGCCAAATGAATCTGCACCGTTTGTACTCTCGGTGAATTCAGTAACCAGTGCATCTAAGCCGTTCAAAACATGCAGTCTGCAACTGCCTGGAGTCGTCACATGTCGGAAATCAGGCGAAATACGACTGTGTGTTGAAAGCAGTCAACAAAGCCATAATTCCAGAAAAATATCCACTATCGACGATTGAGGAACTCTCTGCCGAGTTCCCCCACTCCACTGTCTTCACCAAGTTAGACATGAGGCGAAGCTACCAGCGAGTTCCCATGACAGAAGACAGTAAGTACTTGACGGCATTCATCACTCGAGGGGGTTTCAATACCGCCGGATGTCGTATGGACCGAGTTCAGCCCCAAGTGCCTTCCAGAAGATCATATCTTCTGTACTCAGCGGAATAGATGGTTGCATCAACCTTCTAGATGACATTGTCATCCACGGTCGCACGAAGGACCAGCACGACACACGACTACAGCAAGTGCTCGACTGGCTGAGTGTCACATCACGCTGAATCCGGACAAGTGTCAATTTGCCAGGACGGAAACTGATTTTCTGGGTTACCACGTGTCATCCCAGTGTGTCCTACCATTGTACACAAACGTGACAACCGGAGAGGAGCTTCCACAACCGACCAGTGCGAAAGAAGTTGCGTCGTTTCTGGGCATAACAAATTTCTATCTGAAATTCGTCCCTCACTGCGCTGATACAACCCTTTGTACTCTGTTTCACGTGTTTCACTTGTTTCACTTGTATGCCATCAAAGTAAAACGGGCAGTCGGTACTACTTCCATATTTAATAAGTTGATATTTTGACGGGTTAAATTGTAAATCATATGCAAATTCTAGACATATATCACACATTTTGTTCAGTGCATATATTGATGGAGTACTTATGATCAGTCATACAACCGAATCCAGACTTAATATAGATAGAGAATTAAATGGGTGCAGCACCCCGCCCTGCTTCACTCCATTGGTAGTGGAGAAACACAATGTCATGGACTTGTTCCACGATACATTAAAATGTTGATTAGTGCACATAGAAAGTAAACATCTGATAAGAAGGGGATTCATTCCTCGATTCACCGGTTAATTAAAAAGTTCAACATAATTTACTCATCAAATGCTTTAGTAGCATCTAGTAATAACACATAAACATCAGATTTATTTTCAGCTGGAAATAGTTCACAGTCTCCATTAATGCAAACGTACATTTGATTGTAGAGCTCTGATGTTTAAAACCAAACATTAAATCACTTGTCTTAAAAGCATCCGCGCTATTTATCATTATAACCCAATCAAATATTTTCGCCAGGGGGCTACTAAGAGCAATGGCTCGATAGTTATCAGTCATTTGCTGATTTCCTCTTGTGTTTTTTTACCAGAAGTTGATTTGTGGCTATATTAAAACCATCCAGGGCATACCCGTGATACACCATTGATGTGAATAGCAAAGATTAAAAAAATTATTTGTGAGGAACACGAATAAAATGATCGGTATGTATCCATCACATTTGTTACTTTTAACATGGTTAATACCATTCAAAACATCATCAATAGTAACAATATGTTCACAGTTATTACTACTTTGCTATGTATATTTTGTAAAAATGGCGCCATGTCCTCTTCGTTATACGCTACTGAATTATATAAGTCATCATACTTAGTAGCAAAGAGTTTAGACATACTTTCGCCACCTGTTACTTCATCAATCATGTTGGGTAGCATAGTATTGTTCTTTGTAACTTTACCAACTTCTCTCCAGAAATCCATATTTTATTTCCTAGTAAAGCTGTCGCCATACTTTCTTTTCTAACATTATTTTGATTACGTTTAACAACACGAGTGGTTTTGTGGTATTGAGAGCGTAATCTACGCATGATATCGGCAATAACAACGTTGCGAGGAGAGCCACAAACGTTCCATGTATTGTGCCATAAATTTACGCTTCTCTGTATGGTTTAACGTGCTCATTCCAACCCTCTATTACCTTAGAATTGCATTGTTTTGTCGTATGTGGAATGGAGTCCTGAGAAACTCTTATACAACAATCCATTATTGAACCATGAACAATCTTAATATTATGATAGTGAGCTAACCTGCTAGGACACTTTTATCACGGCATTGTAAAGAATGCCAATGTATTAAATAATTTATCAATAATTGTTCCTAACACCGTGCTGTACTGAGTCTACTGACTTAGGTTACGGTTTGAAGCTTCTTCCCGTTTAGGTCTAGATTTATTTCTTTTAGAGGAAGATGCACAATAATTAATATCTAAATTCAGGGTAAGAACCAGCGGTGAACATGTTTATAAATAATAAAACAAGAGTGAATAAAAACAAATGGTGCAACTATATGCGGGAATTTACCGACTTTAGAGGATGTGGACGCCGTGCAAGGGTTGCATTTCCCTGATGTAGTAACGGGAAGGCTGGTAGTGATGGGGTGATGTGTAGAACAGTATATGGTAGATGCAGAGCCGATTTTGATGCGTCATTGAGACGTTGACGTTGTTTGGTTGTATAGGCAAAGAACCTGCCAGAACCGCACGGCGAGTGTGTCAGTGACCAGCCGCTCGAGTACTTCCAACACTACTCGCTATCGGCGTGCAAGTTTGACTGTCTCACTCGGTTTGTGGTCGCCAGGTGTCGCTGCCGAGCCGCCCATATGCAGGAAAAGACGCCAGGTGGGCTGCAGACGACACTAGACGATCTGAAACGTGTTCTTGTCTGGTTTTGTATACTTTTTAATTTGCGTTCCAAGACTGTCGCTGTCGGATATATGTGACACATAAATAGTTTTGTTTATAAATATGTTCATATTATTTCATAGGTGTAGGTTGCATGAGAGAAATCTTAACCGCTATATTATTGAAGCGATACAAACTTCTCGTCATATAAAGCGATATCAAGTAAACTCTACCTGCCTGTCCCAAATGCGTCGGTCACTTGGGAGTCTAGGATTCAGCTATTTTATCTTACGGATAATTATAGCATAATTACAATCTTTGTTGCATAAATTGATAGTGTGCATGCAAGTTATAAGTGTGTGTCCGTGAGTGTATGTGTGTTCGTGCGTGTGTTCGTGCGTGTGTTCGTGCGTGTGTGTTCGTGCGTGTGTGTTCGTGCGTGTGTTCGTGCGTGAGTGCGTCCATGCGTCCGTGTGCGCATGCTTGTGCATGTTTTAAAATAATAGTTTAATGTTTCAATCCGTTGTTTTCTAGTTGGTTTTATATCGTTTTGTTTGTGTGCGCAGGGTATCCACCTGTGTGTGATATCAGGAACTACGTACACTGCTACTTGCCAACTGTCGGTAAGCTATTGGTATACACAACTACACCTGTTGGTGTCGGTAATGTCAATGTCTATATGTTCGTCTGCTTGTATGTGTGTATGTGTGTGTGTGTGTGTGTGTGTGTGTGTGTGTGTGTGTGTGTGTGTGTGTGTGTGTGTGTGTTTGTTTGCGTGCGTGCGTGCGTGCGCGCGTGGGTGCGTGCGTGCGTGCGTGCCTGTGTGTCTGTCTGTCTGTCTGTCTGTTCTTCTCTCTCTCTGTCCCTTTGTCTCTCTCCACTCTCACTATCTCACTCTCCCCCCTCTCTCTCTCTCTCTCTATATATATATATATATATATATATATATATATATATATATTAAAAAAAAAAAAATATATATATATATATATATATATATATATATCCTTGCTCTATATCTATCCCACTATCCCTCTCTCATTTTCCCTCCACCCCTCCGTCCGTCCGTCCGTCCGTCCGTCCGTCCGTCCGTCCGTCCGTCCGTCCGTCCGTCCGTCCGTCCGTCCGTCCGTCCGTCCGTCCGTCCGTCCGTCCGTCCGTCCGTCCGTCCGTCCGTCCGTCCGTCCGTCCCTACCTCCTCCTCCCTCCCTCCCTCCCACCATCCCTCTCTCCTTCAGAACGTACGCACCCACTATCTACCTACCTACTACGCATGTTTTAAGTGAGATATGTAATCCTTAGTTCATTGCGCAATTACTGAAGGCTCATTTGTATTCGTTATCGTTAGAATCGCGTTATTAAAGCTGCGTTCACACTGATGTTTCCCATGGATCGCCAACGCATGGTATATCTATGTCCACCAATGGCTGACATATTAATTAAATAATTACACACGTTTGATAATTAAATACGCGATTGTTAGGCCTTATATGCCAAACAATCGCGTATCTATTTCAACTTGTGATCGATAGTGTCGGGCCATTTATACTACTCTCAACAGTTGGATTGCGCCGGTTTTTACGATCTGAAATTAACGTTGTGTGTTCCGATAAACAGTAGTTGGTGGGCGCGGGTTGTCAAAATTTCTGGGAAATGTTTGCTAAGCAATTATGACATCAATGTTACCACTGGCGCTTAGCCGGAAGTCTGTCGGTGCGCAAAGTATTATGGGCAGCGACGAAATGTAGAACAAGAATACGTCAAAGTCTGCAATTTAAATAATTAGTTATTATGATTAATAATCATGGAGCACGTGGTTGCAAGTGATAGAATATTATTTTTTTAATCCTTTGTAATTTATTTATTCAACGTTGGTAGGCTGACATTTGTAAATTTAACGTTTAGTTATCCCGTTTCTTGTTGCCATGTCAGGTCCTCACATTCACACGAGAGGTAGGCGTTAATATTTTGCGATGCGTCAATATCAACGGGTCTAAAGTTGCGCGAATGGGCATTCGTCGGCCATTTAAAATTGTTATAATATTGATATAATACACCAATGTCCATGCTTAACCTATGTAGGTGGTGGTGGTGGTGGTGGTGGTGGTGGTGGTGGTGGTGGTGGTGGTGGTGGTGGTGGTGGTGGTGGTGGTGGTGGTGGTGGTGGTGGTGGTGGTGGTGGTGGTGGTGGTGGTGGTGGTGGTGGTGGTGGTGGTGGTGGTGGTGGTGGTGGTGGTGGTCGTCGTCGTCGTCGTCGTCGTCGTCGTCGTCGTCGTCGTCGTCGTCGTCGTCGTCGTCGTCGTCGTCGTCGTCGTCGTCGTCGTCGTCGTCGTCGTCGTCGTCGTCGTCGTCGTCGTCGTCGTCGTCGTCGTCGTCGTCGTCGTCGTCGTCGTCGTCGTCGTCGTCGTCGTCGTCGTCGTCGTCGTCGTCGTCGTCGTCGTCGTCGTCGTCGTCGTCGTCGTCGTCGTCGTCGTCGTCGTCGTCGTCGTCGTCGTCGTCGTCGTCGTCGTCGTCGTCGTCGTCGTCGTCGTCGTCGTCGTGAAAGTACTTTCATCATCTTCATTATTATTAGGAAATATCGTGCAAACGAGTCTTCAACATTCAACAATATGTCATTGCTTGTGGATTGTTTGACGTCTTCAGATGAGTTCCGGCTGTACAGCGACGAGTGCGCATGCCCGGTGCCGTGTGAAGAGATCCACTACGAGTCTAGCATCACGTACGCTTCAACAAGCGGCAGAAACATCAACGCGCCGTCTGGTGGCAAAGTCAAGAGTGATCTGCGAGCCAAATACGTCAGAGCGCGCGAAACAGGTTTGGGGGGATATAATGTTTACATTGTTTTAAAGTTTACATTGCCAAGGAACACATCATTATCATATTTCCCAAATAAAGCCGGTTTAGCATTGGAAGACTGCCTCTGCTGGAGGTGACAATGAAATCGACTATTGTTTTGATACAAATACATAGTGTACTCCGACTAGATACCAATTGTGCATACGGATAGATACTATGAATTAACAGAAACCTTAGAGACTCACATTTACACGCTGCGTGTCGCTACCATCGGACCTACCCAATGTTAAATCAAACTCACGTTGTATATAATATACTTCCTCGTATTTCATTTGTACAAGGGTGATACCATTTAATTATTGTACTACTGCTATTGTTTTTTTGTCCTTTACCACAGTTCCACATCGACAGCTATTTCCGTCCAATTTCAATTCCCTGTAATTTTTCGGACTCAGTTGCTCTCGCAAACGTATGACTTGCGTTGTTGCTCTGTCAGGACCACCGTATCAAGACCACACAGGCAGACCGGCGTTACCCTCCCTCTCAAGACGTTCCATATATATATATATATATATATATATATATATATATATATATATATATATATATATATATATATATATATATATATATATATATATATATATATTTCTTTTGCTAAATTCTCCAGAGCAGCGAGTGAGACGTGACATCGTTGATACCGATACAGAGATCATCAACGCATTGAGTCGTCAACTCCACGAACTGTTTCGAGTATTACAGGTTCGTACGACTTTTTACAGGGCAGCTTTGCACATAATAATGAAATGATAAATAATACATTTATAATGCGCCGTCTCTCCTGTTCAATTTTTTTCAAATGCGCTAACAATGTTACAATACATGCAATACGCAATATGTGGCGTCACAACAATTAATATTGTAGACCAGCATTAACGATGCTGTTGATGATGATATTAGTCCGTGGGCCAAGTATGACTCTCATGCCACCACAGGGAGTTTTCAATATAACATTTTTATGACCTTATATAAAAACAATTTGAAATCTAGTTGTTTGCCACTTGGCAAATGCTGCTTGTTCGACAGGGTGTATTTGCAAATACGGACACTGAGCTGCTGAACAACTTCGTGGCTTGATAACAAGAGACTCATTATGGCTGGAAAGTGGTGACCCATATCACGTGTGGAATTGCTGCCTGGTGAAGTGATGATGTAACTTGTTGACATATATGTATGATGGTTTAACATGCAGACAGCAAGACAACTTCTCCTGCCTGGCTACCTTCAGGAAAACTACCTGTCTCACCATGAGTCCTGAAACGGCCACACACACTGCAAGCTGAATAGAAAAGTTCACCATGTTTACTGATGACGCATTTAAGTTTTTGCTTGAAGTACCTGTGTCACACAAACGTGTGGCTATGTTCAGTTACCATAATACTGTAGCAATATGAGTAGATTGGTGTTGGACGATCGGATCGGACGACAGAAAGAGTGAAACGTCATACATGCATAAGTGTATGTTATGAATGAATGAATGAATTAATTAATTAATTAATTAAAGTTTATTCAACAACAACAACAACATAATACAGGTGCATAGTATGGTGTGCTGCTGCTGCTGAAGGGACATAGCTGAAGTCATACGACTAATAACGTGCTATGCCCCTCCAAAGCAGTACAATACAAGTACAATACAATACAATACAATACAAGTAAAACAATAAAGTACAAAATAGCATTCACAATTCACTTACAAACTTATTACAGTGGTGCTTGTGCTATTTATAAATTAACTTAATTTAACATCATGTTACTGTGACATCATTGGGAAGAGTATTCAAATATCTTAGCTTTGGTAGGGACATTAGTTGTACTACCAAAACTACACGAACACTGTAATTCCGAGGCGGCAAACAACTTCACTTCACATTGGTATGCCATAGGTTTATTAAAAACATTGCCGTGGCTTAAATTCCCAAGGTTTGATTACGTCGTAGGGGTTCTGGCGTGTGTCATAATGATGCCAATCGTACATAATAATATACTGAATTAACACTATTTGCAATGGTGGGCATACTTTTATTGATAAAATGGCCTACTAACCACCCTTACCCCCGTCCTTACTTTCAAGCTTTGCTAGTGACACTGATTATATTGAACCTCCAAACTTACACGAATCCAGCAATTCCCAAGTGGCAAACAACTGAATTTCACATGTGTATGTTACAAGCTTCCTAAAACACATTGCGACGTAAATTCCCAATTCGTAGGGGTTCCCCTCTCTGGTCTGTGGATTATATGTCGAGTGACCATGAATAGCCCTCCATTTTGATTCGTCATCATGGTTTTTCTGTTGCTATTGTTACAACTCCTACAGCATGGTTTATTGTAGTTTTTCTCTAGAGTTGGTAAACCCACGTTAGGTTACACATTTACCCGGGTTGGATGGTTTACTTCCCTTGGCACAGACACCAGATAAAAATAACCAAGGGCGTTAGGTCTCTCTTCTGAAAGACACAGACAATGTGGGGTGAACGAAATTTCGAAACGGCAGCAGTTGGACTCGAACCGCAGTCCTCTCGTTCAATAGTTAGACTCGAACCACGGTCCTCTCGTTCGATAGTTGGACTCGAACCACGGTCCTCTCGTTCGACAGTCTGATTTTCCGCGCCATAACTTTATTATGTTAGGCTTTGGGCAACGTTATGCCTAGAATGCCACCACTGAAGTTACCATTGTTGTCTTGCGGCCAACGCGAGCCTCGTTTCCGATCTTTTGTATCGTCAGCCATGTTTATATCAATTTCTTAAATTATGTAATTGTTATGCATTTGTGCAGACTGCAACAGAAATGGTGGGGCGAATCGAAACATACATCAATGGTCTGATGAGAATGTTCCGGCAGCGTTTGAAGTTCCACTCGCAACGCGGACTTCTCAAGCTTAAATACACCGTCGACCATGACTTTGCCCGCGGCTTTGCAGTAATGAACGAACGTACCTTCTCACACGTGACAAACAATTTCTACCAGTTGACGGCGTTGTTTCGTGACATGGTAGCGATGTACAACACTTCAGCAGCGAACGGCTCCGACATTGATCGATTACGAGAGGCGTGGTATGTCGGCACCTGGAGAGATTTACGAAAGAGACACCATCTTGCATCGCGCGCTCTGACGAACTTAACGCAGGTGCACTCCGCCTTCTGCAACGGGACCAGGATTGTACCGTTCCGCAATTCTCCAGAACGACGCTACGACGCCGCCTATGTGTGGGTGGATTACCTGAAGTCGCCGAAAGAGGCGAAGTACTACCGTAAACTGCGGACGTACACCTCAAGCTTCGTCGCCAACGTCGAAAAGTTGTTGCAGGTAAGAAAAAAAGGAAGAAGGAAATAAGTACGCTTGAACGAATATAGAGGGAGCAACTAAAAATGGTTCAAGAACTAAGAAACCTTAATTGTGAAGAACACCTAAAAGAATGTGGTTTAACAACCCTAGAGACAAGGAGGCTATGAGCTACTAAGATAATGAATGGGTTTGAAAATATTGATAGAATATTATTTTCTCATTTAAGAAAGATAGTAGAATTAGAGGACACGAGACAACATGAGGAGGGCGGGTTACACGTAAATGAACAGTTTGAGGACTCTCGATAAGCCAATAGCTTCCGTGTCCAATTGCCATATGGGCCTTTTGTCTTGGGTGATAATCTTGTTAAATCTTGTTAGGTCAACGAAGACTTATACGAGCACGGCGTCTGGCCAAATCCAGACACATGCGAGAAGGTATTTTCTGACTTCGAAAAAAAGTCTCGGTCGTACAACTACTACCGCTTTCTGTACGAGGACCGCGTCGTGTTCCGCGCGCAGAAGAATGTCCAAGAGACAGTCGATCGTTTCAACACACTGAACGAGACGCTCTCGAGTAAAGTGGCCGACATCATGTTGATGATAGTGTCGCTTCGTTCGCAAGCTCTCATGTTCAACTCTACGTCATTGGACACCGTCCGTTCGGCCGTTACCACGGCAACGCTGTATCTTATGAACACCAGCGTCCACAAATTGGACATATCGTCCGAATTGACGTCGGTGGATTTTCGGGACAACCTCCAGAAGTTCGTGAACTTATTCAGAGACTTACGCAGCAGCGGGCGGAGACTGTTTGAGGACTGGCGCCGATTCGTGCTCAACTACGTTGGACTGTGGACGAACATGCTGGAGGAGACTGCCCTGGCGGACTTCTACGCAATGATCCACAGCGACGTGAATGAGGTACAGTACACTGTTGATTTTCCCATTGAAACTAATGCTAACAGTATATCTATATCTGGTGTATTCGCCAGGGGGAGTAAGAGATCGTAAATATGTAGCTTGTTGTTGACTCACGAAGCTGGTGATCTCGATCTCTAAACTCACTACGTCAAAATTTAGCTGTGATCAGCTGTTTAGTGAGTATCGAATCAGGGATCAACGCAATTCACAACACAATTCTGCGATTCGGTACAAAAACTACTCTTTATTCGTTTCTTGTCACCGACCTGAGTTTCGACAAGTCCTAAAATTGTCGAAAAAAAATCAACACTTCATTTGTCGCCAAAACAAACCGGACTCTGTCTTCATACCCGGGTGATCCTTCCGTCACCTTCCGTCACCTTCCGCCACCGACGTGTGCACAGGCTGCCAGACATCCGCTAGACATATACATCTGGACACAGCATCAGTGTCGTAGTCTTCAGAAGAAGAAGAAGACGAAGTAGATTTTATTATTTGACCAATCAGATATTATATATATATATATATATATATATATATATATATATATATATATATATATATATATATATATATATATATATATATATATATATATATGTTGATTATAATGTTTTTCATAATAAAAGTGTATACGGTTGTAAGTAAACATGATGTATATTAACGTAAATAAACAAATAGGGTCAGGAGACTCCTCTAAGACTTTGATAGTCGCTATCGAGGAGCCACCTTCCAAAGTAAATTTAAACGAAATCAGTTGGTCAAACAAATAAAATTCTTCCGAGAAAAAAAACACATAATAATAGTAATATCATTTCTGATTGTATGTGTGTACGTACGAAGTGCGTGCGTGCGTGCTTGCATGCGTACGTGCGTTCATGCGTTGTGGTTGGTTGTCTTTTTTATGTTTCATACATATAGATCAAATTTGCCTTGTGCATGAATCTTGATGAAGCATATATCCTGTTCAGAAATAATGTTCTGTGTAGCACTCAATTGTCAAAAGCGGGTATCGTGTCAAAATCATAGGCACTCTATTCGTGTGCAATGAATCCGGAAGTAAATGATGATCTGTTTCCAACAAGCAGTTGCTGCACAACGAAACGGCCCGACGCCACCTGTCGACAATACTCGCGAAGATGGCTGGCGTCAGCACTGATGTCATCACCAACCAGACACTGACCGAGTTGAACGAGCTACTGAACGCTGACTTCGCGGTTCTCGACAGACCGTCCAAGTACGAGAGTCTACGCCTCGCTTTGACCGGCGTCATGGAGAGGAACAACATCGTCACGCTCCTCGGGGAAAAGGTGGACGTTTTTGCAAGCGCCATGAGGGCTTTCGCCACGAGTCTGGAAGCTTACCAAGCCAGAACCGTCATCGATGGCGCATTCTATAGGTGAGGTGTTTATTGTTTGTTTGCTCGTGTTGTTTTTAGTTTATATTCTATAGGTGGGGTGTTTATTGTTTGTTTGCTCTTGTTGTTTTTAGTTTATATTCTATAGGTGGAGTGTTTATTGTTTGTTTGCTCTTGTTGTTTTTAGTTTACATTCTATAGGTGGAGTGTTTATTGTTTGTTTGCTCTTGTTGTCTTTAGTTTACATTCTATAGGTGGGGAGTTTATTGTTTGTTTGCTCTTGTTGTTTTTAGTTTACATTCTATAGGTGGGGTGTTTATTGTTTGTTTGCTCTTGTTGTCTTTAGTTTACATTCTATAGGTGAGGTATTTATTGTTTGTTTGCTCTTGTTGTTTTTACTTTACATTCTATAGGTGGAGTGTTTATTGTTTGTTTGCTCTTGTTGTCTTTAGTTTATATTCTATAGGTGGGGTGTTTATTGTTTGTTTGCTCTTGTTGTTTTTAGTTTATATTCTATAGGTGGGGTGTTTATTGTTTGTTTGCTCTTGTTGTCTTTAGTTTACATTCTATAGGTGGGGTGTTTATTGTTTGTTTGCTCTTGTTGTTTTTAGTTTATATTCTATAGGTGGGGAGTTTATTGTTTGTTTGCTCTTGTTGTTTTTAGTTTATATTCTATAGGTGGGGTGCTTATTGTTTGTTTGCTCTTGTTGTCTTTAGTTTATATTCTATAGGTGGGGTGTTTATTGTGTGTTTGCTCTTGTTGTCTTTAGTTTACATTCTATAGGTGGGGTGTTTATTGTTTGTTTGCTCTTGTTGTCTTTAGTTTACATTCTATAGGTGGAGTGTTTATTGTTTGTTTGCTCTTGTTGTCTTTAGTTTACATTCTATAGGTGGGGTGTTTATTGTTTGTTTGCTCTTGTTGTCTTTAGTTTACATTCTATAGGTGGGGTGTTTATTGTTTCTTTGCTTTTGTTGTCTTTAGTTTACATTCTATAGGTGGGGTGTTTATTGTTTGTTTGCTTTTGTTGTCTTTAGTTTACATTCTATAGGTGGGGTGTTTATTGTTTGTTTGCTGTTGTTGTCTTTAGTTTACATTCTATAGGTGGGGTGTTTATTGTTTGTTTGCTCTTGTTGTCTTTAGTTTACATTCTATAGGTGGGGTGTTTATTGTTTGTTTGCTCTTGTTGTCTTTAGTTTACATTCTATAGGTGGGGTGTTTATTGTTTGTTTGCTTTTGTTGTCTTTAGTTTACATTCTATAGGTGGGGTGTTTATTGTTTGTTTGCTGTTGTTGTCTTTAGTTTACATTCTATAGGTGGAGTGTTTATTGTTTGTTTGCTCTTGTTGTCTTTAGTTTAAATTCTATATGTGGGGTGTTTATTGTTTGTTTGCTCTTGTTGTTTTTAGTTTACATTCTATAGGTGGAGTGTTTATTGTTTGTTTGCTTTTGTTGTTTTTAGTTTACATTCTATAGGTAGGGTGTTTATTGTTTGTTTGCTCTTATTGTCTTTAGTTTACATTCTATAGGTAGGGTGTTTACTGATTGTTTGCTCTTGTTGTTTTTAGTTTACATTCTATAGGTGGGGTGTATATTGTTTGTTTGCTCTTGTTGTCTTTAGTTTATATTCTATAGGTGGGGTGTTTATTGTTTGTTTACACTTGTTGTCTTTAGATTATATTCTATAGGTGGGGTGTTTATTGTTTGTTTGCTCTTGTAGTTTTTAGTTTACATTCTATAGGTGGGGGCTTATTGTTTGTTTGCTGTTGTAGTTTTTAGTTTACATTCTATAGGTGGGGTGTTTATTGTTTGTTTGCTCTTGTTGTCTTTAGTTTAAATTCTATATGTGGGGTGTTTATTGTTTGTTTGCTCTTGTTGTTTTTAGTTTACATTCTATAGGTGGAGTGTTTATTGTTTGTTTGCTTTTGTTGTTTTTAGTTTACATTCTATAGGTAGGGTGTTTATTGTTTGTTTGCTCTTGTTGTCTTTAGTTTACATTCTATAGGTAGGGTGTTTACTGATTGTTTGCTCTTGTTGTTTTTAGTTTACATTCTATAGGTGGGGTGTTTATTGTTTGTTTGCTCTTGTTGTCTTTAGTTTATATTCTATAGGTGGGGTGTTTATTTTTTGTTTACTCTTGTTGTCTTTAGATTATATTCTATAGGTGGGGTGTTTATTGTTTGTTTGTTCTTGTAGTTTTTAGTTTACATTCTATAGGTGGGGGCTTATTGTTTGTTTGCTGTTATAGTTTTTAGTTTACATTCTATAGGTGGGGTGTTTATTGTTTGTTTGCTCTTGTAGTTTTAAGTTTACATTCTATAGGTGGGGTGTTTATTGTTTGTTTGCTGTTGTAGTTTTTAGTTTACATTCTATAGGTGGGGTGTTTATTGTTTGTTTGCTGTTGTTGTTTTTAGTTTACATTCTATAGGTGGGGTGTTTCTTGTTTGTTTGCTCTTGTAGTTTTTATTTTACATTCTATAGGTGGGGTGTTTATTGTTTGTTTGCTGTTGTTGTCTTTAGTTTACATTCTATAAGTGGGGTGTTTATTGTTTGTTTGCTCTTGTTGTTTTTAGTTTACATTCTTTAGGTGGGGTGTTTATTGTTTGTTTGCTTTTGTTGTTTTTAGTTTACATTCTATAGGTGGGGTGTTTATTGTTTGTTTGCTCTTGTAGTTTTTAGTTTACATTCTATAGGTGGGGTGTTTATTGTTTGTTTGCTCTTGTAGTTTTTAGTTTACATTCTATAGGTGGGGGCTTATTGTTTGTTTGCTGTTGTAGTTTTTAGTTTACATTCTATAGGTGGGGTGTTTATTGTTTGTTTGCTCTTGTAGTTTTTAGTTTACATTCTATAGGTGGGGTGTTTATTGTTTGTTTGCTGTTGTAGTTTTTAGTTTACATTCTATAGGTGGGGTGTTTATTGTTTGTTTGCTGTTGTTGTTTTTAGTTTACATTCTATAGGTGGGGTATTTATTGTTTGTTTGCTCTTTTTGTTTTTAGTTTACATTCTTTAGGTGGGGTGTTTATTGTTTGTTTGCTTTTGTTGTTTTTAGTTTACATTCTATAGGTGGGGTGTTTATTGTTTGTTTGCTCTTGTAGTTTTTAGTTTACATTCTATAGGTGGGGTGTTTATTGTTTGTTTGCTCTTGTAGTTTTTAGTTTACATTCTATAGGTGGGGGCTTATTGTTTGTTTGCTGTTGTAGTTTTTAGTTTACATTCTATAGGTGGGGTGTTTATTGTTTGTTTGCTCTTGTAGTTTTTAGTTTACATTCTATAGGTGGGGTGTTTATTGTTTGTTTGCTGTTGTAGTTTTTAGTTTACATTCTATAGGTGGGGTGTTTATTGTTTGTTTGCTGTTGTTGTTTTTAGTTTACATTCTATAGGTGGGGTGTTTCTTGTTTGTTTGCTCTTGTAGTTTTTATTTTACATTCTATAGGTGGGGTGTTTATTGTTTGTTTGCTGTTGTTGTCTTTAGTTTACATTCTATAAGTGGGGTGTTTATTGTTTGTTTGCTCTTGTTGTTTTTAGTTTACATTCTTTAGGTGGGGTGTTTATTGTTTGTTTGCTTTTGTTGTTTTTAGTTTACATTCTATAGGTGGGGTGTTTATTGTTTGTTTGCTCTTGTAGTTTTTAGTTTACATTCTATAGGTGGGGTGTTTATTGTTTGTTTGCTCTTGTAGTTTTTAGTTTACATTCTATAGGTGGGGTGTTTATTGTTTGTTTGCTGTTGTTGTTTTTAGTTTACATTCTATAGGTGGGGTGTTTATTGTTTGTTTGCTCATGTAGTTTTTAGTTTACATTCTATAGGTGGGGTGTTTATTGTTTGTTTGCTGTCGTTGTCTTTAGTTTACATTCTACAAGTGGGGTGTTTATTGTTTGTTTGCTCTTGTTGTTTTTAGTTTACATTCTATGGGTGCGGTGTTTATTGTTTGTTTGCTCTTGTTGTCTTTAGTTTATATTCTATAGGTGGGGTGTTTATTGTTTGTTTGCTGTTGTTGTCTTTAGTTTACATTCTATAGGTGGGGTGTTTATTGTTTGTTTGCTCTTGTTGTTTTTAGTTTACATTCTATAGGTGGGGTGTTTATTGTTTGTTTGCTGTTGTTGTTTTTAGTTTACATTCTATAGGTTGGGTGTTTATTGTTTGTTTGCTCTTGTAGTTTTTAGTTTACATTCTATAGGTGGGGTGTTTATTGTTTGTTTGCTGTCGTTGTCTTTAGTTTACATTCTACAAGTGGGGTGTTTATTGTTTGTTTGCTCTTGTTGTTTTTAGTTTACATTCTATAGGTGGGATGTTTATTGTTTGTTTGCTCTTGTTGTCTTTAGTTTATATTCTATAGGTGGGGTGTTTATTGTTTGTTTGCTGTTGTTGTCTTTAGTTTACATTCTATAGGTGGGGTGTTTATTGTTTGTTTGCTCTTGTTGTTTTTAGTTTACATTCTATAGGTGGGGTGTTTATTGTTTGTTTGCTCTTGTTGTTTTTAGTTTACATTCTATAGGTGGGGTGTTTATTGTTTGTTTGCTCTTGTAGTTTTTAGTTTACATTCTATAGGTGGGGTGTTTATTGTTTGTTTGCTGTTGTATTTTTAGTTTACATTCTATAGGTGGGGTGTTTATTGTTTGTTTGCTCTTGTTGTTTTTAGTTTACATTCTATAGGTGGGGTGTTTATTGTTTATTTGCTGTTGTTGTTTTTAGTTTACATTCTATAGGTGGGGTGTTTATTGTTTGTTTGCTCTTGTAGTTTTTATTTTACATTCTATAGGTGGGGTGTTTATTGTTTGTTTGCTGTTGTTGTCTTTAGTTTACATTCTATAAGTGGGGTGTTTATTGTTTGTTTGCTCTTGTTGTTTTTAGTTTACATTCTATAGGTGGGGTGTTTATTGTTTGTTTGCTTTTGTTGTTTTTAGTTTACATTCTATAGGTGGGGTGTTTATTGTTTGTTTGCTCTTGTAGTTTTTAGTTTACATTCTATAGGTGGGTGTTTATTGTTTGTTTGCTGTTGTTGTTTTTAGTTTACATTCTATAGGTGGGGTGTTTATTGTTTGTTTGCTGTCGTTGTCTTTAGTTTACATTCTACAAGTGGGGTGTTTATTGTTTGTTTGCTCTTGTTGTTTTTAGTTTACATTCTATAGGTGGGGTGTTTATTGTTTGTTTGCTCTTGTTGTCTTTAGTTTATATTCTATAGGTGGGGTGTTTATTGTTTGTTTGCTGTTGTTGTCTTTAGTTTACATTCTATAGGTGGGGTGTTTATTGTTTGTTTGCTCTTGTTGTTTTTAGTTTACATTCTATAGGTGGGGTGTTTATTGTTTGTTTGCTCTTGTTGTCTTTAGTTTATATTCTATAGGTGGGGTGTTTATTGTTTGTTTGCTGTTGTTGTCTTTAGTTTACATTCTATAGGTGGGGTGTTTATTGTTTGTTTGCTCTTGTTGTTTTTAGTTTACATTCTATAGGTGGGGTGTTTATTGTTTGTTTGCTCTTGTTGTCTTTAGTTTACATTCTATAGGTGGGGTGTTTATTGTTTGTTTGCTCTTGTTGTTTTTAGTTTACATTCTATAGGTGGGGTGTTTATTGTTTGTTTGCTCTTGTTGTTTTTAGTTTACATTCTATAGGTGGGGTGTTTATTGTTTGTTTGCTCTTGTTGTCTTTAGTTTACATTCTATAAGTGGGGTGTTTATTGTTTGTTTGCTCTTGTTGTTTTTAGTTTACATTCTATAGGTGGGGTGTTTATTGTTTGTTTGCTCTTGTAGTTTTTAGTTTACATTCTATAGGTGGGGTGTTTATTGTTTGTTTGCTGTTGTTGTTTTTAGTTTACATTCTATAGGTGGGGTGTTTATTGTTTGTTTGCTCTTGTAGTTTTTAGTTTACATTCTATAGGTGGGGTGTTTATTGTTTGTTTGCTCTTGTAGTTTTTAGTTTACATTCTATAGGTGGGGTGTTTATTGTTTGTTTGCTGTCGTTGTCTTTAGTTTACATTCTACAAGTGGGGTGTTTATTGTTTGTTTGCTCTTGTTGTTTTTAGTTTACATTCTATAGGTGGGGTGTTTATTGTTTGTTTGCTCTTGTTGTCTTTAGTTTATATTCTATAGGTGGGGTGTTTATTGTTTGTTTGCTGTTGTTGTCTTTAGTTTACATTCTATAGGTGGGGTGTTTATTGTTTGTTTGCTCTTGTTGTTTTTAGTTTACATTCTATAGGTGGGGTGTTTATTGTTTGTTTGCTCTTGTTGTCTTTAGTTTACATTCTATAGGTGGGGTGTTTATTGTTTGTTTGCTCTTGTTGTTTTTAGTTTACATTCTATAGGTGGGGTGTTTATTGTTTGTTTGCTCTTGTTGTCTTTAGTTTACATTCTATAGGTGGGGTGTTTATTGTTTGTTTGCTCTTGTTGTCTTTAGTTTACATTCTATAGGTGGGTTGTTTATTGTTTGTTTGCTCTTGTTGTCTTTAGTTTACATTCTATAGGTGGGGTGTTTGTTGTTTGTTTCCTATTGTTGGTTTTAGTTTACATTCTATAGGTGGGGTGTTTATTGCTTGTTTGCTGTTGTTGGTTTTAGTTTACATTCTATAGGTGGGGTGTTTATTGTTTGTTTCCTATTGTTGGCTTTAGTTTACTTTCTACAGGTGGGGTGTTTATTGTTTGTTTGCTATTGTTGTTTTTAGTTTACATTCTACAGGTGGGGCGTTTATTGTTTGTTTGCTGTTGTTGGTTTTAGTTTACATTCTACAGGTGGGGTGTTTATTGCTTGTTTGCTATTGTTGGTTTTAGTTTACATTCTATAGGTGGGGTGTTTATTGCTTGTTTGCTATTGTTGGTTTTAGTTTACATTCTATAGGTGGGGTGTTTATTGCTTGTTTGCTATTGTTGGTTTTAGTTTACATTCTATAGGTGGGGTGTTTATTGTTTGTTTGCTGTTGTTGTTGTTAGTTTACACCTATTTCAGGCAGTGTTCAACATTACCAGACCAGCAGCATATTTGTAAAAGTAGACTACACCATATTTTCTAGGTCAACTGATAACATTATTTATGTAAAATTTTGCAATCAACAGAAGAGAAACAAATACGTTCAATTGTCAACTTAAGCTTCCTGTCAGCCAGTAAGAGCGTTTTCATACAGGATGCGATGACGCCTTTCAGACGATTATGTTGGCATATTATTCATGAGGCTACAACAAAATACTAACGCCACTCCGTTGATTGGCAAGAACTTCTAACCAAATATTTTCTTTTAACCAACATACTGCCTTTCAATATAGGATAAACATATCGTAATACAATCTAACATGAGTAGCATTGTGGTCGATTAAAAAGCACAAAAGCCGTAAGTAATGTCTCCTACGTCCTAACATACGGAGCTGGGCGTATGCCTTGATAAACATACATTATTCATATCAACCAATATATGTATCTGTCTACGTCATGTGTGTACGTGCGTGCGTGCGTGCGTGCGTGCGTGTGGTAGTGCAAACAATAGAGCCATGTCTACTATGTGTTGTTGATGTACTGTTTGCTTGTAAAGGGAGAACTTTGCACAGATGAACGTCTACATGCGAGAGCTGACGTACCAGGAGGTCGAGCAGCAGGAAGCCTACGATCTGACAGCCCTCTTCAGTATGTACAGTATGTGTGTGTGTGTGTGTGTGTGCGTGCGTGCGTGCGTGCGTGCGTGCGTGCGTGCGTGCGTGCGTGCGTGCGTGCGAGTGTGCGTGAGTGTGCGTGAGTGGGCGTGCGTGCGTTAGCCCAAGAGCGGGTTGTTTTTAATAAACACATTGAAAGTTGAGCTCGACATATCACAATAGTCTTGTCAGATCTTGTTGGGGTCGCTGTAAAATGTATCAACATTTGACACTCGACTCTGCATGGTCCAACAACTGTTCAAGTGCTTGCTGTACACCACTGCAAATATTTATTATTATTACTAGCAAAAACATGCATCCTGAGGACGGGATAACTTATTAGTTCGTGCGAGTAAAATGTTAGGATACACAACATTGTCACATAAATATATATTTATGCCTTGGTGCTGCCAATCAATATATCGATGGCTTCTTGGGCAACTGCGATGTAATACTGGACGATACACTACTGTTTAGAGACACCTTGCCCTTGTATTGGTATTGTAACTTCGAACAATCGTAGAAAAAACGTTGTGAACAATTGTACGTAATCGTGAACAATTCTACGTAATCGTACGTAATAATTCGCTCATAAAAAAGGTAATAATGGGAAGAATTTCAACAAAACTGCCGACTCGACCGTGCGGTCATACATGAACTCCTGGAACGTTGCTGCCCGAGACGCATATCGTCATGCCATACATGCAAACAAACATACATACATACATACATGCATGCATACATACACACATCCATCCATACATACATACATACATACATACATACATACATACATACATACATACATACATACATACATACATACATACATACATACATACATACATACATACATACATGCGTGTGTGTGCATGATCGAAAGTTTCAACATATTTTACAGTACTTGCAGCAGTAGGTTTGGTATATGCGCGACCGCCCACAGAGGTACCACTCCTAATCCTGCCACCTCTAAAGGAAGTGTTGCTACCATACACTTCCATTGTAAATAACTGTTATGTTCTGATATCACTGGGATATCTTGACTTTCAGACATGTAATGCCATTTGCAAAATGTTTGGTCAAATGTTTTTAGTGCTATAGCATACGTTCTGGCTCTATGTGTTTAACATTTCTAAAACAGGCACAAACGTGTGCTTTAGTAACAACAACGCGCACTTCTTCGATTATTTCCAATAAAATGCACAGTTAAACGGCCAACGGGAGGGATGCGTACGAAATGACTTAATATTTGTTTACCTGTACAAGTTTACATCAATTGGAATGACATTACTTGCGTTTAAAAGCAGTATTTGGAGCACCATGCATTTGAACTCACGTTTGTTCGGTTGTATATTGTTTCGTCTTAGGTTAATCTATGAAGCTGTTTTGCAAAACCGACGCATTGATACGAATACGGTCATTTGCCTTTGCTATCTTTCATACTGTTTGTTTGCTTCAGGCGATATTGGCGGATCGATGGGACTATTTGTCGGCGGAAGCATCATCACCATCATTGAGTTGTTCGACGTTGCCGTGCACACTCTACTGAGGCGACGTATGTCGGGTTGATAGGTGTTCCCAAGACCTGGTTACGCGCTAGCATACTTTACCACGTCGGAACACGCCTGTACAGACCGGCGTGGCACTGTAGGGTCAGACCGCAGTTACACTTCCTGAAGTAGTGAATGTAGTGCTTGCAAATTTGCAACTTGTCGATTTTAATGATTTTATTCTATATTTATATTTTATTATATTAAAAGTGATATGTTGCATTATGACGCGGATTACCAGACACAGAGGGATTTTAGTGGTGAAACACTGGTAGGCGTATTAATATGACTACAAGAGCTGGACGTATGATGTGATTTTTACAAAACTTGTTCAGCACGTTGGTAACGTAGGACCAGTGGGTGTCATGAAGGTTTACAATTATTGATTGTCACATTTTCACAGGACCATGCAACATGTTAACATGCCCACCAACGGAAAAAATCGTGTAACACTCAACGGAAAGAACCGTACGTGTAACCGTCAATTGTTAACTTAACTTTATTCACACTGACATGAATAGTAATATAAAGTTATACCCTATATAAACATATATGAACCATGCTCAGTTTCTTACATTTGTTAATATTTCTGAGTACAACTG
This sequence comes from Lamellibrachia columna, assembly GCA_963662155.1. Lineage (NCBI taxonomy): Eukaryota > Metazoa > Annelida > Polychaeta > Sabellida > Siboglinidae > Lamellibrachia > Lamellibrachia columna. The sequence goes on along the minus strand of OY759269.1, from coordinate 44,990,936 downwards.
TTGTGATTTATAAATGGCATTGACCCTAACAATACTATATTTTGTAGTACACGAGTTGACACAGCAGTACACGATTTGTGACACAGTAGAGCATTTTTTTTCAGACAAGATCAATGTAGACAGAATTGTTGTCATTTATTCATGCCATTGCATCAACTCTATTAAAACAAAATGTATGATGAAAGTGAAATTAACGTCCCATTTGACATTGTTATTGTTGCACATGCACATTACTGAAACGTGGTTAGAGTATGACTAATATTCTGATATATTGGTGAATGGGTACGAAGTTATTCACATAATTATAAATAAATAAGTACGAATACTGTTCTGATTGAATGGTGAATAGGTACGAAGTTATGCACCTAATTAGAAATAAGTAAGAACATTGGTATGTGGCTGTTTGTATTACCGAATCAGTTGAATTCAAAATAATACAGATTATGATTGTGATAATTGATGATATATTATAACATAGAGCTATGTATAAGTATGACGCACAATATATAATCGTCAGTTGCATATCGAGCACCAGGAACTATTGTAAATATGTTTTGCTATTATTATATATTTTAAGTAAATGTATTATTAAAATGGTTGTAGCTTTGTATACTTACGGTGAGACTAATAGAAGTCTCTCTGGTCATTTAGGTTTGTCATTTATATGTTTAATGCATTCCTCAGACTGTGGAATCATTAGTTGGACGTCAGTGCGATGTTCAACCCGTGCTTTCCGCTAACCAGACATTAAGTCAGTGCTAACACCCCGCCACTTTGTGCCATCTAGTCAACACATGCTGGATCACGTTCTACATGGGTAGGCTGTCGACATGCTACCCATTAGGCCACAGGATTTTATTAAAACATGCCACCACGTTCCCAGGATTTCTAGCAAATTTCGAGCGATTTTACCTCCTTGTGTTCAAAAATGTGTAGAAAAAACTATTGACAATTACAAGTTGTGTTTATTTGAAGAGTAGTAATTTCTCCACATGCATGTATACATAGAAATAGAATATATTAATAAAATGTTGACATTTGATCACAATTTGCAAAGACAAAATAGTACATTTGTTCAAACTTTGAAAGTTGCGACTGACATTTGACAATGATCCCATGCTATAACCCTATGCAACTCAGCAAAGAAAATGTAGCTATATGTGTTAGCTTTGCACCACTGAAAACATTATCAAATTCTGACGGTTATTTTTCAGGTTACACCATATTTTATCATGACAAATATAGAAATAAAAATTTTCGAGATAGCGTGAACAAAACTGATGAGAATTAAGATTTCCGAAAGGGCAACACATGCACGTAACGAACTGTTATTGTTGCAAAATGTATCCGCTAGGGTGAGGTGCAATTTGGTAGCGTTTAGTTCAGTAGTTATTCGCCAGGATTTTTTAAAATAGAGGGTCCTGCATGCGACCGACGGCGGCCATTCCAGGACTGCACAGAGCGGCCGGCCTCGGCCGTTGTGGGGTCTAATGGGTTATATACTTAGATTACATTTGGACAATTTACTAAGTGTTTACTTGTGACGTGAACCATGGCACGCATGTACGCATATGTACATCCACGCATGCACACACGTACATACATATATACAGGCATATACTACGTACGTTCACTTCATGCAGCATTTCTGGTTCACTACCATGCCACCAGCAAACTCTGACAATATTGTCCATCAACCAACATGGACCATCACCCCAGTCTACAACAATGGTCCACCACTCCAGTCCACCTCTATGGTCCACCAACACCCACATATACTAGCCCGTTCCACAATACAATCTACTATTGCAAGTATTCGTCTTCAGCCCACGTTCACAATCAACCATCTGAGTCAGCAACGATGGCTAAACACCCCTGTTCACCACATAACCACTGTCGCCCGGTAATAACACACTGAACTCATCGTTTAATTTGTGCATGTGAACTCTGTGCGTAGAAAGGTATATCTCTATACATACAAAGGTACGTTCCTATATAGCATGGTATCCAGTCCGTGGGACTGTTCAATTACTATGCACTTCACCTGGCAGACCTGTTCATTCCAACGCCATCTCGACTTATCTGGGAAGCATTCAACCACGCTCCAAATACTGCGCGAAGACTAGTTATTTATTTATATCCACCACTGTCTATGGCTAGGTACTCATATATACAGGAGAGTAAACTGGAACAGTGAAGGAAATTGCCCGAGGACCCGGATAATCTCGATTGAGAGTTTGATGTCCTAGCCACTACGCCACCGCAACCCACCAACTATTTCATTAATAGGTTTCTTTTACAACATCCTGCATTTGCTACACTTTTCATAAGTACCTTTTCGTAAAGCTATGTGTAGCACATGCAGTACAACCGAGTTCACCAACCGAGTCTACTAACGAGAATCAACGCACAGGACCAACACATAAATCCACTACCCTAGTCAACAACGCCAGAAACACATAGCAACACATAGTCAACCACCACATTCAACTACCCAAAATGTCATTATTGTACTTTATTGCAACCTACCTGGCTTCTTCCAACGGACAACAACATGCTGAGGCCTTCGCCCAACCACGGGACAATACGGCTGATATATATATATATATATATATATATATATATATATATATATATATATATATATATATATATATATATATATATATATATATATATATATATATATGTATATATATATATATATATACATATATATATATATATATATATATACATATATATATATATATATATATATATATATATATATATATATATATATATATATATATATATATATATATATATATATATATATATATATATATATATATATATACAACATCTCAGCGGCTGATCTGATTAGTTATATAGGCCGCGGTTCCACCATAGTTATACATATATTTACGTTGCGTGATTGCAGTATGCATATACCAAACCAAACCCATATCCATCGCTTGCTCGCATCGAAAGGGACGTGACGTGGAACTCGTGAATCGTTTGGACTGCAAACTAGCAGTCTGCTTGGTGAAACCAATTAATGAAAAAGGTAAAGACACGTTCTTAAATAGCGCGTTATCCAGTCTTTAGGACCGAGGAAAGGGCCTTTACACTTTATCCGTTCATTCTACAGTACCCCAGTGCACTCAGCTGTATAAATGAGTACCTGGCAACAGGCAGTGGTGAACGAATAGTCTTCGCGCAGTAATTTCAGCGAGGCTGAATGCTTCCAACAAAAGTCGAGTTGGCCACTGCTACAGCAACGAGAACGAGTCAATGTATCGATTGGTTTACTGGTACAAAACATGGAGGGAAGGACACCAGGGAAACCCGCACTCATATACACTGACATCCTAAGACGTGACCCGGATTGGGGAAAAGGGCATGAAATCCTAAAAAGTTACATTAATTTAGTCATAAAACGGGGGATATACTTAAATTCCCGAAGGCCCTTTCCGAAACCAGTTTGTGGATTTTTGCCGGTAGATGTCAGGCCGCCTGACATTATTTTGGCAAAACAAACTACACCGTCTATGCCGGTTCATAGGCACTTAACTTTTAACCAGATTTAGATTACGAAAATGTCGAGCGACGGCGATTCTGACGGTGTAACTGATATAAACTTATCGGTTGAAGTCATTCCTTACATGGACGAGTCAACGAAGCGGTCACATTCACAAAATCGAAGTTAGTAGCGACAGCGAGTTGTGTCAAACCAGGTCTGATTTATTGGCCGAAGCTTTCGGATTCACGCCGCAGTAAACAAATGCCCCGGATTAAAAACCTCAAAAATAACATAAATGTATATGCATTTACGACAATGTTGTTTTGGTAGTACCAGGCGCATTTATTTATCAAACTGCTTTTAAATGCCATATTTAGTTTGTACGAGCTAATAGACATTCGTCGATTCTAGCCTAGCCCCAGTCTTGGCTTGGAAGTTGGACCAGCGGCTTACTTTGTATTTGCGTTACTCGGTGGTTTGATTAGGAACATTGGAACACTTGGGAAAATACGTGGACACTCTATGATGTTATTGCTGAAATATCTTGACATATGCAATATTTAACAATTGTGTCGATCTAACTTTCTCGCCTAGCTTGCCCTTTTTGTCGTATTTTGTCGTAGCACAGTGCACAAAGTGCATCTCGCTCTGCGCTAGCTATTATTTAAAAAATATATATGCTGCAGTGTTTCAAGTAATGAAACTGGTGTCACAACTAAATTCATTGTATGTTGTCCCTGTGCAATAAATAAGCTCTTAACGTACGCAGATGTTCTGCGTTGCCATGGAATTATAATGTTTTTTGATGTTCGTTTGGCCAGACTAACGTCACACGCCTACTCCTTACATTGCCGAGCGAAATGTTAAATCGCTTGGGGCTTCTTTGCCACTAATATAATGAGCCTTTCTTGAAGAGTAGCCAATAACATTATTTGTTAATGCATTCCAAACTGTTTGTTATCACGTATCACGATTTCTGGAATATTTGCATATGATATTTAACAGTATCTTACAAAAAAATGCGATGATGCTGACAACGTGAACCAAACCCAACTAATTCAAAATTCATCATATTATATCATACAACACACTTGCAAATACATACAAACACTGTCTCAGTATATTAAGCACAAACATTCAGTCAATAAATTCAAAATTTTTTGAACTCGAGTTATTTACTGAGGAGCTTAGACAGATCAATTTTAAATTTAGTATTACATGTATACAAGAAAGCTGGAAAATGGAACAAGATGATCTGTCACTAATTCAAATAGATTAAAGTTCAACTATAAATTGATTAAAATTCCAAATCAGTGCACAAATTGGGAAGGTCAATTTATAAAAAACATAAAAGTAGGTGGTTTATCAAAAGAAATTATAATTGGAAATACATATGAGCCTCCAAAAGCTCTAAACGAAAAATAAAAAATATATATAAATGGGATTTCTCAAATGTTACCACTTTTCATCAAACTAAATACTGAGGATATACTAGCAGGATATTTCAATATTAATCTTTTAAAAATTCATGAAAAAGAACTGTTTGGACACTTTTTTGATTCTTTAACTGTGAACAGCTTCTATGCAAAAATAGCCTTCCTACACGACATTTAGAACACTAATTGATAGTTTGTTCCTCTAAACTTATCAAATCGACGGCAGATACATATGCCGGCATTCTTACCAAACGATTCTCACACCATCAACAATATTTTATTTTTTCAAGCGTAGTCAGTCCTAAAATAGCTACACCAAAATACATTAAAGAGTTTTCATAAAACCGTGAGGTAATTCCTAATTTTGTAAACGGGATAAAGCTATCAAACATTACAACAAATGTGAAAATGCAGATTAAATTCAAGACGTAGACCCATAAAAAACAACTTGGATTACCAAAGGCTTACTTATATCACTAAACTACTGTGACAACTGTTATTAACAACTTTTAAATCCGGACACAAACCTTCATGTAAACCCTAACACTTACAATGCTATCCTAAAATGGAGTATTCGCATTGCCAAGCAAATTTATTATGAATAACGGTTTACATTGAAAATACAATAAACAATGAGTTGTCGAAAATAAGTGAGTGGTTAATAATTATCGTTAAACATAAATAAATTCAAATATATGATGTTTAAAACATTGCGCAAGAAATTATTGCCTCTCACGATAAAGATAGATAACATTTTCATTGCAAGAGTGCACACATTTAACTAATTATGTTTAACCATGGACGAACATTTAAACTGGAAAAAAATCATGTTGATCACATTTCAAACAAATGCTCGAAAACGTTAGGTGTACTTAATAATTGGAAAATGTTCTGCCTATAAATGTAACACATATATTATATAACTCCTTAATATTGCCACATTTCAACTATGGGAAAATGGCATGGGGATTTAAAAGTAACATAATAATCAAATTCTAAAAGAATGACAGCAACCAATTTTGGTCTTAATAGGAATTTCCTGTCCCATACATTAACCATCAATTTAATTTATATGCCACATAATGCATTGTTAATAGTCGCTTAGTTGATTGTGCTTGTATCTTGTTTATTGTTAATACAATTTATCAGTTATAACTGTATTTTATGTTGGTATGTATATTGAGACGAATAAAATGTTTCTGATTCTGAGTCTATATGTTATGATAGCCTTTCTCTTCACCTTGGCTATCAAGGCAATGAAGAATTTGACCAACTAACAGCAGACTGGGATAAGATGGACTATGTTCTCTTCACTCGAAGATATAATCTATGCAGATGACCTCACCTTTTCTCTTACACTCGAGACCAGGAACAGAGGAAACATGCAACCTGGAACAACAAGTCAAGTCTATTAATGCGAAGAAGACTACCCGTTGACACTTGGCACCTTAACAGAGCAACCAAGCATGATCAACAACCATAAAGTTGAATATGTCAACTAGCTCTCATATCTGAACAGCAGCAACAGCCTTCAAGGAGATGCATAGAAAGACATCAGAACATAATTCGGTAGAGCCATTTCTGCATTCGCAAAGCTACAAACCCTAATTTTACGACAATTTATTTAGTTGTGGAACGTTGTTCTATTACGTTTGCCTATCATTATTGTTGAAAAATAAAGATCCATTCATTCATTCATTCATTCATTCATTCATTCATTCATTCATTCATTCATTCATTCATTCATTCATTCTAGCAATGTTTCTCCCGTGCTCCTCTACGGCAAGATACCAACACACCTGCCAATTTCCACAATACATGCTCAAGGAGGACATTACAAGTGTATTGGCCCGACACCATCTCCAAAACCAAACTCCGAAGCATGAAAACGTTATTGCATCATCCTGAAAATGGAAACATATAAATGACTCTTCAGACTGACAGCGAAAACACCGTTAAATTGGTTGGAACTAAGAAGGGGAGGGAAGGGAAGGGAAGGGAAGGGAGGGAAGGGAAGGGAAGGGAAGGGAAGGGGAAAGGGTAGACCAAAACCAATATGGAGACAAACAGTGGAAGACGAAGTGGTGTCTGCTGGGCTGACCTGGGACACAGCGGCAAGGAGAGCTCAAGACACAGGGAGCTGGCGAGATTTTGTCCGAGCCTTGTGTTCCACACTTGGACGCGAAGAGGATAAGTAAGTGTAACAAAGTCATTCCATTTAACATCTAATTTAACAAGTCGTACTTATGTTAAAACATAATTCTCTTTCTTAACTTGATCATTGAACATATTGCTTATTACATGTATTTCTAAAAGAAGCAAGGATCGGTTACTATCGCGGAACCAGGTTTGCTCTACATAGCCAACATGTTTGTCTGTGCTAAGGATTCTAACAGTATTTTAACAGCTTAAATTGGTTCATGGTGGCACTCAAGCGCATTGCGTGCAAGTAGTGAATAGGCAAGGACCTTAGTTAAATGTGCTGTCAATGAAGGTGTCGACGTCTCCTTTGTCACCAACGTCGTTTGTAGTGCTGTGTTTAGTTTCCTCAGATTCAAAGAAGTAATATCTGTGACGCATGTTTAACCAAAATATCCAATATTTGAGCCAAGCAAGAGTAGGCATTTATAATGTGCTTAATAATCAAACACACAAAGTCGAATGTAGGATTTAATTTATTGACATATCAACGCAGCAAATAATAGCAAATATTGGATGTATTCGAGAAATGTCCAATCTCGGTTATTATATATCTGTAGTGGACAATAATGTGCCACTTAATTGAATGTGGTAGATATGTTGGTAATGATGTAATTTTCATCACTAATGCAACTCAGTGTTTGTTTATAGTTAAACTCATACGGGCAGTACTGACATATTCTGATAGTGTCTTCGGTTTGGTGTAGCACAGCCCTTCATCCTATTGGGTCCCCTGGACTAGATGATTCTCTCTGAATAATTACTTTGGGGATTTTTTTTAAACCCATATAAATGTTTCTTTAGCCGCTTCGTCTTAATACGATTATATTTAAAATTTTATTTCACTACGTTTTCTTAAGCCACACCGGTATTGATCCTTGATGAGATAAACTTGCAATTCAACACAACTTTGTCTCCTGAATTCAATCTTCTTCATAGGCAGACAATCAGACAGACAGACAGAGAGACAGACAGACTGACAGACAGATTGACAGATGTACTTTATTTGACACATACGTATACATATCTCTAAACAATAAAGTATATAAAAGTATGAACATTAAAAATATACAAATATTTTTATGGCTATCAAATAAGGGTTCAGGAGAATCCCATTAAGACTAAAATATAACAGCTGTCACAGGAACCACCCAAGAATAATAAAACATAAAATCCTCAGTTGGCAAAGACTTTTGATCACCTTCGATTTGGCGTTTTTACCTTGCTAGCAATTTATGTACTTTAATTCGACGTCATCGGTAGTCGAGAAGCCAGTTATTAATGCACCTTGAAACGGTCTATGTACTCAAATGTTGCTTAGTAACCATTAAGTAGAAGATTATGCAACTCATAAAATACATTATAAAATAACAAGACCAGAGAGGACATATTTACCTCTGAATATATGTCATGAAACACAGATGTGAGAAACACTGTGGTTTGGGCACGCTTGCCGTAATCCAAGAGATAACTTCGTTAGACAAACAAAGAACATGTCAACTGAGAGAAGAGAAGAGGAAGACCACTGAAGAGGTGGAGTGACCAAATCAAAGGTGGTACTGGGTCTCCCGCTGTTGACGACAAAGCGGCATGTCATAAATATATAAATATGCACAGAGCGTGTATCCTCTGCGTATCAATCAAATAACCCAGGTGTACTCTTTGGCAACAAACGAACGATGAAGTCGCTGGTTTCATGCAGCTTGCGATAACTTGCGATGATTAAGAACTTGCTCGTACCCCTCGTTTCGTTGGATTCATCCAAAGTTGATTGATAAGACCAGAGAGGATACCTTTGCCCCTGAATAAGTATCACGACACACGGAACATTCCGGTGGTTTTTCTGCACGTTTGCCATAAACCAAGAGATAACTTCGTTAGGCAACCATACAAATAAACCAAGAGATAACTTCGTTAGGCAACCATACAAATAAACCAAGAGATAACTTCGTTAGGCAACCATACAACTAAACCAACAGATAACTTCGTTAGGCAACCATACAAATAAACCAAGAGATAACTTCGTTAGGCAACCATACAAATAAACCAAGAGATAACTTTGTTAGGCAACCATACAAATAAACCAAGAGATAACTTCGTTAGGCAACCATACAACTAAACCAACAGATAACTTCGTTAGGCAACCATACAAATAAACCAAGAGATAACTTCGTTAGGCAACCATACAAATAAACCAAGAGATAACTTCGTTAGGCAACCATACAAATAAAACTTCATCTAACATCGGATGAGAGGAAGTCCACTGAAGAGGTGAAGTGACCAGATCAAAGGTGATACTGGGTCTACCGCTGTCGGCAGCAAAGCGGTATGTCATAAAGATGCACAGAGCGTGTGTCCTCTGCGTTTAAATCAAGTAACCCAGGTGTACTCGTTGGCAACACACGAACGATGAAGTCACTGGTGTCGTGCAGATCAAATGTGGTTTGCGACAACTTGCGAAAACTTGCTCTTACCCCTCGTTTCGTTGGATTCATCCAAAGTTGATTGATAAGACCAGAGCAGTGTGTAAATGGACGAGTAGCAGTAGCAGTTAACCAGGTGTCCTAGCGAAAGCCGGGTATGTACGCTTAGCTCCTTCTTGTAGGTAATTATGTTATTACTAGATGTCTTCTGTTAGGACTGTTATAATGTTGATTAAATTAAATAATCTTACCAGGTCGGCTTTCAATATGCTCAAGTTTTGTCTTACATATAACAAATATGCATTAACAATTGTGGTACAAAAAGACGATGTTTCGCTTATCAATAAACAAACGCATATTATTCCTATGTTACATTCCATCGAGTTGTAAGTGTGTAACTGAAAACGCAAGTGACTTAAATCTAATTTAATGCAGTACGCGTTTAAATTTCAGACTGCTCTGCTATGATGTCGAAGCTTCTCGTGGCATTGATGATGCTTAGCATCGCCTACGCCCGGGGAGGTAAAGATGCAATATTTTTCATAATTACACACCAGCTTTCCCGTGAGAGCGGCGTGCTGCACTTTGTATTCCGACACCGCGAAGCCGTTTGTAACATACACGCGAGGATACACGCCCAATCTGTTCATACATGTTTTTATTTTTTAAATATTGCAATGCATAAAATGTTTAAAATGTTATTTTAAGAGAGTGCTTCCTGTAACGAGTAATCGTAACCTGGTGTTCCAACATTACATAGAAGGCTAGACACTGCCTGCCTTAGAGTTCAAGTGCCATACTGCATACGAACACATCCAGTTAACGAATATATCATTCTATCCCAATGTAACGCACTTGTAATATGTAGAATGCTGTTATGTAATTATGTATTCATTATTTGATCTGCGAACTTGTTATGTCAAGCACCCGTGTTTTATCTGATAGACCTGTGGTGCCGTCTTGATAAATGCAAGAGCAAAGACGAGGGAGTCAAATACCAGTCTTTTTGCGGTCCTAGCCACCTCTTCTATGTGTGTGGGAATGCTGTTGCCCGATACAGTTGGTGCTCTCGCCCTGAATTTTCCGTAATCGACGGGCGTTGCAGTGAGTATCTTTTCTTCCCAGTGACTAATAGACCAATTCGTAATATACGCCAGTAATACTAAGTTCTGCACTCGCCATTAGCTCCACGCAGTGCGCCACGGACCGGTTTTATCCACAGGTTTTGTTTACCAGAAAGTCGTGTTTGATACATAAATCAACCAGCAATAGACCATTTCTATTAACAATCCGTGGTATAAGGTGGGTTGCTCTGGAGCAACTTAAACATTCGGGTATATCCGAGAACATCACGCTGCTTAACAAAGGTCCCTCCTCGATTTGATGTTTGGCTCGTCTCATTTCTAATTCATTTCGCGTAACGTCATTCCTACCTAGTATCTAAGGGAGACCGGGGCTAGTTGTACATATAGCACGCATGTGGAGCTACCATCGACAGTAGTTGGTTGGAAGTCCACCTGTCCAAATACGGAGTTAAGAAGACGAAATTAAGGAGGTGTGGCCAAAATGTATTTTTAAACACCTAAACTATTTTTTGGTATGCCCACATAATATCATCTCACGCAGCCACTTTTTATGTTTCCTGAAGGAAACTTAAAACATGTCTACTGCATAGTACATGGGTTAAGTAAAGTAGAAGTTATGCTGAAATTCAAGATTTATTATCGTCCACGTGTGTTCAACTGCAACAACTGTGTTTGGGGCAAGTTGTTACAATTGTATTGGGGCAAGTTGTTACAACTATAAGAACCCTCGGGCGGCTCGTACCAATGGTTCAGCCAACGAGTTGTACTGACAATGCATGAAAGAACAAAATACATCTAACTACGATGTGTGAACGTTTTATTTCACTTGTGAAGAAGCCTATGGTATCGGTTTATAACCAGTACTATAAATGCTAGTAACGTCAAACACAATTAACAAATATCTCAGAAGGGAAGGCTACACATAGATGAAACATTGTTCGACTCTCGATAAGCCAATGGCTTCCTTTTCCACTTGTCATCTGGGTGTTTTGCCTTGGATGGCAATCTTGTTAAGTGTTGTTACTTTTATATGGCGCAGCCCTATTTGAGCAATTAATAAATATTACACGATACATTGAAATACAGATGTTCTTGCGCGTGTGCGTGAGTGCGTACGTGCGTGCGTGTGTATCAAGTAGAAGTCGCATTACATATATATTGCCATTCACTATTTCATACTCCATTCACTAATTTATATTTCATTCATAATTGATTGATTGTTATGTATGAGTCCGGGCAACGAGTGCCCTTTGTAACTAAAAATGAAAACTGTGAACACCTAAGTAACAGAACGGGGCTAGTTGTTACAGTCGACCGCGCCTGGGAAACTTCACGTATCTACCTAAATACGGTACGGACTATCAATGGCATGGTACATTTTATTAACACGAATAATGCATTTAATGTATACGTTGACAGAAATAAAGCATCTAACATACTTTTAATGAAAATTGTAACGACTAGTCCGGTCTCCTATAGCTGATGGAGAGGGTCATACCCTTGACTCTCCAACGATTTACTCTTGTCATACACACTACTCGGATTTTATTGTAAGATATTCTCAGAGTCGTCTGATTGAGTTGAGTTGTCCTGTTTCCTGTATAATAAATAGAGGTATTTAATAAAATTATCTTCCTTTACTACACTTATTTTGAAGCTAACATTCTCACAGGCGGATTACTTTTGAAAAGTATAACATGTCTCCAATAATACATGATTTCATCTGCACTTACAGAATGCTTGCACAAAGGGCAGAGTTGTGCACAGAAAATAGGCACAATGAACGCTAGTGTTGCACAACTCGCCCAACAAATACACTGACAGTTCTTAGTTATATTATACACTTCAGGTGTAAATGAATTAACTGTCTTTACGTGCCACGAGAGAGAATGTGTGGAGTTGAATTTTGGCTATGGAGGCAACAGTGTAACAAATCAAATGTTGAGTGTTGACAGTGCAATTATCTTAGTGTTGAACACATATCTGGGTGAATTTCTTTGGGAAAGAAGTTTTTTAAACCAACTTTCCTGTACCATAACATGTATTATTTGTTGAAGCTACCTCCATCAAATAAGTCAACCTAGTTTTCCATTCTCTGAGATGTTATTATTACAATGTCATGTTTGTGTGTGAAACCAAATTGAAGTGTGCACAGTGAAAATTTGTAATAGAGTATGTGCTTAAATATTGCATGTGAAATTACCTGGATCGATCGCACGCAGACCTCCCGCAGGTTGAATATTCTAGCCGTATCCGCCTGGCTCACCTGACTACCTCTATCCCTAACATGTCGCTTACTACCCCCTCTCATACGTGGAGTGTGGGGTGGCATCTGTTAAAATAAAAACATGTAAAATGTCATCTTTCTCAACTAAATGTGAGATATTAACGCACATAGACACCCGTTCGGCTTTGTGCACGAAAACAAAATGTACTTCCAAAACTATGAATACAATGCACATGTTCTGCAGACCTGTGTCGATTAAAAGGAATATCAGTCGTCATAAAATATATTTGTTATAATTCAAATATGCCTAAAATCAGCACCATTCAACAGCAATAATAATCAAACAGTTTTAGCCTTGTTTACTGGTAATATAGTACTAACTGTTGACTTGTTAGACGTGCCAAAACGAGATCGCGTTAAACGTAGCCTGCTACATCCAAACCAACTTTTTTCAGGCGTCATTTCATGTCTTCACATGACTTCATATCTAGTAGGAACATGTAATATATCAATAACTAGTGTTATTTTATTTACTTGTAGAGCAAACAGCGTTTATGAAAGCAGTCGAGTGGAGGCGTTGGCAATATTAATAATAATTAATAATATGACGCTTGCAGTTGGCGTAGCAGCGGATCCATGGGGGGTCTTAGGTGTCTCAAGACCTCCTATGCCATAAAGGGGGTCGTAGACCCCCTGTGACCGTTGCAAATGTTATGGTAAAGGAACACGTATATAGGCCTACATCGGAATTAGTGCCAATGGAAAGACTGAAATATTAGCAGCCGGCTAATAGTAACCCTTATGTAAGTAGAACGACACGTGTCGCCCCCCCCCCGGTTCGTAATTAGAATGACATATAACTACGACTGACTGAAGCCCCCTCTATATCCGCCCTTCGTTGCCGGTGCCATGCGTTCGCGTAACAGGGCTGGCACGTTTCCGGGAAAAGCCGGTTTTAGACAGAGCAGTGGGAAAATCCGGAAAAAAACTGGCATTTACCGGTAATATCCCGGAATAAGTCATAAACCGGGAATAAATCCATAACTTAGATTAACATTGACTAGTTCATGTAATTAAACCTAGTCCAATTGGAAAGATAGTTGATATCCATATTGTATTTTTTAAAGCAGGAAGTTCATGAGATGAAAGAGTAATTATTCAGTTAGTAAATAAATGCCATTGTCACTCTCATAGTGCCGTCGTCACTCATAGTGCCATTGTCACTAATAGTGCCGTTGTCACTCTCATATTACCGTTGTCACTAATAATGCCATTGTCACTCTCATATTGCCGTTGCCACTCATAGTGCCATTGTCACTCTCATAGTGCCGTCGTCACTCATAGTGCCATTGTCACTCTCATAGTGCCGTCGTCACTCCCGCAGTGCCAAGTACTGCTGGCTGAGTCTTCTTCTAAAGAAGTGTGGTCATGAAGTCAGACAGGCTGTACTAGTATTGTCAGATGCCAATTTGCAATCTGGTTAAAGAACAAAGAACATGTTGAGCTCTGGACATTGGCAGGTTCTTATGCAACCTCTCAGCAACTGAATAACTTTTAGAATGTATTAATTGACTGTGTAAGTTATTGCCCGAGTACAACGTAAATGGCCGATTAATAACGTCCTCGCTTTTCCACCCGTATTGCTGCATGACGCATAATCAGATTCCGTATCTGCCGAGTTCAACCCGTATTGTGACAAGTTCAACCCGTATTTTGCCATCACGCGTTTCCACAGATACGCGTTAGTTTCAACACACATCAAAACAGATAATGTAGAATTGTCAATTAATAAAAAATTATGGAATGGTTATATTCGTATTGCTTTCGTATTGGCCTTCGAGTAGCCCTATTGGCCATGTCAAGCTATGTCATGCCATGTCATGCCATATCATGCTTTCGTGACTGCAGGTCTGTGCGACGACATTTGCGTAAAGAAACCGGACGGGAAGTACCCGTCGTTGAACAGACCTCGTCCTTACTACTACTGCTGTGAGAGCGGAGAGCTGTTTTATATGGAGTGCGAGCCCAACCAGAGATTCAACCCCTGGACCAAGAGATGCGGTGAGTGGAAAACACGGCTCAACATGCATTCTTTGGCTCACGATTTGAACACAGTGCTCTATTGATGTATTTAAATATTTTCAATGTATCAGTGACGTTTTCAGCTTTGTGGACATGTGTAATATTTCATAGTTATCTGAATATTTCTATTTTATTTGAATTTCTAAACACTCAGAACTAGTAAAAAGCACGGTTCTTTTTGGCATTTCAATAACTGTCAGTGTCATAATATATATAAGACTTGGCTTGATTGCTTAGAACCCATTATTCGTTATGTGTGCCTTGCTATACACTTCGCCAAACACAACAAAATTAAATCGCATGTGTATAATACCAGTCCTACAAATTAAACCAATCATATCCCTCTCAGCGTGGAAAAAGGTTCCGTCGTACCTTATCTCCGCATATCGCAACATTACCACACAGAAAGCAGAACTATCGTAAAAGTGTGTGGTTCTATACACCAGAAACAATTGAGAACAAATTTTTTTAATAAGACGAATGGACCCCAAAAACAAAAAGTCACGGACAGTTCGTTTTTGCGGAACATCCGTTACTATTTATTTATGCCGCTCGCGTAATGCGCCGAAGCGTTTACGTAGGCCAAATTGGGTCAATAAACTACAGGGAGCTACTCGTTGTCGATACGCGCTTTATTTTAAAAACACAAGTAAGAAATTGCATGTTTTATTTTACTTTTGTAAAATAAATAGTCAACAAATGGTCCTTTGTGTTCTTCTTCTTCTCGTGGAAAGTCATGTCCACTATGGTCATTTTTCCTCATGGACTTCTCATAGAAAGTCATGTCCACTATAAGGTGGCCTGGCCCAGCACCCTCAGCCAGCTTCACCGTGGTGTCTGTGTACTATGAGGTGTTGAGTCGTCTGGACCGACTCCTCTGTATAGGAATTGCAGGTGTAGCTGTAGGTGGAGATGGAGTCGGCGCTGCCACTGCACTACAATGCAGCTGAAAGTGTGGCGGCTTGAGAAGTTGGCGTCCAAGTGGAAGACCCCAGAATGGAGAGCTTCATGACCCGAGCACGACAGTTCGACGTTGGAGTCTGAGGATGATACTTGCAGTGAACATGTCAGTGTCCCTGTCCGGATGATTGCTCCCCAGCCGTCACGCAGCACAGCGCAGGAGCCGTGGCCTTCTCCTCAGCCTACACCGGTGCTGCTAACTGCGACCGACGTGACACCGGCCTCTCACACAGGAACGTCCCCAACATTCGGAACCATTTGCGAATGAGCATGGCCGTGTTGAAGCGTAACACCGAATAGACAGTCGACGGTGGCGAATTGTCTGCAAGGAGAAGTACCAAAAGTACATTCAGCACGATTACCTCCACATCCTCCACCGGAAGTTGCTTCTCGCGACCCCGGGCTCCAAGTACAGTTTCAGCTTCTTTTCACGTGTCCTCGCCACGTTCCGATATGTCAAGCTCGTCGGGCACAACACCACGAACTCTTGTCTTTGTAAGAGACACGAAAACATGTGTCTCAAGTTGAAGGCTGTGTCTCGTCTGTGTTTCAACACTAGCCCTGACGAGTTCGTGAAAGAGACCAGCGTGGAACAAGCTCGGGAAACCTTGGAGGAGACGCTGACTGCACCGGAGGTTAAGTGCAGGGAATGGCGCATAGTCCCAGTGCAATATGGCGAGATGACCAAGGCCTAATTTCAGTTCCTGAAGGAACTTATCCCCAGGATCCGTGAAGACCTTTGCGAGGAAGTGAAGTTTGTACATTACGTGATTGACTCCCCCAGCTCGCAGTACAGAAACATCCACATGTTCCCTGTATTGGCATAGCAACTGGATTTCTTTGTCACGGAAGCCTACAGCCTCTATTTTGAGGCGGGTCATGGGACAGGGCCGTGCGATGGTCTTGGCGTCGCTTCCAAGAGAATGGCTATATCCGACGTGGCAACACCATCCTGAAAGCCAGTCGGGTGCACCTTGAGGAACTAAGAACGACGATGACGATGTCCGGTACGACGGAGCACCATGCGTCCCCGTGTTCTTGCGGCGAGGAAGACCTCATGCAACGGCACGTGCTGTTTCCGGGAGGGCCACTACGTTCTTGACTGCCAAGGATGGAAGGAGTATGTGTTGTACGTTCAGCCGATGCAGTCCCGGATACTCCGCCTAACCAGCAGGAACTAGCACCACGAGAGGACGTGGACGCCGCAGGCGTCAACTCTCCAAGTTGGAGCTTACTTGGTTGCCGACTTCGATGGTATGTACTTCGCGGGTGAAGTACCTACGTACCGTCAGAGGCAAGCAGAACAGGAACTAGCCAACAATTGACGACGTGGACGACACTCCCATCGAGGAA
The DNA here is from genome assembly GCA_963662155.1 of Lamellibrachia columna. Lineage (NCBI taxonomy): Eukaryota > Metazoa > Annelida > Polychaeta > Sabellida > Siboglinidae > Lamellibrachia > Lamellibrachia columna. The sequence goes on along the minus strand of OY759269.1, from coordinate 44,973,663 downwards.
ATCGTCCTGCCTCGGATTCCTGATCCGCAAGCAACTGGAGGACGCAACCGCGTCCAGTACGTCCTGCAGGAAGGTCTCCGTGAGAAGATTGTCACTGCTCACCACAGGTTTCTCAAGTGCTAGACTCTGACAGTGGACACTTTATGGCATGGATTATATTGAACTCCAGTACCGGATACTGGAGGTCAACATATCTTTTTATATTTTTTTGTAATAAAAAAAATTAAGACAGTGGTAGAATAATGTTAAATGTTTATAGTGATATTTATAACATCTGAACGTAACACGGAATGTCGGTGACGGAGAAGTAGCTGCATGCTAAATGTACACTGGTGTATATTTTGTCAAAATTGCCTGTTGTGTGTTATGTTAAAATACAGTTTGTAATTATGTGTGGCGTTGTGATATTACAAAAAGATCATAATGCATATTTTGCATGTTTTTTACAATATCGTGTCCAAAACTAAAATTAAAACATCGACCAAAACCCGTACATTAACCAAAATGTTGCTATTATAACATGTAGTTCAAGATTACACATTTATATAATGTAACATAAACGGTTTTAGTGTGATATATGAACTCCAAATAACATTTATGACATTTGGAAAATAACAAAGAAAAACGGAACGTCCGTGATGAAAAATGTGGTAGTAGAATAAATGTTCCACCATAAATAATATTTGCTTCAGCAAACATAAAATCGCATATATGAAACGAAAACATGTTAGGCAATTGGGAATTTGTTTTATATATATATATATATATATATATATATATATATATATATATATATATATATATATATATATATATATATATATATATATATATATATATATATATATATATATATATATATATCTTTGTATGTATGATTTATTGTACGCATTGTATTCAATACAGTTCCTGCTATGTAACGTACGATATATCTGTGTCGGTTTATTATTTCTGCAAACAATATATGTATACGATGCCCCACTATGTAACGGTACACGTTCACCAGAGTGGTGTCGTGCAGTTAATTGTGGACAATCACCACAGTGGTGTCGTGCAGTTAATTGTGGACAATCACCACAGTGGTGTCGTGCAGTTAATTGTGGACAAACCTCGACTGTGTGTAACTATATACAGCTTATATAGCTGCTTTAGGAATTGTTTTGTTTGTTTCGTTGCATGATAGTTTTTCTTCGTAAATCGGGTTTCGCTCCTTTAATTCATACTAATATACGTACTTTCATGTATACATAGTCTAACAATATCATTTTAGATAAATATAAACTAAATATTTTCTGGATCAGATATTCAGTGGGGTACTTACCCGAACGACTGGTTTACGATACATTGCAATATTGAATGTACTAGAAAGTATAACATATCATTTGGTTAAAAAAATATCCATATATATCAATATAAAACGTATTACTTTCGTGATAGTTTGCCTATGAGCCACAACACCTGCTTAAGGATGATATTGCATGTGCATTGACCATCTCCAAAACCAAACTTAAGGAAGATATTGCATGTGCATTGACCATCTCCAAAACCAAACTTAAGGAAGATATTGCATGTGCATTGACCATCTCCAAAACCAAACTCTACCAAACAACAAAACATGAAAACATTTGCATCATCCTGAGAAGGTGAACATGTAAATGGCTCGGACATGTCTTTAGATTGATCAATGATCTACCAGCTAAACCACCGTTGATTTGATTGGAGCATAGAAGAGAAATGGGAAAAGGGTTGACCAAAACCATTATGGAGACGAACAGTAGAAGACGAAGTGATGACTGCTGGGCTGACAAGGGGCACAGCGGTAAAGAGAGCATGCGAGATCTTGTGTTAATGTAATGTGCCACGAATGAGCACGAAGATATTAAGTAAGTGTGATATAGTCATTTCACTGAACATCTAATTTAACAAGTCATACATACAGAAAAACATAATGTTCTATCTTAACTTGCTCATTGAACATTATCACACGTTTTTCTAAAAGAAGAAACATTCGGCTACTGTCGCGGATCCAGGTTTGTTCTAACTAACTTTACATAGTCAACATGTTTGTCTGTTTTAATGATTAGATGCACGATGAACATGGAAAAATTCGTCATGAACGGCCCCATTTATTGTCTTCCATAAAACAAAACGTGCATGCCCCGTTGACGTATTTCAACAGCTTAAATTGGTTCATTGTGACATTCAGGCGCATTGCGTGCAACTAGTGAATAGGAACGTGTCAGGAAACTTAGAGAAATATGCTGTCGATGAAGGTGTCAACCTCGCCTTTGTCGTCGTTCGTAATGCTGTTTTTATTAGCTCAGATTCGAAGAAGTAATATCAATGACACATGTTTAACTAGATATCCAATATTTGAGCCAAACAACAGTAGATTCTGATAGTGTCGTCATTTCGGTATACTGAGTCCCTTGTACTAGATGACACCTCATCATTATTTTGGGAACTTTTTTCTCAAACCCATGTAAATGTCGTTTTATCCATTTCGTCTTGGTAAAAGATTAAACTTTCAAGCAATATATTTTAATTCACTGCGCTTTCTTAAGCTACCACCTTTGCTAGTTCTTATCATATGTTTCATAATTTCCTCTACAGCAAGTCTTGCTATATGTACATTAATTTTGTCACATCGGTACTGATCCTTGACGCGATAAACTTGCATTTTAACACAAGAATCTATCCATGATTTCAATCTTCTTCGTAGGCAGACAGACATACAGACAAACTAACATATAGACAAACATACACCATATTGTATGTACTTTATTTGACCTATATGTATAATTGAACAATTGAATAAGAAAAAGAATAAAAATATATACAAATAAAGGTCCAAGATACTAAAATATAGCCGCTCTCACAGGAACCACCCAAGTATAATTAAACATTTAAAATCATTAGTAGGCAAAGACGGTTTTTCAACACATTTTTTATCACCTTCGATTTTATGTTTTAACCTTCCTAACCACTTATATACTTCATCGAGCAGCCAGTTATTAAAACGTCTAATATGGTCAATATACTAAACATTTTGCTTAGTAATAATTAAAATAGAAGACAACTCGTAAACCAGATTACGAAATAGCAAGATCAGTGAGAAAACCTGAATACATTTGAATACATCACATATGTAATCAGCAGGGGCGTCCACAGATTTTGTTCCAGCGGGGGGGGGGTGGGGGGGCAAACAATTGTGATTTTGACCAGAAATATGACATAATTGTATATAATTAAGACATAAACTACATGATCTATTTAACCAAAGTAGTATACAATATACTTGCCATAAAGACCTAAACTTTACAAACATCCAGATACCGGGAGGCATGTGCCCCTCCTCCCCCCCTTTGCCCCCATCCCCTCCGGACCCCCATGGTAATCAGACACAGAATACATCGGTGGTTTGGGCACGTTTGCCGTATACCAAGAGATAACACACAACGCACATGTCAACGGACATCGGAAGAGAGGAAGGCCACTGAAGAGGTGGAGTGACCAGATCAAACGTGATACTGCGTCTACCGCTGTTGATAGCCGAGCGGCACGCTTCAAATGTGCACAGAGCGTGTGTCCTCCGCGTTTAAATCAAATAACCCAGGTGTACTCGTTGGCAGCAAACGAACGATGAAGTGATTGGTGCCGTGCAGCGCAAATGTGGTTTGCGACAACTTGCGATGATATATTTCAATTATGAATTACATCATTTGACCAGATCGGCTTTCAATATGCTCAAGTTTTGTCGGAACAAATTGCAATTTAGGCGAAATATGTCTTACATTTCAAAAATATGCATTAACAAGTGTGATACGAAATTACACTATTTTGCTTATCAACATAGACAAACGCATTTTATTCTTACGTTACATTCCCGAGATGTATAAGTACGTAACTGAAAACGCAAGTGACTTAAATATATTAAATGCTATTTTAAGATGAGACTCCCTGTAACGATTAATCGTGACCTGGTGTTCCAACATTACATAGAAGGCTAGACACTGCCTGCCTTAGAGTTCAAGTGCCATACTACACACGGACACATCCAGTTAACGAATATATCTATCCCAATGTAACGCACTTGCAGTCTGCAGAATGCTGGATTAATTATGTAATTGTGTATTCATTATGTGATCTACGAACTTCGTATGCTAAGCATCCGTGTGTTATTTGATACGCATGCGGTGCGGACTTGATACACGTGAGAGCAAAGACAAAGGATTCAATACCCGTCTTACTGCGGCCCTAGCCACCTCTGTTACTTGTGGAGGGGTGATGGTGAAGGTGCCCTCTACGGTTGATTCTCTCACACCAAATTTTGCATAATCCGCGGACGTTGCAGTAAGTATCCTTATTCCTAGCCTCACTTATTCGACTCTCGCTAGCCTTCGTAAATTCGCCGAAAAAAGTCTCGTCGCCGGGGCGTGGTCTCGTTGTTACACACTGTCACCACCACATTTTTGTGACGGCATTCCCACGGAGCGCCAGCAGCCAATCAGCGTCCTTATCGAGATGCTACACTAAAACATGTTTTGCCAGATTTAGCTTTTCAGTCTGACAGTTGTGTCAGTATAATCAAAGTTTAAAGTTAATTTAAATTGCATCGTATAAACTGATATAAGTTAACTCTTATTTTATGAATTAGCCAAATGCCCGGATGAAATCGTAATTAGCTAAGTGTGCATGCGCCCAGAATCTGGTTGCATACATCATTTCCGCCACAATGAAAAATGCACAATGATTCCAAGCGATGATCTGTGCGACAAACGGTGGCGCCACAGTACGGAGCCTGGATAATCGATGCTACTTTATTCCCAGTGACTAAATGACCAATACGTAATACACACTATTAATGATTAGTTCTGCACTCGCCACTAGTGACGCCGGTAGGTTCGCGCAGTGCACCATGGACCGATTTTATCCACAGGTTTTGTTTACCAGAAAGTCGTGTTTGATACGTAATTCAACCATTAATAGACCCTTCCCATCACTACCACGCTAACTTGTGGATTATAAGAGAACAACTTAAACATTCGGCTATCTCTGAGAACATCACGCTGTGGATCTCTTACACGATTCTTTACGTTCCATTATAATCCACCAGGTAGCGTGGTGGTATAATGGGAAGAGTCTATTGCATTTTAAGAATAAATAACACGGTTAATGAAAACAACACATTTATTTGGTATCAATCCAATCTAAGGACTTTGTCGTGTGGCATATTTTGTTGTATATAAATCGTTCGTTTTACGACCTGTTTTAATGTAGTTGTTATTGATTGTTAGCTGATATTTTTTTCACTTATTTTTTCTGGACAAATTCTGTTCGATCTGTTGTAACTGATGAGGTGGATTTATAATAATTGTACTGCACGAAACTATAATTTCACAATTCACATAAGTAAAACATTCTGAACAAATGACTTTGTTGAAATCGACGTTTCGACAACACGTTCTAGCGTCACTGTTCAAGGTTTTGTGTGTGCCAGTGCACAAAATGTCACATTCTCTTAATGTCAGTTTGTAGAGTAACATTTCGTGGATATTATTTACAGTATGTTTATGTCATGTCATGCTCCTGCTTTCCCGACTTCATGTCGCCGCGACGACATTTGTCGAGGGACACCTGAGGGCAAGTACCTCGTCCTTACCACTACACATGTGACAGCTGCTTCATAGGGATTGCCGACCCTTCTATATCTTCAAACCATGGATACAAAAAAATGCCTTAAGTTCGTAAGTTTGTAAGTTCGTGTGGTATATGTTCGTGTGGTATATGTTCGTGTGGTATATGCCTAAACAATCATTATTCACGTGCTATAAACTCCGTAGCTTTTCGTAAATTAGTGTCATTCCACTCCTATCACTGTCACACCACAGTCTGATTTTTGTGTCTAGTGCTCATTCACACCACACTCTAATGCTGAGTGTCTAGTGACGCATCACATCATTGTATCGTCTTGAGTGTCTAGTGTTCATCACACCACTGTTTGATGTTGTGTACCTAGTACTCCATCACATCGCTGTCTATTATTCAATGTCCAGTACTCCACTACATCATTTTCTGAAGCTGTGTGTCTAATGCTCCACCACACCACTGTTTAATCTTGAATGTCTATTGCCCCATAACACAGCACTTTTTGATGTTAATTGTATAATGCTCCTTCACACCATTGTCTAATGTTGAATGTCTAGAAACCCATCACATCATTGTCTAGTGTTTGTGTCTAGTGCCCCATCACATCAGAGTCCGATGTTTAGTGTTTAGTACTCCATCACATCAATCTTTTATGTTGAGTGTGAGGTGCCCCATCACACGATTGATTGAGTTTTAGTGTCAAATGCTCCATCACGTTACTGTCGGATGTTGTGTATCTAGTGCCCCATCACACCACTGTCTGATTTTCGGTATCTAGTGCCCCATCGTTTCACTGTCTGATGTGGTGGGTCCACTTCTCCATCACATCACTGTCGGATGTTGAGTGTGTAGCGCTATATCACGCACCAATGTTTGATGTTGAGAATCTAGTGCTACTTCACACCAATGTCAAGTGACCCATTGTGACACTGTCGCGCAATGGTCGTGTAATAATTAATACCATTGGATTATAATAGCCAGTTAACGTGTTTAATTTACTGAATGTATATCGTATACAATACATACATATATAATTTCATAATCGCCAAAACAAAGAAATTAAATAATAACCAACGCCTCGCTACACTGCGAGTATAACTTAAAGAAATATGAAATAACAATGAAAACTATTCACATTATCGCTCGAACGCAGTTCACATGTCGCTCGATAACTATTCACTTATCACTTGAACATCGTCCACACACTACTTGTGTCACTGGTTCCCAGACAGTCCATCTTTTCCTGTCGCTGAACCGACCACGCCCTCACACGACCCTCCAGCTCGCCCTCTGCTGCGTGTAGGTCTCTCGGCTATACAGCCCACGCTGGTTGCCAATCGTTATATCCCAAGCTGGTTGCCAGTCGTTATATCCCAAGCTGGTTGCCAGTCGTTATATCCCAAGCTGGTTGCCAGTCGCTTCTGGCATTGTTCAAATTGTGTTGCGTCACGCAGCTTTTACTGACCCATAATTTCAGTATTGCAGAATAGGTGCCTTCTCACAACTTATCTCCGGCCGTCTCTTAACTAGTGCAGCCGCCTTCTCGCGAACTACAATCGACCGACCGTCTCTTAACTATTGCAGTCGCCTCCTCGCGAACTTCAATCGACCGACCGTCTCTTAACTATTGCAGCCGCCTCCTCGCGAACTAAAATCGACGACCGTCTCTTTACTATTGCAGCCGCCTCCTCGCGAACTAAAATCGATCGACACCGGTTAGAACAGTCCCCAGCATCTACCAGTCTACCAGTCAACGATACGCTTCAGTAAACATTACTGGCCTGTTACCTAACATAAGGCCCATTGCTAGGACTACTGCCTAGCCTGGCTCGACAATAACTATATAACCCTTGTCACGTAAGATAGCGTACTTTACCACGACTGCAGCACAACCACAAAATAAATGTACAATATACAAACTGCCACAACTGTCATAAAATCAATGTATAATATACACATTGTCACACCCATCACCCCTATGTCTGATGTTGTGTGTTTAGAGCCCCACCACAGTACTGTCTGATGATGAATGTCTAATGCTCCATCATATCACTGTCTGATGGTTTGTGTCTATTACTCCATCACATCACTGTTTAATGTTGAGTGTATAGTGCCCTTCACGCGACTGACTGATGTTCGGTGTCTTATGCCCCATCACGCACCATTATTTCATGATGAGTATGCAACTTCACGCCAATGTCTATTGGCCCATCAAACCTCTGCCGGATAATGAGTATTGAGCCCCATCACACCAGAGTCTGATGTAGTGTGTCTAGTGATGCATCACATGATTTTCTGATGTTGTGTGTCTAGTGATACACCACACCGCTGTCTGATGTTGAGTGTATAATGTTCCATCAAACCAATGTGATATTAATTAATTAATAATCAATTACTCTAATGTTTAGTTTTGAGTGTCTAGTGCATCATCACACCATCGTCTGATGTTGAGTGTCCAATGCTCCATCACATAACAGTCGGATGTTGGCTGCCTAGTGCCCCATCACATCCACGTCTATTGTTGAGCATCTAATGCATTATCACATCACTGTATGTTGTTGTGTGCCTTATACTCCATCACAACACTGCCTATTGTTTTGCGCCTAATGCCCCGTCACAACTCTGTATAATATTGCATGGCTAGTGCTCCATTACACCATTATTTGGCACTGAATGTCTAGTGCCCCGTCACACCACTGTCTGATGTTGAGTCTCTAGTGCCCAATCACATACCACTGTCTGATGTTCAGTGTTTAGTGCCCCATCACACAACTGTCTGATGTTGAGTGCCTATTGTCCAATGAAGACCATAAAACATCACATATTGTTGGTTACGTTGGTGCGTCGATAAAGTGCACACCACTCTATTCACAAATGACAGACGTTTAGTGCCTAGTGCAACATCATACCACTCTCTCATGTTGATTGCATAGTACACTTTCATACCACTGTCAAATGTTGACTGCCTAGTGCCCCATGAAAGTCATAACACGTTACCTGTTGTTGATTACACAGGTGCGCCGTTTCAGACCGCTCATCAACGTGATCGTCAGTGACGGACAACGATCTTGCCTTTGTATAAGTCGAGTGACGCACCTAACACTTCCGCTGACGCTTCACGAGTAATCGAAGCTGACATCATTCGTGGAAATGTCACCATTAATAGCTAATGCATAAGCTTAGTATCGTGGTGGACATAAAATCTACTAAGTCAAATAGTTGATAAATAACTGTTGGATGTCTGACCTAAGATTAAGACATACGTAGTTCGTTATTAATTGTAAAATAATACGATCCAGTCATTCAAAATGTACATGTATACGTCATATACATGTATACGTCTCATCTACTTAAATAGACACTGTTTCAAGTATTAATTGTAGGTCAATATTATATACGATTTTTTATTTATTATGTGTTTGCTAAAAGGTGTGGCTTGAAACATGGGAAAATGTGTACTTTTTGCTTGCTCTACATAACCGTTTTTGTACTTTGTATTTTGTGCACGCTGAGGAGCGTCAACAACATAAAAAGCGTCGAAGCAGAGAATAAAACAAGTGCTGACTACATATCAACTAATTAATAAACAACAACGATGTTGGTAATGAATTGCATTGCACCACATTTTATTCTGATATATAGGTGCTAATATGTCACAAAAATTTACTTCCACCCGTTGCAAATGAGTATAATTTCAACATCAACAAATCATTTCAAGAACAGTCAGGCGCCACGACTAGAAGCCACATCGTCAACATAGGTGAAAGTGTAACTATATTTATTATGTGACAATTATTATACTAACTAGACGGGTGTTTACCGTTTCGGAGACAAATCGTCAGGGACCCCCCACACAGTTTGCCAACATGACGTATGGGATTTACCACAGCCAAATCAACCTTAAACCGTTTGTTTTCACACTTTATTAAAGCGTGCCTACAGGATTGTCTTAAATTGGCTCCGGTCTATTGAGCATAATCGCGTTTCTTTTCTTGTGCAATATAACGCAGCGTAACAGCACTGTTTGAACTGCGTTATATTAATCTCCCCTTCCACAAAGACATATTTTATTAGCATGTTCAGTATTGGTTGATTAGTTAGTTTGTAAACAGAGCGAATGAAACGCAGACGACGTCTGTAAAACCAATCTTGTTACACTAGATCCGGTGCAATTTAGTTGGCCATCCGCCAACTATTTCAGTATTTTACTGGGACACAGCATCACAAATAGTATTATGCAACAATTTGCCATCCTCTCGACGTTAACAAACGTATGTTTAACTACCTGGTTTGTCTAGAACATTTTACCGTGACATATCCATCCAGATAACAATATGTTCATTGATATCTTGGAAACGAAAACAATCCCCGCCAAGCAACCACTAGTTACATATTTTCTCTCCAACAGATAAACAATATACATTCCTGATTTGGCCAAACTCTATGTCACCTGTGCCTTAAATAGCACGCTGATCTACATTTGTACATCAACAGTGCAACTTCAAACGTGTACCCACTACTAACTTAAGTAATACTTCAATTTAATTTTCATGAAAACTATACCTTTTTGACCATTGGAAGTGTCCATCGTATATGTTCTACTGAGGAAATTGCTGTTTGTATGGAAACACGTAGCCTTTATAACAGCTGGAAATATCTTTCTGTGACCACGCTCTCCCCCAGACAATTCCTCATTTAGAGACAACTACTCCCTATTTGATCATTGCAAATTCGATTTCGGGACAATTCCTCCAGTAAAAATACCACACAAAAAGAATCCATATACTTTGCGAAAGCCTGCGAAGCTACGGCAAATTGTACGTTAAACATGTAGTGAAACTGCTAAGTATTGGAAGAATGCCTGACGACGAACACTAAATATCGCGACCAACCTGGTATCCGCTGGACGTTTATTGGTCAACAGTGAGGAACACTACTCATGACAACGGTAGAGCACCTGTTCTTCTACGGATGCGATACACTGCGGTACACAAAAATGGTACAGGCAACGTACACACACGCATGCACGCACGCACGCACGCACGCACGCACGCAAACACACACTTCCTGTTGCTGCCAAAACAAGTCAAGGTAAATCGGCCGTACAACTCCATCCGCAACTGATTTAGCCTATTACGAATCAGGTTCGTTGATGTTCTAATATGTAGTGAGTGAATAGTTTAAATAATAGCCATAGTCGGTATAATTAAAGTGCATATTTTTTCCTCAACTGATCAGGTTCGTTGATGTCTTAATATGTAGTGAGTGAATAGCTTAAGTAATATCCGCAGTCGGTATAATTAAAGTGCATTTTTTTTCAATTCACCGAAAGGATTGACTTTAGTCATTAGATCAGGTTAGGCTAAAAATAGCGGAAATACAAAACGGTAGACACTTTATGGAGTAAAGGCTGATCATGGGCGTGATTTCCATTCTCTCGTCGATCACAAGACAAAATTGTGAAATTTCGTCAAAGGGTGATGCTGGATGAAGCATTAAATAATGTAATAGGTTTTCTGATGATTTCACAACATCTACTTACAAAAGTTGCACATACGAGCTAGCATTTCGTAGTGGATACTAGATTAATTTGAATAAGTTTGAATTAAGGAGGGAACCTTAACATCGATCGATTGCCAAAGGGAAGATGTGGAACTGTATCCTGGAAACTGAACATTGGCAACGACAATGTTCTATCTCAGTGGCCGACACAAGTGAGAGAGTCGCTTGCCTGGTCTCGTAAAATAATATTATATACAATTTAAAACAGGCACATAGCAACCAACTTGCTACGACGATCTGTCACATTCAATGATACTTTTACTCCTCGACAGATTCAACAACCAGCCACAACGTCTGAGCTGTCGATCACATTGACAGGGTCGTGTTTATAGGCAGATACCAGTTGTCTATCTAATTCCTTTCTTTCACACCAATCTACGGTAATTACGAACTTTTCGTTCCATTTGGAGGAGTGGAACAAACGCACATCGTCGTGTTTTGCTTTCCGACAGAAATCAGTTGCGTCTTTAACCAACGCGTTGAAGTGGCTCAATTCATCCCGGAAGTCGTCGGGTTCCTCCGCTATGCGTCTCCACAGCGTCTTGTTGAAGTGATCGTATAGTATATATTCCGGCTCGTTGTAACGCCTGAAATTGTTCACGAGGACCGGGTCCATATGTATGTCTTTATGTCTGTATTTCCTTATATTCCGCTTAGTATAAAGTATGTCTATCAGCTTCCAACACATGAGACGCCGTAGCAGCACCAGAGACTCGTTGTAGTACTCGACGATCATAACGAGGCTGAAGCGGTGCTGCAGAGCGTCTATCCAACGCCGGATGTAGGTGGCGTTGTTCGTCTGGTCGGTCGTGCCAACGTGAAAGCCAGTCGGCAATCCGAGTTCGAAAGCTAGAGTATTGTGTGTAAAACTAACGTTACCCATGCACTTTCTAAAATGCTCATTCCCGGGGGATGTGTGCATCGCTTCATACTCGTACTTGGGGATGTCCCGTAGATACACAGACAGTGGATCGGTCGTGGTATTCGGCATCGATAACCATTTACGGACTGAATAGAAGTAAAAGGCGGATTTCATCCGGTCGAATGGTTCCCGTATATTCGTGACGTACACAGAGTTGGACGGCATGATGCGAGATATGACGTCCTCGTTGAACACGACGTGATGGCACATTATGTTGAATGGTTTCTTTGGCGGCCGGAAACAATTGGTCTTGAACGAGTATGGGTAGCAGAGCGTGTACTGGTGTGGACGGGGCAAGACGAATGAGAGGTTACGACGCATACCGGCCCAGTGGAGGAGGTAGACAGTCGTGGACGTGGCACACTTGTGTGTCTTCACGAACACGATGTTGACTCTCTCTCGTTTGCAGACCGGCGGTCGATGCACCACCAGAGGAATGTCGCCGACCCGCTCCGCCAACGACAGTCTACTTGCGACATCGTGTCGCCCAAGACTTCGCTGGTTGGGGTTGACGTGTTGGTGCCAAATGAAGAGAACAGTGGCGACTGTCACGAACAGAGACAGCTTCTTGAGCTGCAGTCGGGAAATCATCATCTTCCCAGTATTTCAGACGTCACGTCCTCCCCACTGCGCAAGAGAAGACAGGGTTACATGTTTACAGGTGTTGACGCAGGGAGAAGAAAGGAGAGGAAAACAGGGATGAAGTAAGAAGTGAAAAGAGAAGGAGAAAGAAGTGGGGTAAATGATGAAAGTTGTTTTATTACAGTAAAGGGGTGCTCATATTACAGTAAAGGGGTGCTCATATGGAGCGGTGGATATATGGAGAAAATGTGTGGGAAAAGGAAGGAAACAGACAAATATACAAGGCAGTGAGTGAAGGATAGATGGATGGATGGATGGAAAGAAGGAAGGAAGATATAAATGAAGGAGAAAAAAAGGAAGGAAGGAAAGAAAGAAGGATGATGAAATGATAGAAAGACGGAAAGAAAGAAAGAGGGGAGAAAGAACTGTGAAATCAAGGTACCCAGGTATCCAAGGTATCCAGGTATCCAAGGTATCCAGGTATCCAAGGTATCCAGGCGGATTGAAGAACGATGGTAAAAGGATGGGTGGAATAATAATATATGGTTGGAGGAACATAAACATGAAGTGGGAGATTGTTGCGCCTAGTCAACACGGAGGTTGTATCGCCTACCCTTTATTATCTATATAGTTATTAACATATTTAACATTTAAAAACTTTCACTCAGCTTATGTTACTTTTTTAGTTTAAAATGTATTACATGCTCTTAATAATAATAATAATAATAATATGCCGTATGGTGGGGTTGCATGTGAATAAAATTATGTCCGAGTCAAAAAAGTATTTGCGAATTATGTTATCAACGTTCGAGTTAACAAAGTATTAATTACTATATATGTTTCGATGATACTCTAAGAGCGCAATTAGGCATTTCTAAGCAAAATAAAACGTTGGTTTTTTGCATTATATTGAGTGTCTAGTGCCCCACCACACTACTATCTGATGTTGATTGTCTATTGCACAAGTATCTCACATTGATTGTCTAGTGCCCGTCATACCGATATGTTATGTTAATTGTCTAGTGCCTCATTATGCCATTGTCTTATACTGATTGTCTTGTACCCCATCATACCACCATCTTATGTTGATTGTCTACTTCCCAGTCATACCACAGTATGATGTTGACTGTCTAGTGCCCCATCAAACCACTATCTGCTCTTTAGTGTCTAGTGCACAAACACAACTGTCTATTGTTCAGTGCTTAATACCCCACCAAAGCCATAACACAATACCTGTTGTTGTCTACGTTGGTGCACCGATCAGGTGCAGATCGCTCAATTCAACGAGATCGTCAACGAGTCCGACTAGTGACGGACAACGATCTTGTCTTTGTAGTAGTCGAGTGACCTCTGCAGTTGCTTCACATTTAACCTAAGGTGGCGTGCTTAATGGAGAGGGAAAGATTAATGGTTAACGCAGTAGTTTAATATCGTGGTGGACATAATATCCACAATGACAGTTAGTCGATAAATAACTGTTGGATGTTTGACTGATGACTGCGCAAGAGAAGACAGGGTTACATGTTTACACGTCCTCGTGTTGACGCCGCAGGGAGAAGAACGGGGAAGAAAACAGGGATGAAGTAAGAAGTGAAAAGAGAAGGAGAAAGAAGTGGGGTAAATGATGAAGGTTGTAATATAACAGTTAAGGGGGTGCACATAAGGAGCGGTGGAAATATGGAGAAAGTGTGTGGAAAAAGGAAGGAAACAGACAGATATACATAACAGTGAGTGAAGGAAGGAAGGACGGAAGGAAGGATGGATGGATGGAAGGAAGGAAAGCAGGAATGAAGGAGGGAAGGACGGATGGAAGGAAGGATGGATGGATGGAAGGAAGGAAGGCAGGAATGAAGGAAGGAAGGAAGGAAGGATAGAAGGAAGGATGGATGGATGGAAGGAAGGAAAGCAGGAATGAAGGAGAGAAAGAAGGAAGGAAGGCAGGAATGAAGGAGGGAAAGAAGGAAGGAAGGAAGGATGGATGGAAGGAAGGAAGGCAGGAATGAAAGAAGGAAGGAAGGGTGGATGGATGGAAGGAAGGAAGGCCGGAATGAAGGAGGGAAAGAAGGAAGGAAGGAAGGAAGGATGGATGGATGGAAGGAAGGAAGGCAGGAATGAAGGAGGGAAAGAAGGAAGGAAGGAAGGATGGATGGAAGGAAGAAAGGCAGGAATGAAGGAGGGAGAGAAGGAAGGAAGGATGGATGGATGGATGGATGGAAGGAAGGAAGGCAGGAATGAAGGAGGGAAAGAAGGAAGGAATGGTGGATGGATGGAAGGAAGGAAGGCAGGAATGAAGGAGGGAAAGAAGGAAGGAAGGAAGGAAGGAAGGATGGATGGAAGGAAGGAAGGCAGGAATGAAGGAGGGAAAGAAGGAAGGAAGGATGGATGGATGGAAGGAAGGAAGGCAGGAATGAAGTAGGGAAAGAAGGAAGGAAGGATGGATGGAAGGAAGGAAGGCAGGAATGAAGGAAGGAAGGAAGGATGTATGGAAGGAAGGAAGGCATGAATGAAGGAGGGAAAGAAGGAAGGAAGGATGGATGGATGGAAGGAAGGAAGGCAGGAATGAAGGAGGGAAAGAAGGAAGGAAGAATGGATGGATGGAAGGAAGGAAGGCAGGAATGAAGGAGAGAAAGAAGGAAGGAAGGATGGATGGATGGAAGGAAGGAAGGCAGGAATGAAGGAAGGAAGGAAGGATGGATGGATGGATGGATGGAAGGAAGGAAGGCATGAATGAAGGAGGGAAAGAAGGAAGGAAGGATGGATGGATGGAAGGAAGGAAGGAAGGAATGAAGGAGGGAAAGAAGGAAGGAAGAATGGATGGATGGAAGGAAGGAAGGCAGGAATGAAGGAGGGAAAGAAGGAAGGAAGGAAGGATGGAAGGAATGAAGGAAAGAAGTCGGGAATGAAGGAGGGAAATAACGAAGGAAGGATGGATGGATGGAAGGAAGGAAGGCAGGAATGAAGGAGGGAAAGAAGGAAGGAAGGATGGATGGATGGAAGGAAGGAAGGCAGGAATGAAGTAGGGAAAGAAGGAAGGAAGGATGGATGGATGGAAGGAAGGAAGGAAGGCAGGAATGAAGGAGGGAAAGAAGGAAGGAAGGAAAGAAGGATGAAATGATAGAAAGAAAGAAAGAGGACGGGTGGAAGAAGTGTGAAATCAGGGCATCCAGGCGGAATGACCAAGGAGGGTAAGAGGTTGGGGGTAGAAACAAGGAGGGAAGAAGAAATGAAGAAGGGAGGAGTAATTAGGGAGCAATAATGGTTGGAGGAGCGGAAGCATGAAGTGGGAGATTATTGCGCCTAGTCAACACGGAGGTTGTATGGCTTACCCTTTATTATCTATATAGTTATTAACATATTTAACATTTAAAAACTTTCACTGAGCTTATGTTAAATTTTTTTTAGATTGAAATGTATTACATGCTCTTAGTATTAATAATACTAATAGGCCGTAAGGTGGGGTTGCATCTAAATATAATTAGGTGATACACCGTTTCAAGCGTTTCAAGCTAAAATTAGACTAGTTAAAACAACTTGCGAATTATGTTATCAAAGTTCGAGTTAACAAAGTATTAATTAATATGTATGTTTCGATAAGACTCTAAGAGCGCAATTCGGCATTTCTAAGCAAAATAAAACGCTGGTTTTTGCGTTATATTATAATATATTTTATTTGGTATAGCGCCAGATCCAAAATTGTTCGTGGTGCTTCACAACATATTAAAATACATAAAATAGTGTAAAATTGCAAAATAACAAATAAATGCATTTAAAATAGTACTAGTAATAAGAATTATTTTTAATAAATACAGCAATAAAATAGTGTAGAATTGCTAAATAAGGAAATAGCAAAATAAATATATTAGTAATAGGAAAAAATAATAATAATATAGCACAATAATTAAAAATGATAGCTATAATACTAATAAATAAATGTATATGTATGATTAATAATAATAATAAATAATTTAATAACTTAGTAAAATAGTGTTATAAAGTTATGGTTTAAGTGTTAAATATCATGAATAAGATTACTGGAAAAGTCATAATTAAATTGCTATGAGTAGAGGACAATATTCATCTGCAATATACGCTAATACGCGATACGAAAGAAACGTGTCTGTAGTCTGCATTTAAAGCTGGCGAGAGTGTCACAGGTTTTAATAAAGTTAGGTAAAGTGTTCCACAGAGACGCCGCAGCCACTGCGAACGAGCCGCCCCCAGCCTTGGTATGAGTGCGCTTCACTTCCAAACTGTTGCTGCTGGCAGAGCGCAGTGCTCTTGCCGGTTGATATGGGCGCACGAGTTCACACAGATACACTGGCGCTTCGCCGTGAATGGCTTTGTATGTAAGTACCAGTATCTTGAAAGGGCCAGTGAAGTTCTTGTAACAGGGGCCTGGCACTGTCGCAACGTGGACGACGCAGAATCAATATGGCAGCCGAATTGTGTATTCGTTGCAGACGCGCAGTGTTAACTACAGACGTGCCTTCATCAAGTAAGATATCTGGAACAACATCGATCTTTTAGCTGAACTTGAGCAACTATTCATCGAGGTATCCATCTCCGTCATTCCTACCGTCATTGTTGGTTATTTCAACGTTCATTTTGACGATCATTGCAGTCAAGCCGCTATGTGATGATGGCGTTGACTACGCGTTCCTTTAATTGTGGGTTTGGGTACAATAAAAGGCTGATTTGATTGATGTGGCGGAGGTAGAATGAGCATGCACTGACGGTTTGAGACACTTGCTTTTTCACATATAGGTGCCTGTCAATGAAGACACCGATATTTCGAACACATCGCGAAGCTGTGATTGTAGAAACACCAACAGGAATCACATTACCGTCAACGAGTGCAGCCGCACACTTGGGTACAATTGGAAGATACTGTGTCTTGTCGCCATTCATACACATAGAATTCCATGCCATCCATTGTTTTATGTCATCCGAACATTCCTCCATTTGCTACACAACAGCCGCTAAAGCGAATCGATTCAGTTCAAAGTGTGTGTGTGTGCGTGCGTGCGTGCGTGCGTGCGTGCGTGCATGCGTGCGTGCGTGCGTGCGTGTGTGTAGATATGTAAGTCATCAGCATAGTGGTGAAAGAATAGTCCATGGGCTCGAATAATGTCACCAATAGGCTGGACGTACAGTGACAAGAGCAGTGGTCCAAGGACAGAGCCTTGCGGGACACCTGTTGTCAAAGTAGTTGTACTTGATGATTGGTCACCGATTACTATTCGCTGCGTCCGCTCTTGCAGATACGATATAATCCAGTCTATTGCTTTGCCAACGAAGCCATAACGCAAACGTAGTCGCCTAATTAAAATGTCATGGTTGATTGTGTCGAACGCCGCACTAAAATCAACGCGAACCAAAGTTGTTCCCTGTTTATTGTCCATGACTGTTTTGATGGCACTTGTGACGTACAGTAAGCGCGGTTTCATTCGAATGTTTTTTCTGATACGCCGACTGAAAGCACTCAACCATTTGCTGATCAGAAACGTGCGTCATTATCCTAAGCGCGACCACTTTAATAATTACCTTGGATAATTGTGTAAGGTTACTCACTGGTCGGTAGTTACTCAGGATGTCTTTGTCAAGTGATGGCTTCTTCAGCGATGGACGGACAATTGCATGCTTAAGCAGCCTTGGCATGACTGCCTCATCCAGAGAGTTATTTGTAATCATTGTGATGACCGATACAATACTTGTGATATTGTCCCTTATCTGATTAGCAGGCAGTGGATCCAATACACACGTTTTGTTAGTACTACCACACATCGCTGTGATCTCTGCCTTCGTTGTTGGATCGAACACATGGATACAGTCAGTGAAACAACGTTTTTCATCTGTTGGCCTATCGATGGTGTTGAAACACTGCAAACCCGACAGGAGTTTATCGATCTTTTCACTGAAGAAATGTGAAAATAGTTCACATCCTTAGGCCGTCGAGTGGAATTCGGGATGTTGTTGTATGTGCTGGCCATCAAGGGTCTCTATAGTCGAAACATGGTTTTGTTGTTTGCCTTTGTTTTGGTTTTTATAGTAATCCGCTTTGCGTACGGATATCAAAGCAGCGCATTCATCACGGGCGGTGACATATAATTGCCGATGAATTTCCAGTTTAATTCTCCTCCACACATTCTCCAGTTTCCGTTTCTTTTCCCTGGCTTCATCGATGTCAGCGTCGTACCAGGGATGTGGTGGATTGTCTCTTACACGCACGTAGTGCCATGGGGCGTGTTTGTCAAGGCAGTCAGTGAGATAGGTGTTGTACATCGCCACCAATTGCTCTGCTTGTCGAGCATTCGCGCCCGCACACAATGTCATGTCAGCACACATAGACTTGTTATCGTTTCGGAGCGCATCAGTTTCAATGTTCCTGAAGTTCCGCTTTGCAATCATCACAGTTTTGACAGCAGGTTTCAGTGCGCTTATTGTGAGTTCAATGCGATGGTGGTCAGACAGAGAGTCAGGATGAACAGTAACGGAAGTAATGACGTTGTCATCAGTATGACTGACCACTACATCCAATATATGTCCAATTTGATTCGTCGGCGGATGTACGTGTTGAGTTAGATTGAACGATTCAAGTAGAGTGCGAATTGGTTCTGATTAAATATGATCGTCAAAATGAACGTTGAAATCACCAACAATGACGGTAAGAATGACGGAGATGGACGCCTCGATGAATAGTTGCTCAAGTTCAGCTTAAAAGATCGATATTGTTCCAGATATCTTACTTGATGAAGGCGGATGATAAGCGACCCAGACGTTGTATGTCAACAAATGCGGGTTGATGAATTGTAGACGGAGAAGTTCGATGGTTGTGAACGGCAGCTTTCTGATTTATATGAATTTAACACAAATAATTGTTTACAAGAATCGAGATCAACAAAGTTTTGTATGTTTTTTTAATACAAAAGCACAAAGTGTGCACACTTGTGTAGCTGTATTGACACCATATAGCCTGACAGTCAAATATTTTACGACATTGTGTGTGTTTGAGCTATTCCCTTTCTGAATGCAATGAAGCCACACAAACTTGTCTTCCAGAGGAAGTATCTTTTCAAGTCAGAAGCCCTGAGTTAAAGTGCACTTAGAGCTTGTGCTAGTTGTTACCAATTCAGTATGTTGACTCAAGTAAGACAGTCTGTGCTACAATTGTTTAATACTGTACCAGTTTGCAGTCTCTTTGGAGACCCTTAGAGTACACATAGTACACAGAGCCCTGGTCAGGTGCCAATCCACCCTCTAAGCAAACAATCATTAGCACTGCTACAGCCTCAGACACACATCATGCTTTCCTTTCCAAGACAGATTATGCAACTACAGGGGGTGAGGCCTTGTGGACATTGTCTAATGTCTTTATATAAGCAAAAATCATGTACCCTCTGTTAAGACAAGTACCCAAATCGATATGAATAGAACACGTTTGAAAGAGTTTATAAATACAAACATCTATATAAATGTCTATATACCAGATTAAAAAATAAATAAATAAATCCGATTTAAATCAAATAAATCCGACTTTTTTTTTAATCTTAATTTTTTTCAACCCTGGGTGTACGATGGCAACTCGGCCGCCGCGACCAGATATACGTGCTACGTGTTGGAAGGTGTAGACAGGAGGCGTCAACGATCGCTTCGTCTCCGGTCTTCTTGAGCCACGTCTCGGTGATGGCCAACACATCCCATTCGTGTTCAATGATATCCTCGTTTATTGTGAGCGTCTTATTTCGGAAAGATCTTGGATTGATCAATGCCACGTTGGGGGAACGGTTCACACAATCGCTGACAACAGTTTGTAGTCCCCTTTGGATTTGACAGTTTGTCGGTTTCAGTCGTATAATGTTCACGTTGTTGACGCCGCGTTGGTGGTCAGTGGGTACAAAGCCGGGTCGACGTCCAATTATTGGACGAATTGTACGTTGGCGATTGCAACCGGCTCTGCACCCTCGTGTGACCGACAAATGCCATTGTCCTTTATTGTGTCGAACAATGTTATGGTTAACAATGAGGCGGTGAGAACGAGGAGAGCAGAGGCGGTGAGAACGAGGAAAGCAGAGGCGGTGAGAACGAGGAGAGCAGAGGCGGTGAGAACGAGGAGAGCAGAGGCGGTGAGAACGAGGAGAGCAGAGGCGGTGAGAACGAGGAGAGCAGAGGCGGTGAGAATGAGGAGAGCAGAGGCGGTGAGAATGAGGAGAGCAGAGGCGGTGAGACAGAGGAGAGCAGAGGCGGTGAGAATGAGGAGAGCAGAGGCGGTGAGACAGAGGAGAGCAGAGGCGGTGAGACAGAGGAGAGCAGAGGCGGTGAGAACGAAGAGAGCAGAGGCGGTGAGACAGAGGCAGTGAGAACGAGGAGAGCAGAGGCGGTGAGAACAAGGAGAGCAGTGGCAATGTGAGGGAGAAAGCTGGCAAGAAGAAGAAAGATGGAAAAAGGAAGAATGTGCAACAAAAGGAAGATAAATGAGTGAGTGAAGAGGGATTGTCACGTGGCAGGATAAATAAAGCAGAGAGGATACGGCGTATGCCCTGAAGAGGAGACCAAATAGAAGTATTTAAAATAGTGAACGGTTATGAGGATGTTGATAGGAATATGTTCTTCAAACTTAAAGAAGGCAGTAGAACCAGAGGACACAAAGCAGCATTAGTTAAGGAGCAGTGTAGGTTGGACATGAGAAAGTACTCTTTCTCACAGAGGGTGATAAATGAATGGAACAAAACTGCCAAATGATTGTGTTAATGCTAGTAGTGTGAATATGTTTAAAAATAGAATTGACTGACATATGATAAGAGCGGGCTACACATAGATGATAAAAGTGTTGGACTCTCGACAAGACAATGGCTTCCTTGTCCACTTGCCATGTGGAACTTGTTTGGGATGGCAATCTTGTTAAATCACACTATTATCTGATGTCGACTGTTTATTGCACAACTATTATCTGATGTCGACTGTCTATTGCACAACTATTGCACAACTATCTCACATTGATTGTCTAGTGCCCGTCATACCGCTATGTTATGTTAATTGTCTAGTGCCTCATCATGCCATTGTCTTATACTGATTGTCTGGTGCCCCATCATACCACAATCTTATGTTGATTGTCTACTACTCAGTCATGCCACAGTATGATGTTGAGGGTCTAGTGCCCCATCAAACCACTTTCTGCTGTGTAGTGTCAAGTGCACAAAGACAACTGTCTGGTGTTCACTGCCTAATGCCCCACCAATGCCACTATCTACGTAGGTGCACCGATAAGGTGCATATCCCTCAATTCAACGAGATCGCCAGCTAGTCTGACTAGTGACGGAGAACGATCTTGCCTTTGTAGTAGTCGTGTAACTTCTGCTGCAGTTGTTTCACGCTTAACCGAAGGTGGCATGATTGATGGAGAGGGCAAGATTAATGGTTAACGCAGTAGTTTAATATCGTGGAGGAAATAATATCCACAATGAAAGTTACTCGATAAATAACTGTTGGATGTTTGACCTAAGACTAAACCAACATAGTTCGTTATATGTTGCAGAATAATACGGTCGTGTACTAGAACATTTACAAAGTTCATGTCTGTTCTACTTACGTAGACATATACCGTTCATTGGTGTTTTCAGAAAAGTACACGAAAACATATAAATGAACGTTTGGACAATAACATTTTATAAAGCAAAAATCTATGTAATATTTATATGTATGTGTGTGTGTGTGTGTGTGTGTGTGTGTGTGTGTGTGTGTGTGTGTGTGTGTGTGTGTGTGTGTGTGTGTGTGTGTGTGTGTGTGTGTGTGTGTGTGTGTGTGTGTGTGTGTGTGTGTGTGTGTGTGTGTGTGTGTGTGTGTGTGTGTGTGTGTGCGTGCGTGTGTATATATATTAAAATTATGTATAAATATACTACATACTATGTATGTTTAGATAAGACTCTAAGAGAGCAATTTGGCATTTCTAAGCAAAATAAAAAGTTGGTTTTTGCGCTATATTGAGTGTCTAGTGCCCCGTCACTCTACTATCTGATATCGATTATTTATTGCAAAACTATCTTACATTGATTGTCTAATGCCCCGTCATACCGCTATGTTATGTTAATTGTCTAGTGCCTCATTATGCCATTGTCTTATACTGTTTCTTGTGCCCCATCATATCACCATCTTATGTTGATTGTCTAGTACCCAGTCATATAACAGTATGATGTTGACTGTCCAGTGCCCCATCAAACCACTATCTGCTGTTTAGTGTCTAGTGCACAAACACAACTGTCTGGTGTTCAGTGCCTAATGCCCCACCAAAACCATAACACATTACCTGTTGTTGTCTACGTTGTGCACCGATAAGTTGCAGATCGCTCATTTCAACGCGTTCGTCACGAGTCCGACCAGTGACTGACAACGATCTTTTCTTTGTGATAGTCGAGTGACTTTTGCATTTGGTTCACGCTTAACCGAAGGTGGCATGATTGATCGAGAGGGCAAGATTAATGGTTAACGCAGTAGTTTAATATCGTGGTAGACATAATATCCACAATGGCAGTTAGTCGATAAATAACTGTTGGATGTTTGACTTAAGAGTAAACCAACAGAGTTCGTTATTTGTTGTAGAATAATATGGTCGTGTACTAGAACATTTACAACGTACATGTCTGTTCTAATTACGTAGAAATATACATAATTTTACTTACAAATAATTTGTACACACACCCACCCACGCACGCACGCACGCACGCACGCACGCACGCACGCACGCACGCACGCACGCACTCACACACACACACACACACACACACACACACACACACACACACACACACACACACACACACACACACACACACACACACACGCACACACACACTTTGACTCCGTCCAGTATGCATGCTTGTGTTATTTTTGTCGTTCGCTTTAAAAGTCGAACTTTGCGTGGACACCCACTGAAATCCTAGACACATCCCAATAAGTCATTCTCTCTGGAATGCAAAACTAGATGTGATATTGTGATGTGCGTTTATCAAGCGAGGTGTGAATGCCAGCAGTGATCCATCTCCATTTCAAGTCGTTACGATATATCGATAGTATGTCATAATACAATACATCAGCTGCCCACTAATGTGATTATGCATGAGGCCAGAGCTGCTGAGTGATGAATTTGGTTGCGCTAAAGAGCGATGATGGGAATACCTGATCATGCGATGAGGCGATGCGATGGAGCGGTTGAGAGATGTGATGGAGTGATAGCCCGATGCGATTCCGCGGTGCCGTGGAGCGACGATGCGATACATACACAGTCAGTCATGACAATACAAAACGAACCTATTGCAACAATTTCCTTTTGCTTCTTTGAAACAGGGCTTAATGCAGTTGACTTTGTATTCACGAGACTCACAAGAATACACAATTCAAAACAGGCACATAGTGTAATATCTTGGTGGCCGTTCCTATATTTAAAAACCTCAGGCTCAACACAAAAGTCACGAACATGGCGGGAAGCGCACTTTTAATAATCAGAACAGTGTTACATGACATAGCATTTTAGCGACACTCGTGCAACGGTTCTTTACTTGATATAATCAATAGGTGGCACCACCTCACGTTGTAGCACCCATACGTAACATGTAGCAACCAACTTGTTCCTCGACGGATTCAACAACCAGCCACATCGTCCGATTTATCGGCCACCATGACAGGGTCGTGTTCATAGGCAGCAGTGTTGTAGTGGTAAAAAAACCAGAGGGCATACACCATGGGTTCAAGTATTAAGGTTAACCCTAACCCTCACTGAGTGACCTAGCCACACAGACCCACACTCTTTTGCCCAAGTTAGTAAAGACACAGTCAGTGAGTAAGTTAATATAAAAGACTGGCAGTCAATTTGCTTTGAAAAAGAATATCGAAACGACAGCCAGCAACTTAGCCACTCAAGTTCCTCAATCATCCCAACTGCTAAGTCATTGCTTTGTAATCTAATGAGCCAGAGCCGTAATGTGTTCAGCCTAGTAGCTGCTCACCCATCGCTATTGCTTTAAGCACACAGCGAACATTGAAGTCATAAGAACGACAAGATGTATTTTTCAATTTGTCTTTAATATTTTATATTGTTATTCTAATACCAAACTATGACTAACAAGAGTGGGAGTGTATTCATAATCATGAGCTCTTAAAGATATTGAATATGAATATAATACACCGTTCTGAAAAAAGGTTTCTTTAATTGTTAATGACATCAGCCATTGCCTGATTCTCAGATGGATATGCCATGGATGTTGCTTATAACTACAATGATTCACAAAACTGACCAAACATTCTCATATCGTTTGCCATCACTACAGTCACTAACCTTTCTTGTTCTGTAGTTATCGGCATTTCTATGACATTTAAGCCATTCCTTAACATATTTGGCAGACTCAAACTTTGATTGAGGTGGTCCCACCAAACAAAGAAACAGGAGATTGCTGACGGTCTCAACAAGAAGCCTGTTCCTGTATTTGGTGGCAATGACATTCATTGTAGAAAATCCACGTTCACAATCTGCAGTTGATACAGGTAGAGTGTGAATGATCGATTTCAAAAAAGGATTTCATGGGGGCATGACGGTGGGTCATCAACATAGTCTCTGAATGCTCGGTTGACAGCGGGACCGTTCATACCAAAGTAGTCGCATAGTTTCTTGCTTCAGCCAGGGTGACTCTACTGCTGTTGGCCATTTATTTGGTTCAAGTACATCAATTTGGTCGAGAAACTCTCAGTTCTGGGTTCGCTGACGATCGAGCATCTAGATTGTCAATCAGTGATTGGTAGAATCTGTCATGGTGAATAGTCTTTACTTTAGAGTAACTGGTTAGGACAATCTGACGGTGAAAACCAGTGGCACATGATTCTTCTGCAGTTTTAGTATGCTCCCCATTATGCCCTTCCTTGAATTGGATCAACGCCCTGATATAGCGCCTCAGTAGCTTGTATGCTTGGCTAAGAGTAGTGGACTCAGATTGGAGAGCAATAGACAGCTCGGACACTTCAGTGAATGCATCTAGCATCAGAGCTAAATTTTAAAGAAAAGTTGACGATGTTAAGGTCTTGTGTAATCCGCTGAAGGTTGGCTTATTAAGGTTATCAGGAAAGTGTTTTGCTAATGCTGGGTAATTTTGCCAAATCGCCTGAAGAGTCCTGCGACTAGACGCACACCAACGAGTCCCCAAAACCCTCCCAATGCGGATCACATCAGATAAATCTTCTGAACAGGATTCCAACTCTCGCTGCATTCTTGGACTGGTGGAACAGAGAGTGTAAAGCTTGTCCATGAAAATTTGCGTGTGATCGATTTCGCTTTGATCCTTTACAGAATCGCCTATTTCCAGTTCAATTATGTGACACATACAGTGCCACAGTTGAACTCTAGGGAACTTTTGTTTGAGTCGAGTGAGTACCCCAATCCGACTACCTGGCATTGTCGATGCACCATCGCTGCATGCCCCAATGGGTTTTGCTTTGAGATATTTCTCATTAAAGCCATGCTTGGCGAGTAAAGCAAGAAGGGCTGAAGTTATTGTTTGGGCATCTAAGGCATCCAATTCTGCAAGTTCTAGTGGAAAAGTAATGGCGCCACTATCTTTCCACCCTGTGAAATCTAAAGATGATACCCGTATGTACACTACCATGGTAGACTTTCTTGAAACTGTAGTGGACTCATCGAGAAGAACATATATTTTCATTTGATGATCAGTAATAAAACGGCACAAGTTGGTACGCATTACATGAGAAATAATCTCTACAATAGCAGTGGCTGAGTATCTTGACTGGAGAGTCACACCTAGGTCAATGCCATTGAGTCGTTGTAGCTGACAGATCTCAGGATGATTAAAAAGCAACGGTTTGATTTAGCAAGAAAGTACACAGATCTGAAGATCTTCTCGGTAGTGCAAATATCTTGCGCACTAACTTGACTAGAGCAGGTCTTCCAGGTCTCCTTCACTCTCAGTTCTAACGTTCTTATAGCCGCTTGACGAGCTTTCGAGTAGTTGTGTTTCTTCATTTTATTACGTAGACTTGCCTTCTTTGTTTTGGTATTGTTCCCAGACGATCTCACCCCATCGCCCATTTCCTTCCAGCTGTTCTCCAGCTGTACACGTTCTTTACCTTCAAGCAGTAATTCATGCAACAATTAACACAGCCACCATGTCATTATTTAGCACACGTGAACAAGTTGTCAGGTAGTGCAATGTCATCTCAATTATATATAGCATTGATTAGGATATAAAAATTCCTCACCTTCTGTACTGAGAGAATCTAGTCCACTACACGTTGAGCACACAAGGGCTCCGTCATCCCGTATCCTCAAACAAGAACGTTTTCGGAGGTGAGCTGCAGCATCTTGTGAGGTCCAGCCATCTGGTAGCACTGGAATAGTCTCTGGTGGGGTGGCCGATGAGGCAAAAGTATGCCGAGTCGTCGACGGAATCTCTGGTGGAATCACTGGTAGAACCTCATCATAAGACGTAGAATGTTCAGTCTACGAGTATTATCAATACAAATTGTCAGGATAAGCATGACCTTGACTTTAATTTTAAAGCGGTGGTGGAGAGATGAGAATTCTAGCAAAGTAATATTACTTGCCTACATGTGTGATGTAGGTATATCTCGTCTGAATGCAACTGATCAATAAAGAATGTGGTAATAGGAAACAACCTCGAATGCATGAAATTAATTGTTGGTGTGATACATCCCAAACAACATTCAGTGTGCAGCTACTTGTTGGTAGGCCCCTACTCTTCCCTAGAGCACGCATATAATGTTCTCTCAATTTAGTTCAAAGTGGACGATATGTGTTCTATGCTATCGCTGAGTTTCCATAACAAAGTTGAAAGTGCTATTTTCTACCTTTTAAATATTCACACATACCGTTGCCTTTGGTACAGTTTTCGCTCGTTTCTCGGTAATCGTTTACTTAACTGGCCTAAATTATTACGGTTTTATGCCGACGGTTTTTCCAGCATTTTTGTACCTGAATTCGTTCCTTACATCATTCCGCATATGTTCCAGTAAACAAGTTCATATATTCTTTAAACATATATTGTGTTTTAGGCCATTTTTAATCATTTTTACACATCAAAACAGCGGAACCGATTGCTTGATAAACATGGCGCATGTGCGATTTGCGCAGTAGTCACGCCTCGGTGCCATCAGAACCACGAAGGCGGTGTTTGTGTGTATTGGGCATACAATTACGCAACGTAAAAAATGAAGAGGGAAAAATTTAGAAAATAAGCTCCAAAAAGTTTTCAAAAGAAGAAATTCTAGAACAAAAATGAAAACATTCTCCACAGTTTTCAGATTAAACGCAACATTTGTAGAGCACATGCAGTCACTTCTAACGTAATATTTTATTTCATGAAATATTTGATGTTGCAAATATTATTTGTATGAACATTATGTGGTCGATATTAGATGTTATGCGCATGCGCAACTACAAGGGGACATCTCATTGCATGTCTCTGTTAATATAATTAAATTTAAAAGAATGCATGGGTTAAATTATATGTTGTTTGGTGAACAAAGGTTTTTTTAAATTATGCTGATATTGCACGTCTGGTTTCCTTCTGATGGGGAGGGGTATTTGTAATATAATTAAATTTAAAAGAATGCGTCTGTCGTTTGGTGAACAAAGGTTTTATTTTTATTATGCTGATATTGCATGTCTGATTTCCTTCTGATGGGGAGGGAGGGGGAGGGAGGGGGAGGAAAGGAAGGAGGGGGAGAGGGAGGGAGGGAGGGAGTTGAAACAGTCGTCAGTAAATTCATTCTGCACCATCGTCGTTCGACATTCTGTAAAAGAAGGATCCCATCAAGGTTAAAAGAAATTCGTCCATCTCAGTCGCATGCCTTGTTGCGTATTCGTAGAAAGCGTCGTGTACGCTCTTCAATATCACGAGTCGTACTAACGAAGAATAGTGGAATGAATGTCGAAGTACCGCGACTGAGCGATCGTAGAGGATCTGTGCCTCATTGACCATTGATTAAGTACGAGTATCTGACAGCAGGCATGAACAAACTTGTATTCTGTGTTGTCCGTTTTCACAGCAATATCCTGCGGAGAAATCGTGATGTAGTAACGCCTTGCCAGTGATTAATGGGAAGAAGAAGATATAGCTCAGAAACAATTGTAATTGTTCGTATTAAATAACATTAATTACTTTTTCGTAATACATGCGAAATAAAAGCATCCTTTCATTGCGCATACACACATTCAACAAAATATATAACATTAATTAACATATTAGTAATTAATTAATCGACGTGCTACACTATTGTAACTGCTAGTGTGATTTTGACGTGTAATAAATAAAACACAAGTTTACAGTTATTTAGCTTTCTTAAAGGGATGTAGTCGTTATAGAGTATGCAGTATCCTTGCCACAATAATTACGCAAAAACAGAAATGTATTATTATCATTATGGGATTACATAACTTTTCATTATCATTACAAACCATCATTGTCAGTTTCATTATCATTACCATCAATGGCCAGTTATATGTAAAGAACTCCATGAACCAACTACTGTAAAAGTTTCTTATATTTATTTGAATGAAAAGGTCGCAAAGTAACAATGGTGTTTTAAAGCTGTATGTTGGTGTAACTCATACTGCGCTGCTGCTTGGCGGGTTTATTGATACAGATGTTAAAGACAGTAAGCTTACGTGTGCGTGTGAGTGCGTGCGTGCGTGCGTGCGTGCGTGCGTGCGTGCGTGTTTGAACCGAATAACCGGAAAATTACATGCTGTTGTGCATTCGGGTGCTCAAATCGATGAACTACGTAAGGACCATGGGATCTCATTCCATGCGTAAGTATTTTCTGATATTTCGTACATTATATTTTATGTTGCATTTTGTGATGTGCAGTGAGTGTTTACATTTTTGGCTACGCCTACGGCTACGGCCAGCCCGGGCCTATGCTACGCTGCTATTACGTTTAAGAATCAATGTTTGTGATGCCATTTAACAGTCTGACTATACATATTAATATAAATTTGACCAATTATATTGCAAGAATATTTTGTGTTGATCTGCTTATTCACACTTATTTATTTTGCATTTAATGGCAACAGCGCATTTTATCGCTCAAAACTCAGCCTGAGGACTGAGCCCAGTCTACTATGTGATGATTGATAATTGTATGTTATACTATAATAAATTAATAATTCTAAATTCTAGATAGCATGATGCTGAATTAATTATATAATTTAAGTATTAATATTTCTTTGTGTTTGGCCACACGCCTTACGTAACTGTGACCTACTATGAATAGGGTCGCCATCCTACAACACAAAACACAATTCATCCTTCATTTTCAGTCACCAGTTCGTTTTCATTTCATATTGTATTCATCCTCTATGTCATTTCAGGCCACAGCACCTGAAAAACACTGCAGATGGTTGGTTAATTTGTGGCGTGAAGGTTCCAAGCCAACCAAATTTAGTAACATTTGTTCAGCACATTTTGAGGATACTTTTATCAATAGGACTGATCAAATTGTGCAATATTCCCCAGGATCCAGGGCAACCCTGTGCCATTTCAACAGCAGTCTTGTATTTGAATCATATGTTTGATTCAACCTGTCTCAGTAACCATATGTTTTCTCTAATCAAATGTTGTTCCCAGTGTTATTCAAAGATCAAGATGTGTCATCTTGGGAAGCAACACACAGATGTGTTGCACGGTGAAAGATTAGAAAGAGGTTATCGAAATTAGTACTGCTTAAACATCAGTGAGGGTGCTACCATGTGGGTCTCTTGCCAATACATAACTAAGATAGCATATGTGTTGACTTAATTGGTTAGCTGTACTGACACCTAGTGTGCCAGTTTGGAATCATAATATTATCTTTAGCTTATGGTACATAATTATCTTATCTATGTAGGGACTTTAGTACACTAACGTTATTACTTAGGAGAATTGGTTGGCTTGCACACTTTTGATGCTGAGGAGTGACGGTGTGGTTACTATTTCTTTGCTAGTGATGCAAGTGTCTGACCACTACTCAGTGACATATCGACTTGATCAGACAGGAATACACATGGAGTTTTATTTAAATAAATTTTAGTTAAAATTTTAAGATTCTTGTTCTAGTTTGTTCAAATTTATACCACCCAGTTTTCTTACATGCATTGGGCATTGGGCTGTCCCATGCATGATTCTTCGTGGGTTGAATGCTGATGTCACATCTATATGTTATATATAGATCAGTGTGCAAATCGCACATGCGCCATGTTTATCAAGCAATCGGTTCCGCTTTTTTGATGTGTAAAACTGATTAAAAGTGGCCTAAAACACAATATTTTTTAAAGAATATATGAACTTTTTTTACTGGAACATATACGGAATGATCTAATGAACGCAATCAGGTACAAAAATGCTGGATAAACCGTCGGCATAAAGCCTTAATAATTTAGGCCAGTTAAGTAAACGATTACCCGTGTCTCTTGCCATCTGAAATGGACGAGATTGCGCATATATTATGGTCGAGAATGGTTATCTCTCAGCATCAGATTACTACTTAAATTAAAAGCCCATGGTATCGGGGACAGCATAACTGACTGGATAGAACAATGGCTGACTGACAGAAGACAACGAGTTGTAGTAGATGGAGAAGTTTCAAATTGGAAATCGGTTTTGAGTGGGGTACCTCAAGGATCAGTATTAGGACCTATATTATTCTTAATTTATATCAATGACTTGGACAACAGTATAACAAGTAACGTACTGAAATTTGCGGATGACACAAAACTGTTTAGAAAGGTTAATACTGATGGTGATAAACAACATTTACAAAACGATCTAGACAGATTAGTGAAATGGTCTGAGAAATGGCAGATGTTGTTCAATTTTGGGAAATGTAAATGCCTACATACAGGACATAGGAACTTGAATGTAAACTATAAAATGGGAGATACTGTTCTGGGTACTACTGTAAAAGAAAAGGACTTAGGAGTTACAATAAGCGCTGATATGAAAGTTTCAGAGCAGTGTGGTATTGCAGCTTCAAAGGGTAATCAAATTCTTGGATTGATTAGAAGAAACATAACATACAAGGGAAAAAAGTTAATTATACCTCTTTATAAAGCAATAGTTAGACCTCATTTAGAATACTGTATACAAGCATGGAGACCATATCGTAAGAAAGATATAGATACGCTTGAACGCATACAAAGGAGAGCAACTAAAATGATTCCAGAACTGAGAGACCTTAGTTATGAAGAACGCCTGAAAGAATGTGGTTTAACAACTCTAGAGACAAGGAGGTTAAGAGGAGATCAGATTGAAGTTTTTAAGATATTGAATGGGTATGAAAATATTGATAGAAATATGTTTTTCTCACTCAAGAAGGATAGCAGAACTAGAGGACATGAGGTAAAATTAGTAAAGGATCAATGTAGATTGGACATCAGGAAGCACTCGTTCTCACAGAGGACAATAAATGAATGGAACAAATTGTCTACAGATTGTGTAACTGCTAGCAGCGTGAATATGTTTAAAAACAAGGTTGACACATATCTCAGGAGGGCGGGTTATAAGTAGATGAACATTGTTGGACTCTCGATAAGCCAATGGCTTCCTTGTCCACTTGCCATCTGGGCCTTTGGCTTGGATGGCAAATCTTGTTAAATCTATAATTAGTAAAATTTTGACAATGAACGGTACTCAAATACTAGCCTACACTACTGAATAATTATGATACTCACCAATCACACATTCCAGCAATAGTAATTTGTCGCTTTTTGACATGATGCGTTCGAAGTACGTGCGGTTCTGCTGGCTGCGTAGTACGTGCGGTTCTGCTGACGCGAATCTAAACTGCGTATATCGTTATATGCGAATAAACTTAAGTATATGTATTTACTACATCGGTTATTAAGGTAGCGTACAACAACAAAAATTAAGGGTCGGCTGCTTCCTAGGCATTGACTACATCATGTCATAGTCAGTCTATTTGAACACGCTTTATTCAGTTTACCACAAACAGTCGACAATAAATTCTGGTGAGAAAAAAGTGTATCTTCAATAAAGCAGAGAGCATACGGCGTATGCCCTGAAGAGGAGACCAAATAGAAGTATTTAAAATAGTGAACGGTTATGAGGATTGTCGTGTTATTTATTGTATACTCACACTTTGTATAATATGTAATTTAACATATATCAGGATAAGCCATGAATGTGAATGACACAACTAGGTTGGTTGAAGAGTAGTGTAAGTGTTTTATATCCTTCTTGTCCGCTGGGTGGCAGCACACTTATATATCATAACATCTCCCTTCTTAAGAAAACACATTTCTTGATCCATTCTCTGCTAACGTGCATTGTCCATAATTATAACAAGTCTTCTTAATCTGATCTCTGCTAATGTCAATCAACATGAACTTAAAATGAACCTGTAACACCGAGGAACTTAACTACGATATGATTTAGAATGTAATGTCACATTAATTTTAAGTACGTTTGATTAAGATACTAGTCAAAACTTAAGATTATATAGTTCATATCTCACTGGCTCATAATGTCATGGCACACTTTAAACACCAAGACGGTTTGGTGGGTGCACATATCTCCCCGCTCTTGTCTTGTATGGTACGTCTCCGATGTAAGCACATGCTTGTCCAGCCACATGGCTTGATTCGTTTCCCTTGCTCTGTTCTTCACAAGTAACCGGCTTAGCTGGATTAAATGCTTCGTACTCTCCGTCTGTGTTCTCGTCATCGTGGCGTCTATCTGGGAGTTTGAAGGTTTCTCCAATCGTTCTTATGTGCCGCCGATTCCTACGATACTCAGCTCCAGATTTGGTGGTGACTAGGTATGACCTCGGTTCGCCAACCTTCTGTTTCATTATGTCACATGATCCTGCACTCTCACACTTTGAGCTCGGTGCATTTCCTTCAGTGAACGTGTATATTGGTTATACTGCTGTTGCCACTTTTCTCTCTTGTGGAAATTTGCTTTCCCTGTTTTCATGGTGTTGACGAGGGGCAAGTTTGACTGAATGTGCGGTCAAACAACAGCTCAGCAGGTGATGGAACTCCTGGTTCGATATGTGTTCTACGAAGGCACAGAAGAGCGATGGCTGGATCCTCTCTGGCTTCGTATGCTTTCTGCAGGGTTTTCTTTACTGTGCCAACGAATCGTTCCGCCTTTCCATAGCATTGGGGGTATCGATGACTGCTAGTCTGATGCTTGAAGTCGTAGTCTGCTTCAAATTTGCGGAAGTTTTCTTAATCGTACTGCTTAACATTGTCAGTGATGAAGATATTTGGGATGCCAAATTCTGAGAATATTAGCTTCAGCTTACTTACGATCGCACTGGATGTTGTGGAGCTTAGCTTTCTGATGATGGGATACGAGCTGTAGTAATCAACAACGAGCAGGTATTCATCTCCTCTCCAGTGGAACATGTCTGAACCAACGATCTCCCATGGAGGGGTTGCTTCGATAGGGATCAGTTCTTCTCTTTGCTGTGATGTCTGGTTGTGTTGACATACATCACGTGTCTTGATCTTGTTGTCAATGTCTGCACTGATTCCACACCAGAACACAGAATCGCGTGCTCGTAGTCGGCATTTTTCTATGCCTTGGTGCCCCGTGTGTATTTTCATCAATACCTCGGCTTGCCTGCTCTTAGGTATGATGACACGGTTTCCTATTGTGATGTACTCCATTGTACATCACAATCTCATCTCTGAAGTTCCAGAAGGGCGTAATGTCTTCCGGCCATTGGTTCCTGTATTGCGGCCATCCATTGGTTCCTGTATTGCGGCCATCCATTGGTTACAGTTCTGGTTAGGACGTGAAGTGTTTCATCGCAGTTTGTCACTTCCTTGGTTTTTTAGAGTCTTGATTCGGAAACACCAGTGATGTCGTGAATAGTCACGTTGATGTCTGGCATTTCTTCCCCGTGAATGGGTAGACGTGAGAGTCCATCTGCTAT
Organism: Lamellibrachia columna; assembly: GCA_963662155.1. Taxonomy (NCBI): domain Eukaryota; kingdom Metazoa; phylum Annelida; class Polychaeta; order Sabellida; family Siboglinidae; genus Lamellibrachia; species Lamellibrachia columna. The sequence continues at coordinate 44,938,991 of OY759269.1, read as the reverse complement.
GGGTATGTCCTTTCCAGACACATACTTGACAGTGAAGTCATACTTCTGTATACGTAGCAGCATTCTCATCAATCTCGGTGGGGCGTTTGTCAGATTTTTGCTTGTGGTGGATTCCAGGGGTTCATGGTCGGTTTCGACGGTGACATGGCGTCCATAGGCGTAATGATGGAATCGCTCGAGACCGAAAACGATACCAAGCATTTCACGCTCAATGTTGCAATAGTTGCTTTCAGTTTCTGTCAGACTCTTACTTGCATACGCAACTGGTCGTCCATTTTGTAGAAGTGTCGCGCCAATTCCCCTTTTACTCGCGTCTGTCTGTACGATGACTGGCTTGCTGGAGTCGAAGTAAGCCAATGTTGATGCTGCAGTGATTGCTTCTTTCACGTTGTTGAACGCTTCCTGGTGATCAAGACCACGGAGGGGTGCTGTTGTGGCCGCGAGATCTGGCGTGTAGCGTCCTAGGTAGTTTACCATACCAAGGAAGCTTTGCATTTCCTGGGCACTTGTCCGTGACGACATGTCAACGATTGCTGCAATCTTGCCCGGTTCAGGGTCTAACCCGTTCGTCGAGAGGTAGTTTCCGAAGAACTTGATTCTTCTTGATTTCATAACGCATTTGTCTGGGTTGAGACATAGACCGACCTCTTGCGTACGTCTCAGGTGCTTGTCATGCTCAGCCTCTGTTTTGCCGAACACAACGATGTCATCAGTGATTGCAACAACGCTTTCGCAACATTGAGCGTGAAATGCTTGGTATCGTTTTCGGTCTCGAGCGATTCCATCATTACGCCTATGGACGCCATGTCACCGTCGAAACCGACCATGAACCCCTGGAATCCATCACACGCAAAAATCTGACAAACGCCCCACCGAGATTGATGAGAATGCTGCTACGTATACAGAAGTATGACTTCACTGTCAAGTATGTGCCTGGAAAGGACATACCCATAGCAGATGGACTCTCACGTCTACCCATTCACGGGGACGAAATGCCAGACATCAACGTGACTATTCACGACATCACTGGTGTTTCCGAATCAAGACTCGAGAAAACTTTCTTCTGGAACACATCTTGTGCGGAAACTAAGCCAAATGGAAGACGGCGGAAGCAGTACCGCCCGCATGACGTGTTGAACGTTGTGAGCAGCTTAGACTCGTCGTCAAGCTTCACATTCCAGTATCAGGATCGTGCATCTAGTATTGTGAAAACACTAGCGCCTTGCAGTTGCGGTAGTATGTCGTCCATAACCTGTGTGTAGTGATGAGGTCTTCTTATCCATGTGTTCAAGTCCTTTGGATCCAGGCATATACGTATCTCACCTGATGGTTTGGTCACATACACGACACTGTTAACCCAGTCAGTGGGCTGGTCAACCTTCTCGATGATGTCTAGTTCAATCATTCGACTCAGTTCCTTCTTCACCGATTCCTTCAACGATTTAGGGACGCGTCTTGGTGGGTGTATGACAGGCTCTGCGTCCTGCTTCAGGTCAATGTGGTACTCGCCAGAAAAAAAGACCAACACCTCGAAAGCATTTCGGGTATTTGTTGAGTAGGTCCCCTTTTCTGTTCACACTTCAGCGAAATCAGTCTCAAGTCCATACATGCTTGCAGTCCTAGCATTGTTGACCCGCTGTCTTGAGTGACATGAAACTGGATGTCGAGTTCGATGTCGCTGTGTGTGCAACGTAGCGTGAAACATCCACACTGCTTTACCTTTGTACCACGATATGCACTCAAGCCGGGCTTCTGTAAACGTAGTGACCTTCCATGTTTGTCTTGTTTGTCTGGGAATAGGTGTTTGAATATGCGTAGTGGCATTACGTTAACCTCTGCTCCACTTTTGCATTTCACAAGTACGTCTGTGTCTTGTCCCGTCATCTTTAAGTTCGCGAAGGCTTAGGACTTGCTTCCTTCTTTGAATTGAAGGTATTGGTATGCCCGTTAGTTCCACCACCGTTGCCAATAGTGTCAGCCGATAACGTTTACGAACACGGCAGTACTACTACTATAACGCTGTGTTGTGGCTGTGTCGCAGCCTTACAACTTTATATCTGTCAGTGACGAGTAGGTCTATAACACACATATCAGCGTCACAACGGTGTGTGAACAGTATATACCGCCTTGCATTGTCATATTTGTGTTTTATGACACTGACAGTTCATACGAGTGTATTGGCTTTTACACCGTCTAAGGAATGCAACTGTGACAATCAGTGACACTGTCTCGCGACCTCGTCAGGTCATCGGCTTCGGAGTTTGTTTTTCTCCGTTTCAACCATTAATAATATTGTCTGTTACCTGTGTGCATGGTCTTGATCCCGTCTGACACCATGTCGTGTTATTTATTGTATACTCACACTTTGTATAATATGTAATTTAACATATATCAGGATAAGCCATGAATGTGAATGACACAACTAGGTTGGTTGAAGAGTAGTGTAAGTGTTTTATATCCTTTTTGTCCGCTGGGTGGCAGCACACTTATATATCATAACAAGGATGTTGATAGTAATATGTTCTTCAAACTTAAAGAAGCATTTAAAGAATTGTATGAGTACCTTTAGTTTCACACACAATACTCTGGCGTTCGAACTCGGATTGTCGACTGGCTTTCACGTTGGCACGACCGACCAGACAAACAAAGCCACCTACATCCGGCGCTGGATAGACGCTATGTAGCGCTGCTTCAGCCTCGTCATGATCGTCGAGTGCTACAACGAGTCTTTGGTGCTCCTACGGCGTCTCATGTGTTGGAAGCTGATATACCTGCTTTATATTAAACGGAATGTTAAGAAATACACTAATATAGATACACAGATCGACCCGATCCTCGTGAACAATTTCAGGCGTTACTACCAGCTGGAGTATATACTTCATAAACACTTCAACAAGACGCTGTGGAGACGCATAGCGGAGGAACCCGACGACTTCCGGGATGAATTAAGTCACTTCAATGCGTTACTTAGCGACGTAGCTGAGTTCTGTCGGAAAGCAAAACACGACGATGTACGTTTGTACCACTCATCCAAATGGAACGCTGCATTCGTTATTACGGTAGTTTGGTGTCGTAGATAGCTATTAAGTTTGAAAATTGTATTTGCTTATCAGTGATGTAGTATTAGCTGTACGCGGTTATACGCATATGCTCTCTGCTAATGTTGGCCTGTTTACAAGATTTAACAAGATTTCCATCCCAAACACAAGTTCCAGATGGCAAGTGGACAAGGAAGCCATTGGCTTATCAAGTCCAACAATTTTATCATCTATGTGTAGCCCGCCCTTATCATATATATATATATATATATATATATATATATATATATATATATATATATATATATATATATATATATATATATATATATATATATGTGTCAATTCTATTTTTAAACATATTCACACTACTATCATTAACACAATAATTTGGCAGTTTGTTCCATTCATTTATCACCCTCTGTGAGAAAGAGTACTTTCTCAAGTCCAACGTACCCTTTTCCTTAACTAATTCTGCTTTGTGTCCTCTGGTTTTACTGCCTTCTTTAAGTTTGAAGAACATATTCCTTCCAACATCCTCATAACCGTTCACTATTTTAAACACTTCTATTTGGTCTTCTCTTAGTCTCCTGGCCTCTAGTGTTGTCAAACCACATTGTAATAAGCGACTTTCGTAACTATGGTCTCTCAATTCTGGAATCATTTTAGTTGCTCTTCTTTGTATTCTTTCTAGCTTGTCTATGTCCTTCTTACGATACGGCCTCCATGCTTGTATACAATATTCCAAATGTGGTCTAACTATTGCTTTGTACAGGGGTACAATTAGCTGTTTCTCCTTATATGTGATAGTTCTCCTAATTAGCCATAGAATTTGATTTCCTTTCGAAGCAGCAATCCCACATTGCTCTGAAACTTTCATGTCAGCACTAAATGTTACACCTATGTCCTTTTCTTGTGTGGTTCTACCTAGTACAGCATCCCCCATTTTATATTCTTCGTCCATGTTCCATGTCCTATGTGTATGCATTTACACTTCCCAAAATTTAATAACATTTGCCATTTTTTCTGACCATTTATCTAGATCATCCTGTAAACTTTGTTTATCTGTATCATTAGTAACCTTTCTGAATACTTTTGTGTCATCTGCAAATTTCAGTGCTTTGCTAGATATGTCATCTTCCAAATCATTTATATATATTAAAAACAGTATAGGGCCTAATACTGATCCTCGTGGTACCCCACTCAGAACAGATTTCCAATTATTCCTTCTTCTAGTTTGAAATCTCACCATCTACTATTACTCTCTGTCTTCTGTGTGTAAGCCACTTTTCTATCCTGTTGATTACATCATTGCCTATACCATGGGCTTTTAGTTTAAGTAACAATCTTTGATGTGGCACTTTATCAAAAGCTTTCTAAAACTCTAAATATACAACATCCACTGGTGACCCATCATCTACCCACTTCGTAATTTCTTCCAAAAAACATAAGAGATTGGTTAGATATGACCTTGCTTTTAGGAACCCATGTTGAGATGTATTTATTAATTTATGTTTTACATGGAATTCCACCATGTGGTCTCTAACTCACTAGTCTGTAATGTTCTGGTTTGTTCCTCGATCCTTTCTTAAATAGCGGTGTAATGTTTGCTTCTTTCCGTTCTGAAGGAACTATTCCTTCTTCTAGTGACAAGTTAAACAATTTTGCTAGTTTTGTACTAATTTGTTCAACAATTTCCTTAAGTAGTTTTGGTGGTATCCCATCAACTCCAGGTGATTTATTATCTTTCATCTTCTTAATTTTCTTTGCTATCATTTCAGGAGTTACAAATAACTACCCCAACTGTTCTGATTTATTGTTCTGAAATTTAGTAAATGAGCTCAGGAAGTGAGCTGATATCTTCTGTGGTAAAAACTGAGCTGAAATACTCATTCAGGACCTCTGCCATTTGAAACCCGTCTGAAATTATGTTTTCACTGTTCTTTTCCAGTTGTCCGACCTTATCTCGAACTTTCTGTTTACTCCTTACATAAGCATTGAAATTCTATCTGTCATTTTTATATTACCTGCCAATTTTTTTTCAAAGGTTCTTTTAGATTTTCTAATTTCAGTTGTAGCTAGGTTCAGTGCCTCTTTGTAGTTTTTGTAGTCTTCTACATTTCCAGTGTGTTTATATACCCTCCACAGCATCTGTTTGTGAGCAGTTTTTCTAATAGCCTCTTTTGACAGGTGTTTCTTCCTGGACCTTTTCCCTTGTTTTCTTAATGGAAAAAATTTCTCAATAATGCCCTTAATCTCATATTTCATTTTCATTTTCTGTTGCTGTCTTGTCCTTCAGCAAGTTATTCAAATCTATATTTGCTAGATATGTTCTCATCTCTTTATATTTGCCTTTGTTCAAGTTCCTTCTCCATTGTTTTTTATATGTATTCCCTGTTTTTACATTTATATTAAAATGGATTTGGTTATGGTCACTTGAACCCAAAGGTTCGGGTACTTTAACATTGTCAACTAACACATTCCCACCTAAGGTTGGTTCCAAGACATGTTGAGTAAGGAAACAATCCTGTGTTAGAAGTAGAAACTGATGGTCGTCACCTCCAGCACTCTCTAATGATTCCCATTGTATATGGCCATGGTTAAAAATCACCCATTATAACACATTCCCCCTTGGTCACCTCCCTTATCGCCTTTTGTAATTTTACATCTTCCTCTTGTCTTATGTTAGGACTACGATAAACTACTCCTATTGTTAATGTTGAGTTCCTGGTAACTATCTTACACCAAATTGCTTCTTCACAATCTCCTTCACTTTCAGTGTTATTTCATATGCTTGGATAGAATATTTAATACATAAAATTACTCCACCTCCCCTTCTTTCTCGTCTATCCTTCCTAAACATTGCATAGCCTGTCAGTGCTAACTCAGCATCTACTATATCTTTATTTGCCAATGATTATGTGATGCCTATTACATGAGGATCAATATCTGCTACCATAATGTCTAACTCACTTTTTTATTTACTATGCTCCTGGCATTTAAGCATACACATTTAAGTTCATTGTCTGAAATTATTGGTGAACATTTCTTTGGAAGTGTATTTGTAGTAGTACTCCTTTGCGTTTTCTCTGTCAGTTCCCCCTGCGCATCTAGTTTAAATAATGTATGGTACCTGTGCCCTCGTCGACAACTCTGACAAACTCACACCCAAGAACTGCAGCACCCTTCCCTGTCAGATTAAGTCCATCTCTCATGAAAAAGTCATCTCTTCCCACAAAGTTTAACCACATGTCTACGAAGCCTACTCCCTCCTCCATATATACCTTCTGTAATTGTGTGGATCGCCATCCTCCTACAGTTCCTATATTCCTCTCCCCTGCCTCCCATTATTGGTAATATCCCCGACAATACAATCTGTCCAACTCGTGCCTCTTTAAGTGTCTTGATCAACCTCCTCTAGTGCCCCATCTTCCCCGTATTTCAAACGTTACGTCCTCCCCACTGCGCAAGAGAAGACAGGGTTGCATGATTACACGTCCTCGTGTCGACGCAGGGAAAACAAAAGTGAGGAAAACAGGGATTAAGAAAGTGAAAATGAAAAGAGAAGGAGAAAGAAGTGGGGTAAATGGTGATGGTTGTAAAATAACAGTTAAGAAGGTGCGTAGTATTAAATATTCATAGATTATTCATATTCATATATAAGTAATAATATTAGTAATAATAATAGGCCATATGATGAAGTTCCACGTGAATGCAAATAGGTTCGAATTAGAAGTGTTAGTGAATTAGGTGAACTTAACGAAGAATTAATTACTATTAATGTTTCGATAAGACTCTAAGACCGCAATGCGGCATTTCAATACAAAATAAAACCACTGTCTGATGTCCAGTGCCTAATGCCCCATCACAACACCTTTGATGTCCATAAACCGCGCTAATTAGCTGGGAGCCAATCAACGCGAGGATCATCAAGGCCAAATTCAAAATAAACCATTGCAGAATCAAACTTAACATCATACAGTGTTATGCACCAACCAATTATGCTTAAGAAGAAATAAAGGGACACTTCTACAACACACCACGGTAGAAACTGGAACAAAGATAGATCAAAGAAGTGATCACAATGATGGATGACGTGAACGCAAAGATTGGTGCAGACAACACAGGATGTGAACAGGTGATGGGCAAACACAAACAAATGAATAAGAATGGAGAAATGTTTGAGGACTTCTGTGCAGAACGCAGCCTAGTAATTGGTGAAAGTTTATTTCCACACGAAGCCGTACACAAAGCTGACGTTCAGTGCCTAATGCCCCATCACATCACTCTCTGATGTTCAATGCCTAATTCCCCATCACCCCCTCCCCCCGATGTTTAGTGCTTAATGTCCCGTCATATCATTTTCTCATGTTGAGTGTATAGCGCCCCTTCATACCACTGTCAAATGTTGATTGCCTAGTGCCATAAAATTCATTAAAGATTACGTGTTGTCGGTTACGTTGGCGCGCCGATAAGGTGCAGACCGCTCATTTCAACGTGATCGTCAGCGAGTCCCAGTGATGGACAACGCTAGTTGTTTTTAGTAGTCGAGTGACGTATCTAGAACTTCCGAACTTCATGCGTAACCTAAAGTGATTATTTATGAGGCCCGAGCTGCTGTGTGATGAATTTGGTTGCGCTAAAGAGCGATGATGCGAAGACGTGATTATGCGATAAGGCGATGCGATGGAGCGGTTGAGAGATGTGATGGAGTGATAGCCCGATGGGATTCCGCGGTGCCGTAGAGCGATGGAGCGATACATACACAGTCACTCATGACAATTCAAAACGAACCTATTACAACAATTTCCTTTTGCCTCTTTTAAACAGGGCTTAATGCAGTTGACTTTGTATTCACGAGACTCACAAGAATACACAATTCAAAACAGGTACATAGTGTAGTATCTTGGTGGCCGTTCCTATATTTTAAAACATCAGGCTCAACACAAAAGTCACGAACTCGGCGGGAAGCACACTTTTAATAATCAAAACAGTGTTACATTATAGCGACACTGGTGCAACGGTTCTTTACTTGATATAATCAATAGGTGGCACCACCTCACGTTGTAGCACCCATACGTAACATGTAACAACGAACTTGTTACGATGATCTATCACATTCAATGATACTTTTACTCCTCGATGGATTCAACAACCAGCCACATCGTTATGGAGCGACGTTGAGATGACGTGACATCACTGTCGAATGTTGAGTATCTAGTTCCCCATCACCGACCACTGTTTGATGTTGAGTATCTAGTGCTACGTCACACGACTTTCTAATGGACCATCACCCCTTTGACTGATGTTGAATCTCCAGTCCTCCATCACACCATTGTATAATGTTGAGTGTCCAGTCACTGTCGGATGTTGAGTGTATAGTGCCACATCACGCACCAATGTTTGATGTTGAGAATCTAGTGCTACGTCACACCACTGTCTAGTGACCCATCACCCCTTTGTGTAATGTTGAGTGTATAGAGCCCCACCACATCACTGTCTGATGTTTTGTTTCTATTACTCCACCACATCACTGTTGAGTGTATAATGCCCCATCACACAATTGACTGATGTTCGGTGTCTAATGTCCCATCACTCATAATTATTTTATGATGAGTATGCTACTTCACGCCACTGTCTAGTGACCCATCACACCTCTGTCTGATAATGAGTGTATTGAGTCCCATCACATCGTTGTCTGATGTTGAGTGTCTAATGCTCCATCACTGTCTGATGTTGAGTGTATAATGCTCCATCACTGTCTGATGTTGAGTGTATGATGCTCCATCACTGTCTGATGTTGAGTGTCTGATGCTCCATCACTGTCTGATGTTGAGTGTCTAATGCTCCATCATTGTCTGATGTTGAGTGTCTAATGCTCCATCACTGTCTGATGTTGAGTGTCTAATGCTCCACCACTGTCTGATGTTGAGTGTATAATGCTCCACCACTGTCTGATGTTGAGTGTCTAATGCTCCATCACTGTCTGATGTTGAGTGTCTAATGCTCCATCACTGTCTGATGTTGAGTGTCTAATGCTCCATCACCGTCTGATGTTGAGTGTCTAATGGGACGCGTCACGAGACGTCACGAGACGTCACGAGACGTCACGAGACATCGCGAGGTTCCGATTTGGCTAAGCCGACTGGCGACCTCCCGAGCAACGCTTCTTATCGCCCACCTTGTTACCTTATTGTTTACAACTAATGTATCGCTTTATTGTACCTTTATCAATTGTATCGAGGCGTTTTCACTCCAGTTATATATGAACTATACAGCAGGGAAGATTAAATTACAAAGAAAGAGTCAGTCGGCAGTTGACGGCAGTTGACGGCGGTCATATTTTAAAAGTTTTATACGATCCCGATTGCTTCCATATTATTATGATTATTATCATTATTATTTTATCCGAATCCAATTAAGATAAAATGCTCTCAGGCGCTTTACATGAAACTGCAATAATTAAATAACACTATAAAACACATAATATACATACTTTACGTAAAACTGCATAAATTAAATAAAACTATAAAATATAGATTATCTTAAAGGGGAGGGTAAAGCATTCGAACAACCATAGCCCAAACATAATAACATACCATTTACAGTATATATCACCCTTATATGATGGGCGCAACGCCACGGTAATTTTGTAATATCCTTTTTAACTTTGCCATTATCTTCGCTGGGCGGCGCCATATTGCTCTGCGGGGGGCTCAGCGGCAGAGTGGTTTGAGTACGAGCACCGTTCCATCTTAGATCTTTTTTTTCGCATATGACCATGCATCTACAGACTATTCTGCGACAAGGAAACGTCAGATATCAGAGGGCATGGCGATGCGTAGGAAGCGACGAGCCGAAACCAGGTTAGTAAATTGGATTACCGTTACCATTGTGACTTATCACTACGATTACAATATAGTTCCACCCCAATAAGAACAGCTGTGCTTCAACGTCAGCATGTATATAACCCACAGTAAATCGAAATATATGAATACAATAAAGTGCGAGTAAGTGTTAATAGTTTGATATAATTACGAGTGTTTTCCAATCCGCCGATTTATTTTCGACGTGATCAGACGTACCGTCAATACGTGGCCGTACTCAAAACAATAACAATAACTCAGTAAGTGCTACAGGATATACTGCAACCTTATAACATGGGCCATGGCGTATGTACTAGGCTAAATTATTCAAGAAAATAATTTGATATTATTTATTGACAGTCATAATAAGTCTCATACTCCTGTGTTCTAAATGCCTAGAGAGCAAGCAGCAAGCGTAAGGCTAAGCCTGGGGGGGTAGATGCATGGGAGAAACACGACCAAAAGACAGTATAGACTATAGTGCAACAGAAGCCTACTGTTGCTGTTTACATTTCAAATTCTTTATGGAAATATTTAAAATATACAAATACTTTCATTGTGATTAAGTGCAAATGCAGTTACAAAAACTTTTTAAAAGTATTTAAATATTTAAGTAAAATGCATTTCACCCATGCAATGTCTAGCTGGAAAGGAAACTAACTAAGGCATCGTCATCTACCCAGTTGAACACTGTCAGATTACATGTCTGCTTTCTATAATGACACTTTACACTGTCTGAATTCCTGTGACTTGACAATAAGGCAAAATTATATAAAATTAATTTGCTTTATTGATCAGATTAAACCCCACATGTAATAACCGGAAGTTCATAGAGATGTATTAATTACATTTTATTCTAAGTCAACTGATAAAACTGTAATGAATATCGTGGGGGGAGGGGGCAACTGTCGGCAACCCACAATAGTATTAGTACAAGCTATACATATGAAGGAAGTATATCAGGCATGGGGTCAATTCTGTTTTGTCAATTCCAAAAAATCAGTTCTAATTCTGCCTTGCAAAAAATCAATTCCAACTGTTAAAATCCTAGGCTAAAGAAAAATTCAAATCCAATTCGTTTTAACACAGTTTTATTTGTCACGTGTGCACAATCATATTTAATTAAATATGATTAAAAAATTATTGTTCGTTAAATGCACACACACACACACACACACACACACACACACACACACACACACACACACACACACACACACACACACACACACACACACACACACACACACACACACACACACACACACACACACACACACACACACACACACACACACACACACCTTGATTTCAAGAAGAGTCAAGTGCCACGACTAGAAGCCACATGGTCAATATAGGGGAAAGTGTAACTTTATTTATTATGTGACAATTATTATACTAATTAGACGGGCGTTTGCCGTTTCGGAGACAAATCGTCAGGTACCCCTCACACAGTTTGCCAACATGACGTTTGCAATTCAGCACAGCCAAATCACCCTTAAACCGTTAGTTGTCACACTCCACTAAAGCGTGCCTACAGGATTGTCTTAAATTGGCTCCGGTCTATTGAGCATAATCGCGTTTCTTTTGTTGTGCAATATAATGCAGCGTAACAGCACCGTTTGAACTGCGTTATATTAATCTCCCCATATAACAAAGACATATTTTTATCAGCAAATTCAGTGTAGATTTATTGTCGTGGTCCTCTTAATTTGTATTTTTGTTATTGGCTCCGGTCTATGGAGCATAATCTGGTTTCTTTTGTTGTGCAATATAATGCAGCGTAACAGCACCTTTTGAATTGTGTTACATTAATATCCACATCCACAAAGACATATTTTATCAGCATGTTCGGTGTTGATTTATTGACATTGTCCTGTTAGTTTATAAAGAGTTCGAATGAAACGTCGATGACTTCTCCGAACCAATCTTGTTACACTAGATCGGGTGCTATTTAGTTGGCCATCCGCCAGCTGTTTCAGTATTTTACTGGGACACAACGTCACAAATAGTATTATGCAACAACTTGCCGTGCTGATATTCTCTCGACGTTATCAAACGTATGTTTAACTACCTGGTTTGTCTAGAACATTTTACCGTGATATATCCATCCAGGTAACAATATATTCATTGATATCTTGGAAACGAAAACAATACCCGCCAAGCAACCACTAGTTACATATTTTCTCTCCATCAGATAAACAATATCCATTCCTGATTTGGCCAAACTCTATGTCACCTGTGCCTAAAATAGCACGCTGATCTACATATGTACCATTAACAGTGCAACTTCAAATGTGTACCCAATAGTAACGTAAGTAATACGTCAATTTCGTTTTATGGAAAAGTATACCTTTTTGACCATTGGAAATGTCTATCGTATATTTTCTACCTAGGAAATTGCCGTGTTTATGGAAACACGTAGCCTTTATAACCGCTGGAAATGTCTTTCCGTGCCCACACTATCCCCCAGACTATTCCCATTTTAGGAACAACTACTCCCTATTTAATCATTGTAAATTCGATTTCTGGGCAATTCCTCCAGTGAAAATACCTCAGAAAAAGAATCCATATATTTTGCGTAAGCCCGCGAAGCTACGGCAAATTGCGGGTGGGAGGGGGACAAATCAAAAGGGCAGGTAGGAACCAATGAACGGGTTATGGGTATTGCCCCAATTTGTACGTTAAACATGATGTGAAACTGCTAAGTATTGGAAGAATGCCTGACCACGAACACTAAATATCACGACCAACCTGGTATCAGCTGGACGTTTCTTGGTCAACAGTGAGGAAAACTACTCATGGCAACGGTAGAGTACCTGTTCTTCTACGGATGCGGTACACAAGAATGGTGCAGGCAACGTACACACACGCACGCACGCACGCACGCACGCACGCACCCGCACACGCACACGCACACGCACACAAACACACACACACACACACACACACACACACACACACACACACACATTCTGTTGCTGCCAAAACAAGCCAAGGTAACCCGGCCGTACAACTCCATCCTCAACTGATTTAGCCTATTACGAATCAGGTTCGTTGATGTTCTACTATGTAGTGAGTGAATACTTTAAATAATAGCCATAGTCGGTGAGTTAAAAAGTGCATATTTTTTCTTCAATTCATCGAAAGGATTGACTTTAGTCGTTAAATCTGGTTAGGCTCAAAATAGTGGAAATCCAAAATGATAGACACTTTATGGAGTAAAGGCTGATCATGGGCATGATTTCCATTCTCTCGCCGATCACAAGACAAAGTTGTTAACTTTCGCCAAGGGCGATATTCGCGAGTTTTCATCGTTTTGTTTCATTTTCTCTTCAATAAATGGAGGATGAAGCATTAAATAATTTAATAGTTTTTATGATGATTTCAAAAAATCTACTTACAAAAATTACACATACGAGATAGCATTTCGTAGTGGATACTAGATTAATTTGAATAAGTTTGAATTAAGGAGGGAACCTTAACATCGATTGATTGCCAAAGGGAAGATGTGGAACTGTATCCTGGAAACTGAACATTGGCAACGATAATGTTCTACCTCAGTGGCCGACACAAGTGAGAGAGTCGCTTGCCTGGTCTCGTAAAATAATATTATATACAATTTAAAACAGGCACATAGCAACCAACTTGCTACGACGACCTGTCACATTCAATGATACTTTTACTCCTCGACAGATTCAACAACCAGCCACAACGTCTGAGCTGTCGATCACATTGACAGGGTCGTGTTTATAGGCAGATACCAGTTGTCTATCTAATTCCTTTCTTTCACACCAATCTACGGTAATGACGAACTTTTCGTTCCATTTGGAGGAGTGGAACAAACGCACATCGTCGTGTTTTGCTTTCCGACAGAACTCAGCTACGTCGCTAAGTAACGCATTGAAGTGACTCAATTCATCCCGGAAGTCGTCGGGTTCCTCCGCTATGCGCCTCCACAGCGTCTTGTTGAAATGATTGTATAGTATATACTCCGGCTGGTTGTAACGATAGAAATTGTTCACGAGGGTCTGGTCGATATGTGCATCTTTATTAGTGTATTTCTTAACATTCCGTTTAATATAAAGCAGGTCTAACAGCTTCCAACACATGAGACGCCGTAGCAGCACCAAAGACTCGTTGTAGTACTCGACGATCATAACGAGGCTGAAGCGGTGCTGCAGAGCTTCTATCCAGTGCCGGATGTAGGTGGCGTTGTTCGTCTGATCGGCCGTGTCAACGTGAAAGCCAGTCGGCAATCCGAGTTCGAACGCCAGAGTATTGTGTGTGAAACTAAAGGTACCCATACAATTCTTAAAATGCGTATTCCCTGGGGATGTGTGCATCGCTTCATGCTCGTACTTGGGGATGTCCCGTAGATACACAGACAGTGGATCGGTCGTAGTATTCGGCACCGATAACCATTCACGGACTGAATAAAAGTTAAAGGCGGATTTCATCCGGTCGAATGGTTCGCGGATATTCGTGACGTACACAGAGTCGGACGGCATGATGCGAGATATGACATCCTCGTTGAACACGACGTGATGGCACATTATGTTGAATGGTTTCTTTGGCGGCCGGAAACAATTGGTCTTGAACGGGTATGGGTAGCAGAGCGTGTAATGGTGTGGACGGGGCAAGACGAATGAGAGGTTACGACTCATACCGATCCAGTGGAGGAGGTAGACAGTCGTGGACGTGGCACACTTGTGTGTCTTCACGAACACGATGTTGACTCTCTCCCGCTCGCAGACAGGCGGTCGATGCACCACCAGAGGAATGTCGCCGACCCGCTCCGCCAACGACAGTCTACTTGCGACATCGTGTCGCCCAAGACTTCGCTTGTTGGGGTTGACGTGTTGGTGCCAAATGAAGAGAACAGTGGCGACTGTGACGAACAGAGAGAGCTTCTTGAGCTGCAGTCGGGAAATCATCATCTTCCCCGTATTTCAAACGTCACGTCCTCCCCACTGCGCAAGAGAAGACAGGGTTACATGATTACACGTCCTCGTGTCGACGCAGAGAGAAGAAAAGCGAGGAAAACAGGGATTAAGAAACATGTGAAAAGAGAAGGAGAAAGAAGTGGTGTAAATGATGAAGGTTTTAAAATAGCAATTAAGGTGGTGCGTAGTATTAAATATTCATAGATGATTGTCTAAGTAATAATACTACTAATAATAAGCCATATGGTGAGGTTCCATGTGAATGCAATTATGTTCGAATTAAAATTGTTCGTGAATTAAGTTAACAAAGGTGAAGTTAACGAAGTATTAATTACTATATATGCTTCGATAAGACTCTAAGAACTCAATGCGGCATTTCACTATAAAATAAAACGTTTGTTGTTGCGTAATATTGAGTATCTAGTGCCCCATCACACCACTGTCTGATGTCCACTGCCTAATGCCCCATCACAACACCCTTTGATGTCCATAAAGCGCACTAATTAGCTGGGAGCCAATCAACGCGAGGATCATCAAGGCCAAATTCAAAACAAACCATTGCAGAATCAAACTTAACTTCAGTGTTATGCACCAAACAATTATGCTTAATAAGAAATAAAGGGACACTTTTACAACGCACCACGTTAGAAACTGGAACAAAGAAAGAACACAGAAGTGATCACAATGATGGATGAACGCAAAGATTGGTGCAGACAACACAGGATGTGAACAGGTGATGGGCAAACACGGACTAGGGCAAATTAATGAGAATGGAGAAATGTTTGCGGACTTCTATGCAGAACGCAGCCTTGTAATTGTTGAAAGTTTATTTCCACACGAAGCTATACACAAAGCTGATGTTCAGTGTCTAATGCCCCATCACACCATTCTCTGATGTTTAGTGCGTAATGCCCAATCAAAGCCGATGGACACACCCCAGCAAACATGGCAGTATTGGGCCAATGCTGGCAACATACTGGCGAGTACCGTTTGTACCGTCAACGGTACAACCGGTGTTGAGCCAGTACAATGTACAGACCACAGTGAAATTGGCCGTATGGGCCCAGTACTGGCCCAATACTGGCTATACTAAAAATTGTAACGCCATCCATTAATTTATTGTATTTAATGTTTTTAATATGTACTTGTGTGCACTATTCAGCCTATATGGTTGCAAAGCGAAATAAACGTATTTGTATTATCAAGGGAATGCATTGTTGGCCATATGGGCCCGGTTGTGGCCCAATACTGGCCAGTGTAAATTGCACGCCATCTGTTAATTTATTGTATAATATAATGTTTAATAATGCTTTTAGTATACACTTGCGTGTACCATTCTGCCTGTGTGGCTCCAAAGCGAAATAAACTTATTATCATTATGGGAATGCAATGTTGGCCGTATGGGCCCGGTACTGGCCCAATACTGGTCAGTGTAAATTGAAACGCTGTTTATTAATTTATTGTATTTAATGTTTTGTAATGTTTTTAATATGTACTTGTGTGTACTATTCAGCCTCTATGGTTGCAAAGCGAAATAAACTTATTATCATGACAATGCAATGTTGGTCGTATATGGGCCTGGTACTGGTCCGGTACTGGTCCAATACTGGCCAGTGTAAATTGCAACGCCATTTATTAATTTATTGTATTTAATGTTTTATGTTTTTAATATTAAGTAATTGCGTGCACTATTCAGCCTCTATGGTTGCAAAGCGAAATAAAATTATTATTAGTATTATGGGAATGCAATGTTGGCCGTATGGGCCCGGTACTGGCCCAATACTGGCCAGTGTAAATTGCACGCCATCTATTATTTCATTGTATATAATGTTTAATAATGCTTTTAGTATACACTTGTGTGTACCATTCAGCCTCTGTGGCTCCAAAGTGAAATAATCTTATTACTATTATGGGAATGCAATGCTGGCCGTATGGGCCCGGTATGGGCCCGGTACTGGCCAATGTAAATTGCAACGCTGTTTATTAATTTATTGTATTTATTGTTTTATAATGATTTTAATATTATGTAATTGCGTGCACTATTCAGCCTCTATGGTTGCAAAGCGAAATAAAATAATTATTAGTATTATGGGAATGCAATGTTGGCGGTATAGAGTCCTTTCAAGATGGATGAATCAGAAGGGACTCTATGGGCCCGGTACTGGCCAGTGTAAATTGCAACGCCCTTACAAGTTAATT
Organism: Lamellibrachia columna; assembly: GCA_963662155.1. Classification (NCBI taxonomy): domain Eukaryota; kingdom Metazoa; phylum Annelida; class Polychaeta; order Sabellida; family Siboglinidae; genus Lamellibrachia; species Lamellibrachia columna. The sequence continues at coordinate 44,921,942 of OY759269.1, read as the reverse complement.
TCTAACCGTGGAATATTTATCGGATAAGTATTATTATTACGTGTATATTAAACATAAACTTACAAGAGTCTTTGTTTAGGCAATAGTTGCTGTTAAAATTTAGCTGTAGGAGTAATTTAGGGTAGTTTATATCGTAGATATCCGAAGACTCGGTAGCGCGAACGATAATTAAGGTATGTTGTGGTCAGTTGATTGGGTACATAATACCATGGACATATATTTAAGTTATTCCTGAAAGTGACACTGGTATGGCAGCTTCAGTCCATGTGTTTGGGGTACCTGCTACACACCTTTCCACTGACCTTGAACACATGAGGTTAAATACCTATCTTCTTGACTTGCGTGAAAAGTCAGTGTGTACTGGAATAACTGCAGATGTACTGCAGAATTTTGCCAGATGGTACTGGTTCAAAACAGTATTTTCGATACATTATAAACCTACCAGCCAATGTCATGTTTTTCCATATATCCTGCATTATGTCAAACTCATGGCAACTTCTGCTCCATGCCATAATACAAAAAGGCATACACCTTTGAAGCAAAGTGGATAACAAAGCTATGGAAGCCGTCGAAGGCTCAATGCTGGAGGTCTGGTACTGGGTGGACAGCTTCCTGATGTCTTTGCACAGGGTCTTGTCCCTCACCAGCTTTTCGAGTGTGACTGCAGCTTTGGAAGCTTAAACAAATAAGGTATTCAACATCAGGAATTAAGTATTCAATGTTCAACATTACTCAACAGTTTGTGCAATTAAATTAAATATATAATACGCTTTGTAATAAAACATTACATAATTATATATTTTGAGTTAAATCTTGTACATAATTATATATTTTGAGTTAAATCATACATTTTTAGTTAAATCTTATACATTTTTAGTTAAATCTTATACATTTTTAGTTAAATCTTATACATTTTTAGTTAAATCTTATACATTTTTAGTTAAATCTTACATTACTTTATTAATGAAGAGATTATGTACCATGTGATGATGGTTGTTAGAACATACGCACGCACACATGCAAATATTAAAAGTAGTACCGGGTAGTATCCATCAGGCATGAGAATAGGGTTGGTGGTTTTTAAAAAGACGTTCGCCTAACGGTAGCAATTTTGTGTGATGGCCAAAGACCGGCAGTGTTTTGCTACACTTTCACTGAAATAAGCCATATACGTTTCCCCTTGATATCAATCAGTCAGATAGTTAGGCCTACCTGCTCTCTTTGTCTTGGAGATGATGTTTGTCGCGACTTGGTCTTGGGTGTACGTCGAACATTTGACGCAGAAAATGTTGTTGGGATGACATCTAGCTTGAAGGAACGTCTTTTACGGTACGATATCCTATGCTCGGCCATCAGATTTATAGCTGCACTTGATGTGGCCTATAGACAGAATGAATCAGTTATCTTACAAAAGGTAGACATGCATGTTCAGATTACCCAGAAGCAGATAAAATCATATTACACAGAGGCAGAGAAAAATGTTGCCATAACTCCTGTCGCTCTACTCCCTGCTGTCCTGACACAAACAACCGTTAATGCAGAACATGCAATCCAATTATTGGGATACCCATCCACCTTAATTCTTCAATATGTTCTAAGAGATTAGAGCAAGTGCGAACAGCTATAGCTATTAATAATATTGCATTAAAACGTGCGTGATCATTTCACACACAGGTGTGGCTAAAATGCCATTGCCATTGCATTGGTAAAAAAACTATTATTAATTCTACTGTTATTATTCAGTATTGTACGTATTTACACTCACCTTGGACACATGGGGTTTGTTTATTCCCTTTGCTCTTGAGACCTTCACATCAAGTTGATCATTCATTTGAGAAAAAATTTCCTGCACACACAGAAGCTAAATTGTCATATATTAAGGAAAGAGTCATTCAATTCCTAAGCTACTATAGCATATTAGCGTATACTCAAAGGGTCCCGGATGGTTCGGCCCATGACGGGTTCGGCCCACGCCGACGGATGGTTCGGCCTAGTCGATTCGGCCCACGCAGACGGATGGTTCGGCCCATTTCACTGTCGCTATTGAAATCAGCGACGGTCAATTCGGCCCACTCTAGCTAAGCGGCGGAAATCTAAGAATAGTCGTTTCGGCCCACGGCCTGAATCAGTAAGAAAGGCGGAGGGGCGGAAATTATGATTGTGCACAGAAACATACGTACACGCTAATATAATAATAATGATCTGGAACTATTTATAAAAATAATTGTTATAGCAATATAAATAAATCCGGAGAATGTTTGCTAAGATGAGGACGCACCAGTTGTGGTCCCAGTTCAACATGAAAGGAAGGAAGCGTAAGCATTCGTTTGAGGATCTGCCACTCCTCAAAGTTATGTGTAGTAAGTGTTCCTAAAATCCTTCGCTTTATATCACATCGAAATGAACCAATTTATCGAAGAAGCTCTACATATGTTTTCCATGCATGCTTCCTTATATTTTCTTGCTTTTTTACATTCTGCACAACTGCAATATTCTCATGTGTGGTTCCGTAAACCCACCAACGAATGCCTCAATATTTATGTTATATATTATTATGTAATCACATCTGAAAATAAAAGATTTTAGGGGAGGACACGTTTCAAAACTAAGCACATATTCAAAATATGATTGTATATGAACGAAAAAGGCAGTAATTTACAGTAGCTATCCTACGCTGGCAACATCCTGTTCAATGTACATTACGAAATGCCTCCTCGTCTCATCCAACGACCACAAGAGCGACTACAGAGTAATTCTAATTCCGTGTTCTTTGTCACACGATTTGAACGTACAGTCGATGACTGTCTCTGCCTTGCCATAGCCGACCAACAAGACAAAGTGGCATGACCCGACACCCCGCCGCCTAAATATGCCGGCGTACTTGCATTGTCAGTTTGCAGGGTCCGAACAATGGCATGGGCTCGGTTTACTAACGTTTGCAATCGCCCGATATCCATTGTTCACTTTCCATCATGTAATTCAAATTTCCGTTGGAAGATGGTCGACCCATGGGCCATACTGACCAGCAGAACATTTTTAATTTCTTGCATACCAAACGGTCAACGCAAACCTGGTCTGAGCACAGCTCGGATATCGGTTTCAAGTAAAGTTATACCATTTTCAATGCACTCCATTGTGTACGTTAGTTACTAGGGGGCATTAATTATTAAATTCTACCATATTAAGATATAATGATTATTCACACAAAACGTATAACATTCAAATGAGATTGAATATAATACAGCCGCAAATGACAGCCATTTGTGCATTAGTTTGCAACGGGGTATAGCTACTAATGTGATGCCCGAAACTACGGGGGTTAATGTGTATTTGTTTAATGTACATTGAGCAGGATGTTGCCAACGTGTAGCTATTTTCGTAAATAGGACTGTAAATTACTGCCTTTTCAGGTTTCAAAACTAAGCACATTGTAAAAATATGATTGTACCCAATGATTTGACAAATGTGTAAACAAAATCGTACATTTTGTTAATAGAAGCGTGCAGACGAATCCACCTCAAATGTAGAGATGACGAGATTGAACATCATATGGGTGAAACCCTCAAGCATGCCCCAAGTAAGAGGGGTGGCTACCTATTTCAGGTAAGGATTTGTGTTTTTTCTTTGCAGCAATGTATTTGCCACATTAAGATTATTATATCATGTAAGTCTTACTTGTCATGATTGTAAATGGAAGCCAGTAAGCATAATCTCAACCCATATAAAACAGACCTTATCACAAGCACAATCAGTGTTATGAAGACAAGTACAGGTGTACCCAGTCTCAGTTACATTTGTGTTGGTGGTGTACATTCCCATCAAATACAATTTGTAAAAATATCTAGATTAACCTACTGATGAGGGACTTCAATATTTTAACATGTTCTGTTAAACTTTGAATTGCCTTATATGCACATATATTTGTGTTATAACATTCCTGGTAATGTATTGCAAAGATTACGAAGATTATTATAATAACGTGATGCAATTGTTTTTAAAATGAGTTCAACATAATAATAAATAAGCTGTATGTTTGCAGGCTCGACTGTCAAGGAGCATAAACTCCCCAGCGCAACCCCCCAGCACAGCCCCCACTGTCAGTGATTCGGAGTCGGATTCGGACAACTAAACCGAGCGTGCCTGCGTGCATGCTTGCGTACAAATATGCAATTGTTATTGAAATGAATGCTGAAAATTCAACAATGTTTGTTGTGTCTTTCTTCTTTCTAGAGAGGATTTTAAGTTACATCACAAATGTTGCATATACGTTGCGGGAACGTGCCAGAAAGGTAGCAGAAATGTTTCAGAAAGGTAGCAGAAACGTTGCGGCAAGGTACCACAAAGGTAGCAGAAACGTTGCGTGAAGGTGCCAGAAAGGTAGCAGAAACGTTGCGGGAAGGTCCCAGAAAGGTAGCATACACGTTGTGGGAAGTTGCCAGAAAGGTAGTAGAAACGTTGCGGGAAGGTGCCAGAAAGGTAGCATAAACGTTGCGGGAAGGTGCCAGAAAGGTAGCAGAAACGTTGCGGGAAGGTGCCAGAAAGGTAACATAAACGTAGTGGGAAGGTGCCAGAAAGGTAGTAGAAACGTTGTGGGAAGGTGCCGGAAAGGTAGCAGAAACGTAGTGGGAAGGTAGTAGAAACGTTGTGGAATGGTAGTAGAAAGGTACTGGAAACGTTGTAGAAAGGTACCAGATAGGTAGTACATGGTAATTTCACTACGTCGTAGCAACGTTTCTGGTAGTCCACATATTTACGTAATAAATACGTATGCAAAAATACGTAGTCGCAACCAAACCGCTACGTTGTCACTACGTACTTACAACGTAAAATTGTTAGCTGGGTACATACATACATGCATACATGCATACATGCCACAATGCGGAGAAGCCACGACAGGACGAACGCGTTATTTACAATCTGGGAGCGTCTTCGTCAAGGCTGATGACAAAAATAGCGAACGTAATAAACACTTGGTTCGAAAACAATAATAATACTGTAGCGTACAATATTTCGCTAAAACACGCAAACAGTTGAAACTAGGGAACGTAATAAATAAGTAATATTGGTTCTAAAACAATAATAATGTAGCGCATGGCGTTTCGTTAAAACACTAAAACAGTTGTAGCGTATAACATTTCGCAATTACAATACTCTATAAACAACAATTGACTCGAAAACAATAATCCTGTAGCGTACAACAAGTCAACAGCATTTCGCTAAGACATGCAAACAGTTGAAAATAGCGAAGTCGAAGAATTCGTTAGTCGTTTCGGCCCACGGCGCCCGCTGGCACCGGTTGCATACACGGATGGTTCGGCCCATGCGAGCGAAAACACTTCACGGTTCACCGGTCGCGCCGTTGGATGGTTCGGCCCATGGGCCGAACCCGTTATGGGCCGAAACATCCGACACCCTACTCAAACGCTGGCTGGGCCCGAGATGTCCCCTGCTAAAAATCCAGCCGCCTCAAAGGCATATCATTTAATAAATTAGCACATTATTTTCTTGAAAGAAAGATATAGTCCATGCCTAGAAGTGCTTTCACTTAAAATGTAAACTGTACAACAAAATCAACATTTAACTTACCGCAAGAATCGCATCGATGTCAAGCTCCATGTTGCGAAGTGAGACCGGAAGTAAACAATACAAACTGTCGAGCCCAAGCATCTAACACAAACTCCACCAGAGGCGCAACGCATGGCACTCGCAAAGCTGGCAGTCCAGTAAATATATGTCCATGCATAGTACGAGACATAATATTATTGTAAATCATTTAGTACATATTAAAGATTGAGAACCTGAATATTTTGTTTTAGCAACATTCATTGTTAAAAGTTAGCCGTAGGTAGTAATTCAGTGGAATTTAAAGAAGGTCACTGAAATTTCGTTAGCGCGAGCGATATTACGTTTTGTTATAGTCAGCTGTTACATAGAAAGTAAGTTGCAAGGCAGTAGTTGTAAATTTAATTAAGACATAAGTAAAATAGCATAAGTGTGTATTACAACACAAAAACAGTCTTTGTGAAGACTACCTGGTATAAATTGATTATAAACGGACTATAAACAAATATAATTAGAATTTCTAACATGGCGCCGTGCAAACTCCAAGTAAAGGCGAAGCGTAATTTTACATGCTCTAGCTGCGACAGCTGGGTAGACTTTGCAAAGTCCGGGTGTGCAAATTCGTGGGCAGAGGTGCAGGCAGATGATTTTAATTTCGTGTGTAGGGGGTGTATGACAGTGAAATATCTGCAGGAGCAGGTAAATGAGTTAAGGCATATGATTTTGATGATGACAGGGCAGGATGAGAAAGAAGACAGCAGAGGTGGTGAGAGTGATGAGAGCAAAGGTGGTGAGACCGAGTTGAGCAGAGGCGGTGAGAACGAGGAGAGCAGAGGTGGTGATAACGAGGAGAGCAGAGGCAATGTGAGGGATAAAGCTGGTAAGAAGAAGAAAGATGGAAAAAGAATGTGCAACAAAAGGAAGATAAACAAGTAAGTGAAGAGGGATTGTCAGGTGGCAGGATAGTTGAGGATAACAAGAGCAGAGAAAAGGAGAAGACTGTGGATCAGAAGAAGAAAGATGACAGGAGGCAGAGTATGCAACAAAAGAGAGGTAAGCGGGTGAGTGGAGAGGGATGGCCTTGTGGTAAGACGGTAAAGGTTGATGATAGAAGAGAAAAGGGGCATAGTGTGTGACAGGAAAGGAGCATTTATGGGGGGATTCCATCATTATGAAAGTGGATAAAATTGTAAACAGAGGAGATGACATAACAGTATGTCTACCAGGGGCAAAAATAGAGGATATGGCAGAGAAGACAGGAGGTGCTGTTCTCGTGCATGTGGGAACGAACAATGCCAAGAAGGACGGAACGTCAGCCATCGTTGGTAAGTAAAGGAGGTTGATCAAGACACTTAAATAGGCACGAGTTGGACAGATTGTATTGTCGGGGACATTACCAATAATGGGAGGCATGGGGAGAGGAATATAGGAACTGTAGGAGGATGGCGATCAATGCACAAGTACAGAAGGTATGTATGGAGGAGGGAGTAGGCTTCGTAGACATGTGGTTAAACTTTGTGGGAAGAGATGACTTTTTCATGAGAGATGGACTTCATCTGACAGGGAAGGGTGCTGCAGTTCTTGGGTGTGAGTTTGTCAGAGTTGTCGATGAGGGCACAGGTACCATAAATTATTTAAACTAGATGCGCAGGGGGAACTGACAGAGAAAACTCAAAGGAGTACTACTACAATTACACATCCAAAGAAATGTTCATATGCATGCATACATATGTTGAAATTAATTTCATGATACATAATTTTAACAACTTCCATTTATGACATACGTGTGTTGTTCAGCTGTATTCAGCTGTTTGTCATCTCCAGGCATGGTTCTGTAATTCTGGCATGTTTGTTTATACCTTTGTAAATATACACCTTGCGGTTGTTTTCAGAATTGACTGTTACTGATGACAGGATTCTAAACGGGAGAAGCCAAGCTGCAACAAGGACACCACTCACCCCCAGAACACCACTCACCCGCAGAACATCAACCCAGAGGACACCAACTGGACAGTTCACAGGTAATTATTCAAGAAATTGCATCATTGTGGAAGTAAAAAAAGAATATGCTAATTTGGCTTGTATTGTGTTCACCTATTGTGTTCACCTACATATTCTAAAAAAATCATTATGGGATTTTTTATGTGCAAGATCATGTATAAGTAGAGCCCACTTTACAGTTTGGCACTAACTATGCAAATTAAAATAATACTTTCCAAATGCAGTGTCTCCTCTTGTGTGTATACTTTTCATGGTGTATGGCAATTTTCAAATGTACTAGAGGTTACATTTATTTTTTGCAGCTTTCGAGAGGGAGATGCTGTGAGCAGTGACAGCGATCCAATTCACACTTGATGGTGTGGTGCGTGAGCAAGCCAGCCAGCAGAAGCTCCTCAACCTGCTTATGACAAGTTCTACCAGTGCAGAAGTCAATGTAGAGCTGCCTGATGACTTGACCTTTCCGCTGACAAGTGTGGAAGATGTAGAGGAGCTGGAGGTCAAGCTGCTCGACAAGACCGTCAAAAACCTCGTTGTGAGCATTTGTACAATCATGTTTGTAGTTTAATCTTATTTCAATCCTATTGAAATAAGATTTTTTTATTGTTAATGCTATTCAAGAAATACCTGTGTAGTGGTGGTAGGGGTGTTAATTTTTAATGGTGGTGGTAATGCTATTATCAATTAAATTAAATTCAATTAGGAGAAAAAAATCATCTGTAAAAAAATTTCTTCCTGTCCCCCATACATTTATTTCTGGAATAGCCCTTATATTGTTATCCAAGTTATTGATATAACACCTTAAGAATAGCATAGGTCGTAACATTGATGCTTGTTGTACCTCACTCAGTCGTAACATTGATGCTTGTTGTACCTCACTCAAAATTTATTTCCGATTTTAAACCTCCCCATCTACCACTACTGCGTGTCTATTGTCAGTCAGCCATTATTTTATCCAGTTGATTATGCCATCCCCTGTTACATGGGTTTTCGTTGACATTTTGGAGTATGCTTATCTTTGCAGATGCACAACTTGGCCATTATTGGCAGCAGTACAATGAAGGAGAATGTGCGGCGAGTAATGTCCCATGTGGTGGACCATGCTGTTGCCCTCCAGTACAACTGGGCTGGCAAAAGTGGCTGGAAGAGTCACACGGATGACGTCAAAAGGGCATTCGGCAGTCTCCTGTTGAGCAGCGTGATTAAACGTATGTACCATTATAATTGTTTGTTACTTGCATACAGCACATAACAATTGGGAAAAAAAGATTAACAATTGTTAGGGATTAATTAATTAATATGATTGAGTTATGTCTTGAAAAAATAAAACTTCCATAGTGCATAAATCCTCAAGGGCATTGAGCGCAGAAGTGCAACAAACTGAAATCGTTAAATATGATATCGTAAACAAATATTGCGAACAGGGACATGCAAGAATCATCATAGTGAGGGAATGCCAAGGATTTAGGGTAGAAATGCAATTTCAAAAATATATATCTTGAGGAAGGTAGTCAGAGTTTTATATGGCGTTAAAGTGATGGGGAGTTCATTCCATTTTTGTTTTATATACATCAATCCAAACCATGGTTGAAGCACAGTAGCCTAAACAAGTATAACAATGTTTATTTAAACATAACAGTTCTGCCAACCATAGTACATTATATAGCCATTAAAAAGTACCTGTATTAGGTTGTATGTAGGGCCATTACAGCAAACCCTACATTTTCATGTGAAATCATATTAATAACATTGATTTGTTGATAATAAAAAGGTGGATTGGACGGCCATTGTAAAAAAAACATACTTATTGTCATTTTGGTTGAAATTTTGTAATTTCCCTTTAAATATTAATAAATACAAAAATAATAATTGTTACGGATAATTAATACTACAGGCTTATCTCTAAAAACCTGGAACTTTCAAAGGGTGCACTAGTTACATCTCGATTGGATAAAATAACTGTTACACAAATATAACACTGGTTGTTAGAGCGAACGTGTACATGTTTCAGGGGCCATTCTAATGTGGTAGGTCGTCTCGGTGGGTCTTCTATCAGTTGATAGTCATACACATCAAAAATGCAGCACTTGCTCCAACTGAGCTAGGTGGCTGTCGAAATCGACTTTTTTCGTTACGTGGCGTCGCATTGTAGGCGTTGCAAAGCTCGGGCAGATGCTCTGTCCATCTTCGCTTCTGTGCCGGCGGAAGGGTCCTTAACAAGTCGTGTAAAGTCCGGTTAAACCTTTCACACTGCCCGTTCCCCTCTGGATGGTATGCCGTAGTCCTTGACTTCTCGATGCCGTACAGCTTGCACAGCTCTCCAATAGTCGCACTCTCGAAATTCCGGCCTCTGTCAGAATGGATCCTCTGTGGAACTCCGTAACGCTGAAACCACTCTCTCACCAATAGTCGCGCCGTCGTGTTCGCCTTCTGGTCACGTGCTGGTACAGCCCAAGCGAATTTGGTGAACACGTCTGTCAGTACCAGAACACTCTCACGTCCATCTGCTGCCTTCTCCAACTGTGTGTAATCCACCGCCAAGACCTCTAAGGGACGCGATGCTAGAAGGTGTCCCATCGGCGCGCGTGTCTTCTGTCGCGGCATCTTCGCTAGTGTGCACCTCGCACAGTTCTTCACGTAGTCATCAATCTCTCTGTGCATACCTGGCCAGTAACAACGGTGCCACGCCAGGCTGCTCGTCCTATCACCACCCTGGTGACCCATCTTGTCGTGCACCGCTTCTAGAAGTCGGTGCTTCAGCACACTCGGTAGAACTAGCTGCTTAACCTCTCCACCCTGTGGATCTCTCACCTTGCGGTACAAAACCCCATTCTCTTCCCTCATCTTGTGCCACTGTCTCAGCAGTTGTGTCACACCCTTCTGTGCACACTTCTTCGGCTTCTCGCCGACCCTCCAGTACATCAGGAACCTGCTGATGTCTGGGTCTTTCCTCTGCAACTCTGCAAGTTCTTCAGGTGACAACGCTGGGAAGGCAGGTGACTGGGTTGACTGTACCTCTATCTCCTTTACTTCAACCTGGAATTCTTGTCGTACTCTGTCATTCTTCTCTATCTGTTGGCGTAGTTCTCGCGGGAGTAGCGTGCACGATGCATATGTTGCGCATATCTGCTGCACGTCGTCTTCCTCGTCGAAGTCGGTTGCCCCGGGCTCGTAGTCGAGTTGCTGTCGACTCAAAGCATCTGCGTTTCCGTTTGAACGTCCAGCTCGATATTCGATCGTGAAGTTGAATGGGGCCAGCTCAGCTGCCCATCGTTGCTCGATGGCTCCCAACTTGGCTGTCTTCAGGTACTTCAACGGGTTGTTGTCAGTGTAGATGACGAACTCTCCGCCGTAAAGGTCGGCACGGAACTTCGTGGTGACCGCCCACTTAAGTGCTAGCATCTCTAGCTTCATCGAGCTATACTGGCGTTCGGGTGGTCGCAACCTGCGACTCGCGTACGCGATGACGACACGACGTCCTTCCTGTTCTTGAGACAGGACAGCGCCGAGACCCAGGTGGCTGGCGTCCGTCTCAACTATGAATGGTCGTTGGTACTGGGCATACCCGAGAACTGGAGCTGAGCAGAGCGCGTTCTTCAAAACCTTGAAAGCTCCGTCACACTCTGGACTCCAACTGTCCTTGAAGGCTCCTCTCAACCGTCCCTTCTCCTTCATTTCCTTGTTGACACTGCAACCGGAACCGACAACAGGTAAAGTTTTATGACTTTTATGAGGCAATAGGCAGCCAACATTTGACAGTGGGGCACTGTACACTCAACATGAGATATTGATATGACAGGGCATTAGGCAGTCAACTTCAGGCAGCGGTGAAGAGAGTGGGCTGCACCTTATCACGCACCAACGTAATCAGCAACATGGTCCTAGCAGCACCCTGGTGTACTCTAGTTAAAGTACTACACAATGACACCTCCACCGGAAGTGCCCCCACAATGGGTTCTACAACGACCCATGTCGCATCAGCCTGTCTCTGCAAACCGGAAACCATCAACGTGGCACAAGACTGCGCTGGGATTCGCACTGCGCTCCACCCTGCCACACGAGTAAATCCTCTCCGGTCCCGTTGCTTCGCGTCTATGACCGACGCCATCACCGACTCTGCCCTGTAACTACCTGTGTTCAGGGATCGTTTCCATAGAGCAAGGTCAAGCTCTCCCATGACATTCATTCCCAGAATGCCAGGACACCTCTTCTTATGCGCGCACTGATCTGTATCAGGGGAATCGCAGACAACCAGGATACCTCTGCCAGGTATGGTCTGACCCATGGTCGTCACGTCCAACTCGACGTACCCAACATACGGTATATCTAAACCGTTTGCAGCGGTGAGCTTCAACCAACTGCAAGACGCCAGCTCTCGGTCGTTTCGAGCAATGTACTTACGAAAGAAAGACTCAGTGATAGTACTTACTTGGGAACCTGTGTCAAGTAAGCAATTGACCTCCACACCTCCCATCAAGACAGTTGCCGTAGGGCAAGTACCAACGGTCGCGTCAGTTGGCGCGGTAGCGTGTGAGCCTGTACGCACTAGCTCGTCTACCCGACTCTTGGTAACGAGCGGCGTCAGTTTAAAGGATGTGTGTTCTCTGGTGGATGTGTGGCTTTGATGGAGGAGCAAGGGGGGCAGCAGTGGCTTTGATGGAGGAGCAAGGGGAGGCAGCAGTGGCTTTGATGGAGGAGCAAGGGGGGCAGCAGTGGCTTTGATGGAGGAGCAGGGGGGCAGCAGTGGCTTTGATGGAGGAGCAAGGGGGGCAGCAGTGGCTTTGATGGAGGAGCAAGGGGGGCAGCAGTGGCTTTGATGGAGGAGCAAGGGGAGGCAGCAGTGGCTTTGATGGAGGAGCAAGGGGGGCAGCAGTGGCTTTGATGGAGGAGCAGGGGGGCAGCAGTGGCTTTGATGGAGGAGCAAGGGGGGCAGCAGTGGCTTTGATGGAGGAGCAAGGGGGGCAGCAGTGGCTTTGATGGAGGAGCAAGTGGGGCAGCAGTGGCTTTGATGGAGGAGCAAGGGGGGCAGCAGTGGCTTTGATGGAGGAGCAGGGGGGCAGCAGTGGCTTTGATGGAGGAGCAAGGGGGGCAGCAGTGGCTTTGATGGAGGAGCAGGGGGGCAGCAGTGGCTTTGATGGAGGAGCAAGGGGGGCAGCAGTGGCTTTGATGGAGGAGCAAGGGGGGCAGCAGTGGCTTTGATGGAGGAGCAAAGGGAGGCAGCAGTGGCTTTGATGGAGGAGCAAGGGGGGCAGCAGTGGCTTTGATGGAGGAGCAGGGGGGCAGCAGTGTCTTTGATGGAGGAGCAAGGGGGGCAGCAGTGGCTTTGATGGAGGAGCAAGGGGGGCAGCAGTGGCTTTGATGGAGGAGCAAGGGGGGCAGCAGTGGCTTTGATGGAGGAGCAAGGGGGGCAGCAGTGGCTTTGATGGAGGAGCAAGGGGGGCAGCAGTGGCTTTGATGGAGGAGCAAGGGGAGGCAGCAGTGGCTTTGATGGAGGAGCAAGGGGGGCAGCAGTGGCTTTGATGGAGGAGCAGGGGGGCAGCAGTGGCTTTGATGGAGGAGCAAGGGGGGCAGCAGTGGCTTTGATGGAGGAGCAAGGGAGGCAGCAGTGGCTTTGATGGAGGAGCAAGGGGGGCAGCAGTGGCTTTGATGGAGGAGCAAGGGGGGCAGCAGTGGCTTTGATGGAGGAGCAAGGGAGGCAGCAGTGGCTTTGATGGAAGAGCAAGGGGAGGCAGCAGTGGCTTTGATGGAGGAGCAAGGGGGGCAACAGTGGCTTTGATGGAGGAGCAGGGGGGGGCAGCAGTGGCTTTGATGGAAGAGCAAGGGGAGGCAGCAGTGGCTTTGATGGAGGAGCAAGGGGGGCAACAGTGGCTTTGATGGAGGAGTAAGGGAGGCAGCAGTGGCTTTGATGGAAGAGCAAGGGGAGGCAGCAGTGGCTTTGATGGAGGAGCAAGGGGGGCAACAGTGGCTTTGATGGAGGAGCAGGGGGGGCAGCAGTGGCTTTGATGGAAGAGCAAGGGGAGGCAGCAGTGGCTTTGATGGAGGAGCAAGGGGGGGCAACAGTGGCTTTGATGGAGGAGCAAGGGAGGCAGCAATGGCTTTGATGGAAGAGCAAGGGGAGGCAGCAGTGGCTTTGATGGAGGAGCAAGGGGGGCAACAGTGGCTTTGATGGAGGAGCAAGGGGGGCAGCAGCAGGATCAATGAGTCTGCTTGAATTGTGACAATTTCAGAAATAAAGCTGCGTGCATTGTACGTCACATCGATCTTGGTGTTTGTTGCTAACTCGACTGCTATGTAGACCCAGTACTGGGCCACTAATGTTCCAGTCAGTAACGGCATGCTGTAATGGCCCAGTACTGTGCCAATGCCCTATTCCAGTATTGAACCACCACCATTCCAGTGTAGTACCAGTACGGGGCCAGTACAGCATACCGGTACTGACCCAGTACTGTGCTAATGCACTATGCCAGTACTGGACCACTACCATTCCAGTATATTGCCAGTACTGGGCCAGTACAGCATGCCGGTATTGGCCCAGTACTGGGCAACTACCGTTCCAGTACTGGCCCTGTACAGTATGCTGGTACCGGCCCAATTCACAGTCTCTGTGCAGAACTGTACTGGACCAGTAATGCTTAACAGCGTTGGGCCAGTACTGCGGTAGTTACTGGGCCAGTACAGGCCCATTACAGCCATGTTTGCTAGGACCATGTTGCTGATTACGTTGGTGCGTGATAAGGTGCAGCCCACTCTCTTCACCGCTGCCTGAAGTTGACTGCCTAATGCCCTGTCATATCAATATCTCATGTTGAGTGTACAGTGCCCCACTGTCAAATGTTGGCTGCCTATTGCCTCATAAAAGTCATAAAACTTTACCTGTTGTCGGTTGCGTTGGTGCGCCGATTGTCAGCGAGTCCGACCAGTGACTGACAACGATCTTGCCTTTGTAGTAGTCGAGTGACTTCTGCAGTTGCTTCACGCTTAACCGAAGGTGGCATGATAGATGGCGAGTGAAGATTAATGGTTAACGCCGTAGTTTAATATCGTGGTGGATATAATATCTACAAAGACAATCAGTCAATTAATACTGTTGTATGTTTTACCTAAGATTAAACATACAGAGTTCGTTATTTGTTGTAAAGTATTACGGTGCTGTCCTGGTGAAACTAATTAGGCTAATCCGCCGCTTAGTGGATTCAATGTATTACAGACGTATTCTCGACAAATTAAAACCAACACGACTTTGGAGAAGCACGACCTTTGTCTCAAATGAGGATGCCGCTGCAAGGAATCTATGCAGTCGAGCTTACTTACACCGAACCTACTGACACCGAGCCTACCGACACCGAGCCTACCAACACCGAGCCTACTGACACCGAGCTTACTGACACTGAGTCTACTGACACCGAGCTTACTGACACTGAGCCTACTGACACCGAGCCTACCGACACCGAGCTTACTGACACTGAGTCTACTGACACCGAGCTTACTGACACTGAGCCTACTGACACAGAGCCTATTGAAACTGAGCCTACTGAGACCGCGCCTACAACAACATCATATGACACAAATGATTCTCCTTCTTTTACTCTCAGCTTTGTCATTTCCTTCACCAGTTCTTGTGAGTTTTCTGTGTGGTGTAATGTTTTTCCAACAAGTGGTTGTAGTATGTTGGCCAATTCCCTTGATACTCTGTATGCTATTGTCTGTTTGTAGTTGACAATTAGTCCTTATGGATTTTTAGTGATCCATACATCCGTGGTACTTTTTCTAGCGTAGGATACAAGTACCAATACTGATCTTTGGTGATCTTCCCCTCCTTCTCCAAGGAATTTACCATTCTGATTAGTTCTGCCTTATACTTCTTGGTCGGATCCTTTTTTAATTTCTCATACGTCGCTTCGTCATTTAGCATTTCTTTAATTTTTCTTGGTATTCTTTAGTTTCCATGATGACTGTGGCCTTTCCCTTGTCCGCAGGGAGTATGGTGATGGAATTCTCTTTCTGTAGCCCTTTTAAAGCTGTTCTCTCCTGTCTGGTTAGGTTTTGTTTTGTAGCTTTTGCAGACTTCAGAACTCCAGCGATGTCTGCACGAAGTTTGTCTTTTTATTCTTGTGGTAGGCTCCATGTCGCTTGTTCTGCCGCTACGACCACGGGCAACTGAATCAACTTGGGCCTTTGTAACTAATTTATACTAAAGGGTATGCAACATGGAATGCCACCACTCACCTTTCAACATCCGCATCTGAGCTTTGCACTTGATTATTGATATGAACTTCTCTGGTATTCCATAGTGTCTCATTGGCGTCCAAAATAGTCTCACGGTATAAGCTATCGAAAACTCTGCCATGGCCGGTCCGAAGTCCGGATGGGAAAAGAGGAGGGTTGGGCGTGGGGCTAGCACCCTCACCCCGTAAAAAAAAAAAAAAAGATTGCTACAGAAACGCCGACAAAAGATACAGAGACTACAGTCCTGGAAGAGGAGGGTTCTTCGTTTCGAAGACTTATGACGCCATGTGGTGAAAGCCGGGATTCCTCGGAAGCCACAGGGTCGAGCACCCTTCTTTCGTCCTGGAACATCACGATTGGATCGTGGAACGTGAGGACCTTATACCAGACAGGGAAGACAGCACATGTGGCAGCGGAAATGAGAAACTACAACCTTGCTTTGCTTGGAGTCAGCGAAACAAGATGGACACAGACAGGACAGAGAAGGCTGCTTAGTGGAGAGATTCTCAGGACATGAGGAGGACAACGCTCCCCACACAGAAGGTGTAGCGCTCATGCTGTCAAGATCGGCACAGAGTGCGCTGATAGGGTGGGAAGCTCATGGACCAAGAATCATCACAGCATCCTTCAGAACAAAGAAGAAGAAGATAAAAATGAATGTCATCCAGTGCTACGCACCTACAAACGACAGCAATGAAGAAAACAAAGATCAGTTTTATAACAGACTACAAACGATCATCGACAAGTGTCCAGTGAAAGATGTCAACATCCTAATGGGAGATTTCAATGCAAAGATTGGAAAGGACAACACGGGGTATGAAGAAGTAATGGGAAAACATGGATTGGGAGAGATAAACGAAAATGGCGAGAGATTTGCTGACACATGCGCCCTTAACAAGATTGTCATCGGAGGCAGCATCTTCCCACACAAAAGGATACATAAAGCTACTTGGGTATCACCAGATCACGTGACAGAGAACCAGATAGACCACATCTGCATAGGCAAGACATTCAGAAGGTCCCTTCAGGACGTGAGAGTGAAGAGAGGAGCCGATGCTGCGTCTGACCACCACCTGCTTGTTGCCATACTGAAGCTGAAACTGAAGAAAAACCGAATGGAGACAGCAGTGAAGCGAAAAAAGTACAATGTCAGCTTCCTGAAGGATGCACAGACAAGAGAGGAATACAGATTGAAGCTCGCCAACAGATTCCAAGTGCTGCAAGAGCTGCTCGAAGAAGAAACTGACCTAAACAAGCAGTGGCAGAACATAAAAGAGACATGGACATCAACCTGCCAGGAAGTTGTTGGCCCCAGGACACCGCAGCAGAAAGAGTGGATTTCAGTGGAAACTTTGCGCAAGGTCCAGATGCGGAAGGAGAAGAAAACAGCAGTAAACAACAGCCGCACAAGAACAGCAAAGGCAAAAGCGCAAGAAGAATATGCAGAAGTCAGCAGAGAAGTAAAGAAGAGCATAAAGGTGGACAAGAGAAACTACATCGACAGCCTGGCAGAGGAAGCGGAACAGGCAGCAGGAAGAGGAAACATGAAAGAGCTTTACGACACTACCAGGAAACTGTCAGGCAAGTACTGCCACCCAGAGCGACCAGTGAAGGACAAAGAGGGAAATGCTATCATAGGAAATGAACAACAGCTGGACAGATGGGCCGAGCATTTCGAGGAACTCCTGAATAGACCCTCCCCGCCAAACCCGCCTGTCATCCACCCAGCAGAAGATGACCTACCTATTAACTGCGACAGACCTGCCAGAGAAGAAATCAAGAAAGCTATACAACAGCTGAAGAACAATAAGGCATCAGGGCCAGATGATATTCCGGCAGAAGCACTCAAGGCAGTTGTGGACACTTCCGTGGAACTACTTTACCCTCTATTTGGGAAGATATGGGAAGAGGAAGAAGTGCCAGCAGACTGGAGAGAAGGCTACCTCATCAAGATCCCCAAGAAAGGAGACCTCAGAAATTGTGCTAACTACAGAGGGATCACACTCCTGTCAGTGCCAGGGAAAGTCTTCAACAGGATCATCTTGGAAAGGATGAAAGATATGGTCGACCCAATGCTTAGAGACCAGCAAGCCGGATTCCGCCAGAACAGGTCATGTTTAGACCAGATCGCAACATTGCGCATCATAGTAGAACAATCCTTAGAATGGAACTCTTCCCTCTACGTGAACTTCGTTGACTATGAAAAGGCATTTGACAGTGTTGACAGGAAGACCCTCTGGAAACTGCTACGACACTATGGGGTACCCACTAAACTGGTCAACCTAATCAAGAACAGCTATGACGGAACATGCTGTAGGGTAATCCATGGAGGACAGTTCACCTGTCGCTTCGAGGTAAAGACTGGAGTAAGACAAGGCTGCCTGCTGTCCCCATTCCTCTTCCTCCTGGCCATTGACTGGATTAT
Source organism: Lamellibrachia columna (assembly GCA_963662155.1). Classification (NCBI taxonomy): domain Eukaryota; kingdom Metazoa; phylum Annelida; class Polychaeta; order Sabellida; family Siboglinidae; genus Lamellibrachia; species Lamellibrachia columna. The sequence goes on along the minus strand of OY759269.1, from coordinate 44,903,731 downwards.
GAAGATGACCACAGTACAGAGGACAAGCGGGATCCAGTGGACACTATGGACGCAACTTGAAGACCTGGACTTCGCCGATGACTTGGCACTGCTGTCTCACGGCCATCAACAGATGCAGGACAAGACGACAGAACTGGCAGCTGTCTCCTTACAAGTGGGCCTGAACATCCACAAAGGAAAGACCAAGGTCCTCAGGATGAATGCAGCCAGCACTGACCCAGTCACACTGGAGGGGAATGCACTGGAGGAGGTAGAGACCTTCACATACCTCGGCAGTGTCATCAACAAGCGGGGCGGCACAGACGCAGACGTCAGAGCAAGGATAGGCAAGGCAAGAGTGGCATTCCTGCAACTGAAGAACATCTGGAGCTCCAGGGTACTGTCATCACGCACAAAGATCCGGTTGTTCAACTCCAACGTGAAGATGGTCTTGTTGTATGGAGCAGAGACATGGAGGATAACCAACACCACCATCAACAAAGTGCAGACCTTTGTCAACAACTGCCTGAGAAGAATCCTCCAGATCCACTGGCCAGACACCATCAGCAACAGTGAATTGTGGGAAAAGACACAACAACGACCTGTCGAAGAGGAAATCAGAAGAAGAAGATGGGCCTGGATTGGCCACTCGCTCCGAAAACCAGTAACAAGCACCACCAGGCAAGCGCTGACATGGAATCCTCAAGGCAAACGGAGAAGAGGACGACCAAGAAACACGTGGCGACGGGACCTCCAGGCAGACACCAGGAAGATGGGCTACACCTGGAACCAGTTAGAGAGGATGGCCCAGGACAGGGGACTCTGGCGATCTGTTGTCGACGGCCTATGCCCCAAGAGGGGCGATGGGCATAAGTAAGTAAGTATAAGCTATCGAAGTCAATAAAATTAGTGTAAACAGGAGAGTTCCATTCTATTGACTGCTCTATTATAATGCGAAGTGTTGTTATCTGGTCGGTATATGATCTTTCCTGACGAAAGCTGCCTGATGGTCCCTTAGTTTTGAGTCGAGTGCCATTTTCAGCCTCTCCAGAACGATTCTGTTTAGCACTGGTGTGCGGATATACTTCAGGGAACTGGGGCATATCAGCGCAGGTATATGCAAAAATACATCGCGTATTTCAGGCCTTTGCTGCTGAGCAGAATTCAAACTGAAATGATATATTCCAGGCGTCAGAACATCATACAGCTTATGAGGTATATCCATAGGTATTAGTTGGGGTCAAATGCGCCCATATAAGTAAGATAAACATAACCAGTTGTAGTTTATATTATACAATAGCCTAAACTAAAAGGACAACTACTAAAAACAACATTGTCATTATACAACTACCACCTATTTTTAGGCCAACCTCCCACCTCCTGCCTCAATACATTTCCAGTAAACCATTCTTGAGGCAAATTGCACGTTTTATCTGTATGTTTTCTACGCACAACGCATGTTAACGCACACAACCAATTTAGGGTACCAATTATTGGGTAATTGAGGGTATGTATTTCTCAAAACGCCCTTTTACGATAAAGGGTAGATACTGAGAGGTCCTGTTCATCTGTGAATCAAATGTGTTAGTGAATGCATCATGCCATCACGCTGAGCAAATGAACTACTCCACTGGAATATATATGCGCACACGACCGGCTGGGGAAGATCGTAAATTTGACCGTACACGCGGTCTATTGCTGAACATTTTATTTGTGCATCGACAACACCAAAGACGCTTATTCAAAAAATTCACGCATGCACGCACGCGAGCGCACGCACACACATCAAATGTGGAAATGATATCTGCCTATGAAAATAAACCTGTCAAGGTGGCCGGAAGCCCGGACGTAATGCCTGGTTGTTGAATCTGTCGAAGAGTAAATGTATCATTGGATGTGATAAATCGTCGTAGCAAGTTGTTACGTGCCTGTTTTTGAATTGTGAACAATATTACTTCACCTTATGAGACCAGTCTCAACCGCTCTCTCACTCACGTCGACCACTGAGGTAGAACACTGCTGGCTCCAACCATCTGTCTCCAGATGCCTCTGTCCCTCGTTACCAATGTTCTCCAGTCCCACATCTTCCCTTGTGCAGTCAATAAATGTTAGGCTATATTTGGATTCAGCCTACTGTTACGTTTCCCATTGGTGAGCATGCTTGTCGAGTTTGGTCAAAATCACATATTTCTAACTCTTTTAAAATGGCTGAACGTGCCATACCCGTCAATGTTTACCAATTTCTGCATAAATTACTACGCACACGTGCCTTGTTGCGAAAAAATTGCCAAAAAGCCTTCCGCCTATTGAAATCATCTAAAAATCCACGGTTACACTGCTAGCATGTTCTACCAGCAAACTTGCCAACGTGTCTGCACAAATACAGTCATGTCAGATGACAGACAGGTTCACACATGTGTGAATTAGTCCAAGTGTGAATGAATTAGGACTGGGGAGAAATACCAATTACCGACTGGGTTGGGTACTGGGTAGTGGGCTAGTAGCCTAGTGGGCACTTGGCAGTGGGTAGGTCATTCAGGTGGGCAGTGTTTGGACGGAAGACCTAGACAATAGAATGTCCACTGGTAGGGTCAAAGGGTGATAAGTTGATGATTAATCATGGCTTGATTGCCTCTACTTCCAGCCAAGTGAACTTATGGGGCCATTAGATTCCATGCAAGGTCTCAATTTGCAACTATATAATACTAAAGAAATAATGTTAAGCATTCGTTAAACCGAATTACAATTTATAATAAGTTTTTATTAAAAAGTAATAATCGGTGTTTTGTATGAATATTTTTATTATGTCCAGGCCCAGCCCAGGCCCGGCCCGGCCCGCTCACATTAGGCCCAGGCCCGGCCCAAGCCCGACGTGTTTAAATTGTTTTCAGCCCAGGCCCGGCCCGGCCCGGCCCGGCCCGGCCCGCAGTATGTAGGCCCAGGCCCGGCCCGGCCCGCAAAATTATGTAGAGGCGCGGCCCGGGCCGCGGGCTGCGGGCCGGGCCGGGCTTGGACCCAAAGCCCGGCCCGCGCAGGGCACTAATATATATATATATATATATATATATATATATATATATATATATATATATATATATATATATATATATATATATATATATATATATATATATATATCCCCATCCACAAGGACTAGCCGTGATCACATCCTCTCAACGTAAGCAAACGAATGTTTAACTGCCTGGTTGGTTTAAAACGTTTTACCGTGACACACACGCACACACACACACACACACACACACACACACACACACACACACACACACACACACACACACACACACACACACACACACACACACACCTTGATTTCAAGAAGAGTCAAGTGCCACGACTAGAAGCCACATGGTCAATATAGGGGAAAGTGTAACTATATTTATTATGTGACAATTGTTATACTAATTAGACGGGCGTTTGCCGTTTCGGAGACAAATCGTTAGGTACCCCTCACACAGTTTGCCAACATGACGTTTGCAATTCAGCACAGCCAAATCACCCTTAAACCGTTAGTTGTCACACTCCACTAAAGCGTGCCTACAGGATTGTCTTAAATTGGCTCCAGTCTATTGAGCATAATCGCGTTTCTTTTCTTGTGCAATATAATGCAGCGTAACAGCACCGTTTGAACTGCGTTATATTAATCTCCCCATATAACAAAGACATATTTTATCAGCAAATTCAGTGTAGATTTATTGTCGTGGTCCTCTTAATTTGTATTTTTGTTATTGGCTCCGGTCTATGGAGCATAATCTGGTTTCTTTTGTTGTGCAATATAATGCAGCGTAACAGCACCTTTTGAATTGTGTTACATTAATATCCACATCCACATTGACATATTTTATCAGCATGTTCGGTGTTGATTTATTGACATTGTCCTGTTAGTTTATAAAGAGTTCGAATGAAACGTCGATGACTTCTCCGAACCAATCTTGTTACACTAGATCGGGTGCAATTTAGTTGGCCATCCGCCAGCTGTTTCAGTATTTTACTGGGACACAACGTCACAAATAGTATTATGCAACAACTTGCCGTGCTGATATTCTCTCGACGTTATCAAACGTATGTTTAACTACCTGGTTTGTCTAGACCAATTTACCGTGATATATCCATCCAGGTAACAATATGTTCATTGATATCTTGGAAACGAAAACAATCCCCGCCAAGCAACCACTAGTTACATATTTTCTCTCCATCAGATAAACAATATCCATTCCTGATTTGGCCAAACTCTATGTCACCTGTGCCTTAAATAGCACGCTGATCTACATATGTACCATTAACAGTGCAACTTCAAATGTGTACCCAATAGTAACGTAAGTAATACGTCAATTTCGTTTTATGGAAAAGTATACCTTTTTGACCATTGGAAATGTCTATCGTATATTTTCTACCTAGGAAATTGCCGTGTTTATGGAAACACGTAGCCTTTATAACCGCTGGAAATGTCTTTCCGTGCCCACACTCTCACCCAGACTATTCCCATTTTAGGAACAACTACTCCCTATTTAATCATTGTAAATTCGATTTCTGGGCAATTCCTCTAGTGAAAATACCTCAGAAAAAGAATCCATATATTTTGCGTAAGCCTGCGAAGCTACGGCAAATTGCGGATGTGGGGGGGGGGGGTGGGGGACAAATCAAAAGGGCAGGTAGGAACCAATGAACGTTATGGGTATTGCCCCAGTTTGTACGTTAAACATGATGTGAAACTGCTAAGTATTGGAAGAATGCCTGACCACGAACACTAAATATCACGACCAACCTGGTATCCGCTGGACGTTTCTTGGTCAACAGTGAGGAAAACTACTCATGGCAACGGTAGAGTTCCTGTTCTTCTACGGATGCGGTACACAAGAATGGTGCAGGCAACGTACACACACGCACACACGCACGCACGCACGCACGCACGCACGCACGCACGCAAGCACGCACACAAGCACGCACGCAGGCACCCGCACACACACACACACACACACACACACACACACACACACACACACACACACACACACACACACACACACACACATTCTGTTGTTGCCAAAACAAGCCAAGGTAACCCGGCCGTACAACTCCATCCTCAACTGATTTAGCCTATTACGAATCAGGTTCGTTGATGTTCTAATATGTAGTGAGTGAATACTTTAAATAATAGCCATAGTCGGTGTGTTAAAAAGTGCATATTTTTTCTTCAATTCATCGAAAGGATTGACTTTAGTCGTTAGATCTGGTTAGGCTCAAAATAGTGGAAATCCAACACTTTATGGAGTAAAGGCTGATCATGGGCATGATTTCCTTTCTCTCGCCGATCACAAGACAAAGTTTTCATCGTTTTTAAAACAGGCACATAGCAACCAACTTGTTACGACGATCTGTCACAATCAATGATACGTTGACTCCTCGACGGATTCAACAACCAGCCACAACGTCCGAGCTGTCGGTCACATTGACAGGGTCGTGTTCATGGGCAGATAACATTTTCAAATTTAATAGCGATCTACGACACCAAACTACCGTAATAACGAATGCAGCGTTCCATTTGGATGAGTGGTACAAACGTACATCGTCGTGTTTTGCTTTCCGACAGAACTCTGAACTGTAATAATCATAATAAGTAATAATCGGTGTTTTGTATGAATATTTTTATTATGTCCAGGCCCAGCCCAGGCCCGGCCCGGCCCGCTCACATTAGGCCCAGGCCCGGCCCAAGCCCGACGTGTTTAAATTGTTTTCAGCCCAGGCCCGGCCCGGCCCGGCCCGGCCCGCAGTATGTAGGCCCAGGCCCGGCCCGGCTAGCAAAATTATGTAGAGGCCCGGCCCGGCCCGCGGGCTACGGGCCGGGCCGGGCTTGGACCCAAAGCCCGGCCGCGCAGGGCACTAATATATATATATATATATATATATATATATATATATATATATATATATATATATATATATATATATATATATATATATATATATATATATATATATATATCCCCATCCACAAGGACTAGCCGTGATCACATCCTCTCAACGTAAGCAAACGAATGTTTAACTGCCTGGTTGTTTTAAAACGTTTTACCGTGACACACACGCACACACACACACACACACACACACACACACACACACACACACACACACACACACAACACACACACACACACACACACACACACACACACACACACACACACCTTGATTTCAAGAAGAGTCAAGTGCCACGACTAGAAGCCACATGGTCAATATAGGGGAAAGTGTAACTATATTTATTATGTGACAATTATTATACTAATTAGACGGGCGTTTGCCGTTTCGGAGACAAATCGTCAGGTACCCCTCACACACGGTTTGCCAACATGACGTTTGCAATTCAGCACAGCCAAATCACCCTTAAACCGTTAGCTGTCACACTCCACTAAAGCGTGCCTACAGGATTGTCTTAAATTGGCTCCGGTCTATTGAGCATAATCGCCTTTCTTTTGTTGTGCAATATAATGCAGCGTAACAGCGCCGTTTGAACAGCGTTATATTAATCTCCCCATATAACAAAGACATATTTTATCAGCAAATTCAGTGTAGATTTATTGTCGTGGTCCTCTTAATTTGTATTTTTGTTATTGGCTCCGGTCTATGGAGCATAATCTGGTTTCTTTTGTTGTGCAATATAATGCAGCGTAACAGCACCTTTTGAATTGTGTTACATTAATATCCACATCCACAAAGACATATTTTATCAGCATGTTCGGTGTTGATTTATTGACATTGTCCTGTTAGTTTATAAAGAGTTCGAATGAAACGTCGATGACTTCTCCGAACCAATCTTGTTACACTAGATCGGGTGCAATTTAGTTGGCCATCCGCCAGCTGTTTCAGTATTTTACTGGGACACAACGTCACAAATAGTATTATGCAACAACTTGCCGTGCTGTTATTCTCTCGACGTTATCAAACGTATGTTTAACTACCTGGTTTGTCTAGACCAATTTACCGTGATATATCCATCCAGGTAACAATATGTTCATTGATATCTTGGAAACGAAAACAATCCCCGCCAAGCAACCACTAGTTACATATTTTCTCTCCATCAGATAAACAATATCCATTCCTGATTTGGCCAAACTCTATGTCACCTGTGCCTTAAATAGCACGCTGATCTATATATGTACCATTAACAGTGCAACTTCAAATGTGTACCCAATAGTAACGTAAGTAATACGTCAATTTCGTTTTATGGAAAAGTATACCTTTTTGACCATTGGAAATGTCTATCGTATATTTTCTACCTAGGAAATTGCCGTGTTTATGGAAACACGTAGCCTTTATAACCGCTGGAAATGTCTTTCCGTGCCCACACTCTCACCCAGACTATTCCCATTTTAGGAACAACTACTCCCTATTTAATCATTGTAAATTCGATTTCTGGGAAATTCCTCTAGTGAAAATACCTCAGAAAAAGAATCCATATATTTTGCGTAAGCCTGCGAAGCTACGGCAAATTGCGGGTGTGGGGGGGGGTGGGGGACAAATCAAAAGGGCAGGTAGGAACCAATGAACGTTATGGGTATTGCCCCAGTTTGTACGTTAAACATGATGTGAAACTGCTAAGTATTGGAAGAATGCCTGACCACGAACACTAAATATCACGACCAACCTGGTATCAGCTGGACGTTTCTTGGTCAACAGTGAGGAAAACTACTCATGGCAACGGTAGAGTTCCTGTTCTTCTACGGATGCGGTACACAAGAATGGTGCAGGCAACGTACACGCACGCACGCACGCACGCACGCACGCACGCACGCACGCACGCACGCACGCACACACACATTCTGTTGTTGCCAAAACAAGCCAATGTAAACCGGCCGTACAACTCCATCCTCAACTGATTTAGCCTATTACGAATCAGGTTCGTTGATGTTCTAATATGTAGTGAGTGAATACTTTAAATAATAACCATAGTCGGTGTGTTAAAAAGTGCATATTTTTTCTTCAATTCATCGAAAGGATTGACTTTAGTCGTTAGATCTGGTTAGGCTCAAAATAGTGGAAATCCAACACTTTATGGAGTAAAGGCTGATCATGGGCATGATTTCCTTTCTCTCGCCGATCACAAGACAAAGTTTTCATCGTTTTGTTTCATTTTCTCTTCAATAAATGGAGGATGAAGCATTAAATAATTTAATAGTTTTCATGATGATTTCAAAAAATCTACTTACAAAAGTTGCACATACGAGATAGCATTTCGTAGTGGATACTAGATTAGTTTGAATAAGTTTTAATTAAGGAGGGAACATCTATCGATTGCCAAAGGCAAGATGTGGAACTGTATACTGGAAACTGAACATTGGCAACGACAATGTTCTACGTCACTGGCCGACACAAGTGAGAGAGTCGCTTGCCTGGTCTCGTAAAATAATATTATATACAATTTAAAACAGGCACATAGCAACCAACTTGCTACGACGATCTGTCACAATCAATGATACGTTGACTCCTCGACGGATTCAACAACCAGCCACAACGTCCGAGCTGTCGGTCACATTGACAGGGTCGTGTTCATGGGCAGATAACATTTTCAAATTTAATAGCGATCTACGACACCAAACTACCGTAATAACGAATGCAGCGTTCCATTTGGATGAGTGGTACAAACGCACATCGTCGTGTTTTGCTTTCCGACAGAACTCAGCTACGTCGCTAAGTAACGCATTGAAGTGACTTAATTCATCCCAGAAGTCGTCGGGTTCCTCCGCTATGCGCCTCCACAGCGTCTTGTTGAAGTGATTGTATAGTATATACTCCGGCTGGTTGTAACGATAGAAATTGTTCACGAGGGTCTGGTCGATATGTGCATCTTTATTAGTGTATTTCTTAACATTCCGTTTAATATAAAGCAGGTCTATCAGCTTCCAACACATGAGACGCCGTAGCAGCACCAAAGACTCGTTGTAGTACTCGACGATCATAACGAGGCTGAAGCGGTGCTGCAGAGCTTCTATCCAGTGCCGGATGTAGGTGGCGTTGTTCGTCTGATCGGTCGTGCCAACGTGAAAGCCAGTCGGCAATCCGAGTTCGAACGCCAGAGTATTGTGTGTGAAACTAAAGGTACCCATACAATTCTTAAAATGCTTATTCCCTGGGGATGTGTGCATCGCTTCATTCTCGTACTTGGGGATGTCCCGTAGATACACAGACAGTGGATCGGTCGTAGTATTCGGCACCGATAACCATTCACGGACTGAATAAAAGTTAAAGGCGGATTTCATCCGGTCGAATGGTTCGCGGATATTCGTGACGTACACAGAGTCGGACGGCATGATGCGAGATATGACATCCTCGTTGAACACGACGTCTTGAACGACGTCTTGAACGGGTATGGGTAGCAGAGCGTGTAATGGTGTGGACGGGGCAAGACGAATGAGAGGTTACGACGCATACCGATCCAGTGGAGGAGGTAGACAGTCGTGGACGTGGCACACTTGTGTGTCTTCACGAACACGATGTTGACTCTCTCCCGCTCGCAGACCGGCGGTCGATGCACCACCAGAGGAATGTCGCCGACCCGCTCCGCCAACGACAGTCTACTTGCGACATCGTGTCGCCCAAGACTTCGCTGGTTGGGGTTGACGTGTTGGTGCCAAATGAAGAGAACAGTGGCGTCTGTGACGAACAGAGAGAGCTTCTTGAGCTGCAGTCGGCGAATCACCATCTTCCCCGTATTTCAAACGTCACGTCCTCCCCACTGCGCAAGAGAAGACAGGGTTACATGATTACACGTCCTCGTGTCGACGCAGAGAGAAGAAAAGCGAGGAAAACAGGGATTAAGAAACATGTGAAAAGAGAAGGAGAAAGAAGTGGGGTAAATGATGAAGGTTTTAAAATAGCAATTAAGGTGGTGCGTAGTATTAAATATTCATAGATGATTGTCTAAGTAATAATACTACTAATAATAAGCCATATGGTGAGGTTCCATGTGAATGCAATTATGTTCGAATTAAAATTGTTCGTGAATTAAGTTAACAAAGGTGAAGTTAACGAAGTATTAATTACTATATATGCTTCGATAAGACTCTAAGAACTCAATGCGGCATTTCACTATAAAATAAAACGTTTGTTGCTGCGTAATATTGAGTATCTAGTGCCCCATCACACCACTGTCTGATGTCCACTGCCTAATGCCCCATCAAAACACCCTTTGATGTCCATAAAGCGCACTAATTAGCTGGGAGCCAATCAACGCGAGGATCATCAAGGCCAAATTCAAAACAAACCATTGCAGAATCAAACTTAACTTCAGTGTTATGCACCAAACAATTATGCTTAATAAGAAATAAAGGGACACTTTTACAACGCACCACGTTAGAAACTGGAACAAAGAAAGAACACAGAAGTGATCACAATGATGGATGAACGCAAAGATTGGTGCAGACAACACAGGATGTGAACAGGTGATGGGCAAACACGGACTAGGGCAAATTAATGAGAATGGAGAAATGTTTGCGGACTTCTATGCAGAACGCAGCCTAGTAATTGTTGAAAGTTTATTTCCACACGAAGCTATACACAAAGCTGATGTTCAGTGTCTAATGCCCCATCACACCATTCTCTGATGTTTAGTGCGTAATGCCCAATCAAAGCCGATGGACACACCCCAGCAAACATGGCAGTATTGGGCCAATGCTGGCAACATACTGGCGAGTACCGTTTGTACCGTCAACGGTACAACCGGTGTTGAGCCAGTACAATGTACAGACCACAGTGAAATTGGCCGTATGGGCCCAGTACTGGCCCAATACTGGCTATACTAAAAATTGTAACGCCATCCATTAATGTATTGTATTTAATGTTTTTAATATGTACTTGTGTGCACTATTCAGCCTATATGGTTGCAAAGCGAAATAAACGTATTTGTATTATCAAGGGAATGCATTGTTGGCCATATGGGCCCGGTTGTGGCCCAATACTGGCCAGTGTAAATTGCACGCCATCTGTTAATTTATTGTATAATATAATGTTTAATAATGCTTTTAGTATACACTTGCGTGTACCATTCTGCCTGTGTGGCTCCAAAGCGAAATAAACTTATTATCATTATGGGAATGCAATGTTGGCCGTATGGGCCCGGTACTGGCCCAATACTGGTCAGTGTAAATTGAAACGCTGTTTATTAATTTATTGTATTTAATGTTTTGTAATGTTTTTAATATGTGCTTGTGTGTACTATTCAGCCTCTATGGTTGCAAAGCGAAATAAACTTATTATCATGACAATGCAATGTTGGTCGTATATGGGCCTGGTACTGGTCCGGTACTGGTCCAATACTGGCCAGTGTAAATTGCAACGCCATTTATTAATTTATTGTATTTAATGTTTTATGTTTTTAATATTAAGTAATTGCGTGCACTATTCAGCCTCTATGGTTGCAAAGCGAAATAAAATTATTATTAGTATTATGGGAATGCAATGTTGGCCGTATGGGCCCGGTACTGGCCCAATACTGGCCAGTGTAAATTGCACGCCATCTATTATTTCATTGTATATAATGTTTAATAATGCTTTTAGTATACACTTGTGTGTACCATTCAGCCTCTGTGGCTCCAAAGTGAAATAAACTTATTACTATTATGGGAATGCAATGCTGGCCGTATGGGCCCGGTATGGGCCCGGTACTGGCCCAATATACTGGCCAGTGTAAATTGCAACGCTGTTTATTAATTTATTGTATTTATTGTTTTATAATGATTTTAATATTATGTAATTGCGTGCACTATTCAGCCTCTATGGTTGCAAAGCGAAATAAAATAATTATTAGTATTATGGGAATGCAATGTTGGCGGTATAGAGTCCTTTCAAGATGGATGAATCAGTGTAAATTGCAACGCCCTTACAAGTTAATTTCTAACCGTGGAATATTTATCGGATAAGTATTATTATTACGTGTATATTAAACATAAACTTACAAGTCTTTGTTTAGGCAATAGTTGCTGTTAAAATTTAGCTGTAGGAGTAATTTAGGGTAGTTTATATCGTAGATCTCCGAAGACTCGGTAGCGCGAACGATAATTAAGGTATGTTGTGGTCAGTTGATTGGGTACATAATACCATGGACATATATTTAAGTTATTCCTGAAAGTGACACTGGTATGGCAGCTTCAGCCCATGTGTTTGGGGTACCTGCTACACACCTTTCCACTGACCTTGAACACGAGGTTAAATACCTATCTTCTTGATTTGCGTGAAAAGTCAGTGTGTACTGGAATAACTGCAGATGTACTGCAGAATTTTGCCAGATGGTACTGGTTCAAAACAGTATTTTCGATACATTATAAACCTACCAGCCAATGTCATGTTTTTCCATATATCCTGCATTATGTCAAACTCATGGCAACTTCTGCTCCATGCCATAATATAAAAAGGCATACACCTTTGAAGCAAAGTGGATAACAAAGCTATGGAAGCCGTCGAAGGCTCAATGCTGGAGGTCTGGTACTGGGTGGACAGCTTCCTGATGTCTTTGCACAGGGTCTTGTCCCTCACCAGCTTTTCGAGTGTGACTGCAGCTTTGGAAGCTTAAACAAATAAGGTATTCAACATCAGGAATTAAGTATTCAATGTTCAACATTACTCAACAGTTTGTGCAATTAAATTAAATATATAATACGCTTTGTAATAAAACATTACATAATTATATATTTTGAGTTAAATCTTGTACATAATTATATATTTTGAGTTAAATCATACATTTTTAGTTAAATCTTATACATTTTTAGTTAAATCTTATACATTTTTAGTTAAATCTTATACATTTTTAGTTAAATCTTACATTACTTTATTAATGAAGAGATTATGTACCATGTGATGATGGTTGTTAGAACATACGCACGCACACATGCAAATATTAAAAGTAGTACCGGGTAGTATCCATCAGGCATGAGAATAGGGTTGGTGGTTTTTAAAAAGACGTTCGCCTAACGGTAGCAATTTTGTGTGATGGCCAAAGACCGGCAGTGTTTTGCTACACTTTCACTGAAATAAGCCATATACGTTTCCCCTTGATATCAATCAGTCAGATAGTTAGGCCTACCTGCTCTCTTTGTCTTGGAGATGATGTTTGTCGCGACTTGGTCTTGGGTGTACGTCGAACATTTGACGCAGAAAATGTTGTTGGGATGACATCTAGCTTGAAGGAACGTCTTTTACGGTACGATATCCTATGCTCGGCCATCAGATTTATAGCTGCACTTGATGTGGCCTATAGACAGAATGAATCAGTTATCTTACAAAAGGTAGACATGCATGTTCAGATTACCCAGAAGCAGATAAAATCATATTACACAGAGGCAGAGAAAAATGTTGCCATAACTCCTGTCGCTCTACTCCCTGCTGTCCTGACACAAACAACCGTTAATGCAGAACATGCAATCCAATTCTTGGGATACCCATCCACCTTAATTCTTCAATATGTTCTAAGAGATTAGAGCAAGTGCGAACAGCTATAGCTATTAATAATATTGCATTAAAACGTGCGTGATCATTTCACACACAGGTGTGGCTAAAATGCCATTGCCATTGCATTGGTAAAAAAAACAATTATTAATTCTACTGTTATTATTCAGTATTGTACGTATTTACACTCACCTTGGACACATGGGGTTTGTTTATTCCCTTTGCTCTTGAGACCTTCACATCAAGTTGATCATTCATTTGAGAAAAAATTTCCTGCACACACAGAAGCTAAATTGTCATATATTAAGGAAAGAGTCATTCAATTCCTAAGCTACTATAGCATATTAGCGTATACTCAAAGGGTCCCGGATGGTTCGGCCCATGACGGGTTCGGCCCACGCCGACGGATGGTTCGGCCCATTTCACTGTCGCTATTGAAATCAGCGACGGTCAATTCGGCCCACTCTAGCTAAGCGGCGGAAATCTAAGAATAGTCGTTTCGGCCCACGGCCTGAATCAGTAAGAAAGGCGGAGGGGCGGAAATTATGATTGTGCACAGAAACATACGTACACGCTAATATAATAATAATGATCTGGAACTATTTATAAAAATAATTGTTATAGCAATATAAATAAATCCGGAGAATGTTTGCTAAGATGAGGACGCACCAGTTGTGGTCCCAGTTCAACATGAAAGGAAGGAAGCGTAAGCATTCGTTTGAGGATCTGCCACTCCTCAAAGTTATGTGTAGTAAGTGTTCCTAAAATCCTTCGCTTTATATCACATCGAAATGAACCAATTTATCGAAGAAGCTCTACATATGTTTTCCATGCATGCTTCCTTATATTTTCTTGCTTTTTTACATTCTGCACAACTGCAATATTCTCATGTGTGGTTCCGTAAACCCACCAAAGAATGCCTCAATATTTATGTTATATATTATTATGTAATCACATCTGAAAATAAAAGATTTTAGGGGAGGACATGTTTCAAAACTAAGCACATATTCAAAATATGATTGTATATGAACGAAAAAGGCAGTAATTTACAGTAGCTATCCTACGCTGGCAACATCCTGTTCAATGTACATTACGAAATGCCTCCTCGTCTCATCCAACGACCACAAGAGCGACTACAGAGTAATTCTAATTCCGTGTTCTTTGTCACACGATTTGAACGTACAGTCGATGACTGTCTCTGCCTTGCCATAGCCGACCAACAAGACAAAGTGGCATGACCCGACACCCCGCCGCCTAAATATGCCGGCGCACTTGCATTGTCAGTTTGCAGGGTCCGAACAATGGCATGGGCTCGGTTTACTAACGTTTGCAATCGCCCGATATCCATTGTTCACTTTCCATCATGTAATTCAAATTTCCGTTGGAAGATGGTCGACCCATGGGCCATACTGACCAACAGAACATTTTTCATTTCTTGCATACCAAACGGTCAACGCAAACCTGGTCTGAGCACAGCTCGGATATCGGTTTCAAGTAAAGTTATACCATTTTCAATGCACTCCATTGTGTACGTTAGTTACTAGGGGGCATTAATTATTAAATTCTACCATATTAAGATATAATGATTATTCACACAAAACGTATAACATTCAAATGAGATTGAATATAATACAGCCGCAAACGACAGCCATTTGTGCATTAGTTTGCAACGGGGTATAGCTACTAATGTGATGCCCGAAACTACGGGGGTTAATGTGTATTTGTTTAACGTACATTGAGCAGGATGTTGCCAACGTGTAGCTATTTTCGTAAATAGGACTGTAAATTACTGCCTTTTCAGGTTTCAAAACTAAGCACATTGTAAAAATATGATTGTACCCAATGATTTGACAAATGTGTAAACAAAATCGTACATTTTGTTAATAGAAGCGTGCAGACGAATCCACCTCAAATGTAGAGATGACGAGATTGAACATCATATGGGTGAAACCCTCAAGCATGCCCCAAGTAAGAGGGGTGGCTACCTGTTTCAGGTAAGGATTTGTGTTTTTTCTTTGCAGCAATGTATTTGCCACATTAAGATTATTATATCATGTAAGTCTTACTTGTCATGATTGTAAATGGAAGCCAGTAAGCATAATCTCAACCCATATAAAACAGACCTTATCACAAGCACAATCAGTGTTATGAAGACAAGTACAGGTGTACCCAGTCTCAGTTACATTTGTGTTGGTGGTGTACATTCCCATCAGATACAATTTGTAAAAATATCTAGATTAACCTACTGATGAGGGACTTCAATATTTTAACATGTTCTGTTAAACTTTGAATTGCCTTATATGCACATATATTTGTGTTATAACATTCCTGGTAATGTATTGCAAAGATTACGAAGATTATTATAATAACGTGATGCAATTGTTTTTAAAATGAGTTCAACATAATAATAAATAAGCTGTATGTTTGCAGGCTCGACTGTCAAGGAGCATAAACTCCCCAGCGCAACCCCCCAGCACAGCCCCCACTGTCAGTGATTCGGAGTCGGATTCGGACAACTAAACCGAGCGTGCCTGCGTGCATGCTTGCGTACAAATATGCAATTGTTATTGAAATAAATGCTGAAAATTCAACAATGTTTGTTGTGTCTTTCTTCTTTCTAGAGAGGATTTTAAGTTACATCACAAATGTTGCATATACGTTGCGGGAACGTGCCAGAAAGGTAGCAGAAATGTTTCAGAAAGGTAGCAGAAACGTTGCGGCAAGGTGCCACAAAGGTAGCAGAAACGTTGCGTGAAGGTGCCAGAAAGGTAGCAGAAACGTTGCGGGAAGGTCCCAGAAAGGTAGCATACACGTTGTGGGAAGTTGCCAGAAAGGTAGTAGAAACGTTGCGGGAAGGTGCCAGAAAGGTAGCATAAACGTTGCGGGAAGGTGCCAGAAAGGTAGCAGAAACGTTGCGGGAAGGTGCCAGAAAGGTAACATAAACGTAGTGGGAAGGTGCCAGAAAGGTAGTAGTAACGTTGTGGGAAGGTGCCGGAAAGGTAGCAGAAACGTAGTGGGAAGGTAGTAGAAACGTTGTGGAATGGTAGTAGAAAGGTACTGGAAACGTTGTAGAAAGGTACCAGATAGGTAGTACATGGTAATTTCACTACGTCGTAGCAACGTTTCTGGTAGTCCACATATTTACGTAATAAATACGTATGCAAAAATACGTAGTCGCAACCAAACCGCTACGTTGTCACTACGTACTTACAACGTAAAATTGTTAGCTGGGTACATACATACATACATACATGCCACAATGCGGAGAAGCCACGACAGGACGAACGCGTTATTTACAATCTGGGAGCGTCTTCGTCAAGGCTGATGACAAAAATAGCGAATGTAATAAACACTTGGTTCGAAAACAATAATAATACTGTAGCGTACAATATTTCGCTAAAACACGCAAACAGTTGAAACTAGGGAACGTAATAAATAAGTAATATTGGTTCTAAAACAATAATAATGTAGCGCATGGCGTTTCGTTAAAACACTAAAACAGTTGTAGCGTATAACATTTCGCAATTACAATACTCTATAAACAACAATTGACTCGAAAACAATAATCCTGTAGCGTACAACAAGTCAACAGCATTTCGCTAAGACATGCAAACAGTTGAAAATAGCGAAGTCGAAGAATTCGTTAGTCGTTTCGGCCCACGGCGCCCGCTGGCACCGGTTGCATACACGGATGGTTCGGCCCATGCGAGCGAAAACACTTCACGGTTCACCGGTCGCGCCGTTGGATGGTTCGGCCCATGGGCCGAACCCGTTATGGGCCGAAACATCCGACACCCTACTCAAACGCTGGCTGGGCCCGAGATGTCCCCTGCTAAAAATCCAGCCGCCTCAAAGGCATATCATTTAATAAATTAGCACATTATTTTCTTGAAAGAAAGATATAGTCCATGCCTAGAAGTGCTTTCACTTAAAATGTAAACTGTACAACAAAATCAACATTTAACTTACCGCAAGAATCGCATCGATGTCAAGCTCCATGTTGCGAAGTGAGACCGGAAGTAAACAATACAAACTGTCGAGCCCAAGCATCTAACACAAACTCCACCAGAGGCGCAACGCATGGCACTCGCAAAGCTGGCAGTCCAGTAAATATATGTCCATGCATAATACGAGACATAATATTATTGTAAATCATTTAGTACATATTAAAGATTGAGAACCTGAATATTTTGTTTTAGCAACATTCATTGTTAAAAGTTAGCCGTAGGTAGTAATTCAGTGGAATTTAAAGAAGGTCACTGAAATTTCGTTAGCGCGAGCGATATTACGTTTTGTTATAGTCAGCTGTTACATAGAAAGTAAGTTGCAAGGCAGTAGTTGTAAATTTAATTAAGACATAAGTAAAATAGCATAAGTGTGTATTACAACACAAAAACAGTCTTTGTGAAGAATACCTGGTATAAATTGATTATAAACGGACTATAAACAAATATAATTAGAATTTCTAACATGGCGCCGTGCAAACTCCAAGTAAAGGCGAAGCGTAATTTTACATGCTCTAGCTGCGACAGCTGGGTAGACTTTGCAAAGTCCGGGTGTGCAAATTCGTGGGCAGAGGTGCAGGCAGATGATTTTAATTTCGTGTGTAGGGGGTGTATGACAGTGAAATATCTGCAGGAGCAGGTAAATGAGTTAAGGCATATGATTTTGATGATGACAGGGCAGGATGAGAAAGAAGACAGCAGAGGTGGTGAGAGTGATGAGAGCAAAGGTGGTGAGACCGAGTTGAGCAGAGGCGGTGAGAACGAGGAGAGCAGAGATGGTGATAACGAGGAGAGCAGAGGCAATGTGAGGGATAAAGCTGGTAAGAAGAAGAAAGATGGAAAAAGAATGTGCAACAAAAGGAAGATAAACAAGTAAGTGAAGAGGGATTGTCAGGTGGCAGGATAGTTGAGGATAACAAGAGCAGAGAAAAGGAGAAGACTGTGGATCAGAAGAAGAAAGATGACAGGAGGCAGAGTATGCAACAAAAGAGAGGTAAGCGGGTGAGTGGAGAGGGATGGCCTTGTGGTAAGACGGTAAAGGTTGATGATAGAAGAGAAAAGGGGCATAGTGTGTGACAGGAAAGGAGCATTTATGGGGGGATTCCATCATTATGAAAGTGGATAAAATTGTAAACAGAGGAGATGACATAACAGTATGTCTACCAGGGGCAAAAATAGAGGATATGGCAGAGAAGACAGGAGGTGCTGTTCTCGTGCATGTGGGAACGAACAATGCCAAGAAGGACGGAACGTCAGCCATCGTTGGTAAGTACAGGAGGTTGATCAAGACACTTAAATAGGCACGAGTTGGACAGATTGTATTGTCGGGGACATTACCAATAATGGGAGGCATGGGGAGAGGAATATAGGAACTGTAGGAGGATGGCGATCAATGCACAAGTACAGAAGGTATGTATGGAGGAGGGAGTAGGCTTCGTAGACATGTGGTTAAACTTTGTGGGAAGAGATGACTTTTTCATGAGAGATGGACTTCATCTGACAGGGAAGGGTGCTGCAGTTCTTGGGTGTGAGTTTGTCAGAGTTGTCGATGAGGGCACAGGTACCATAAATTATTTAAACTAGATGCGCAGGGGGAACTGACAGAGAAAACTCAAAGGAGTACTACTACAATTACACATCCAAAGAAATGTTCATATGCATGCATACATATGTTGAAATTAATTTCATGATACATAATTTTAACAACTTCCATTTATGACATACGTGTGTTGTTCAGCTGTATTCAGCTGTTTGTCATCTCCAGGCATGGTTCTGTAATTCTGGCATGTTTGTTTATACCTTTGTAAATATACACCTTACGGTTGTTTTCAGAATTGACTGTTACTGATGACAGGATTCTAAACGGGAGAAGCCAAGATGCAACAAGGACACCACTCACCCCCAGAACACCAATCACCCGCAGAACATCAACCCAGAGGACACCAACTGGACAGTTCACAGGTAATTATTCAAGAAATTGCATCATTGTGGAAGTAAAAAAAGAATATGCTAATTTGGCTTGTATTGTGTTCACCTATTGTGTTCACCTACATATTCTAAAAAAATCATTATGGGATTTTTTATGTGCAAGATCATGTATAAGTAGAGCCCACTTTACAGTTTGGCACTAACTATGCAAATTAAAATAATACTTTCCAAATGCAGTGTCTCCTCTTGTGTGTATACTTTTCATGGTGTATGGCAATTTTCAAATGTACTAGAGGTTCCATTTATTTTTTGCAGCTTTCGAGAGGGAGATGATGTGAGCAGTGACAGCAATCCAAGTCACACTTGATGGTGTGGTGCGTGAGCAAGCCAGCCAGCGGAAGCTCCTCAACCTGCTTATGACAAGTTCTGCCAGTGCAGAAGTCAATGTAGAGCTGCCTGATGACTTGACCTTTCCGTTGACAAGTGTGGAAGATGTAGAGGAGCTGGAGGTCAAGCTGCTCGACAAGACCGTCAAAAACCTCGTTGTGAGCATTTGTACAATCATGTTTGTAGTTTAATCTTATTTCAATCCTATTGAAATAAGATTTTTTTATTGTTAATGCTATTCAAGAAATACCTGTGTAGTGGTGGTAGGGGTGTTAATTTTTAATGGTGGTGGTAATGCTATTATCAATTAAATTATATTGTCATCCAAGTTATTGATATAACACCTTAAGAATAGCATAGGTCGTAATATTGATGCTTGTTGTACCTCACTCAAAATTTATTTCCGATTTTAAACCTCCCCATCTACCACTACTGCGTGTCTATTGTCAGTCAGCCATTATTTTATCCAGTTGATTATGCCATCCCCTGTAACATGGGCTTTCGTTGACATTTTGGAGTATGCTTATCTTTGCAGATGCACGACTTGGCCATTATTGGCGGCAGTACAATGAAGGAGAATGTGCGGCGAGTAATGTCCCATGTGCTGGACCATGCTGTTGCCCTCCAGTACAACTGGGCTGGCAAAAGTGGCTGGAAGAGTCACACGGATGACGTCAAAAGGGCATTCGGCAGTCTCCTGTTGAGCAGCGTGATTAAACGTATGTACCATTATAATTGTTTGTTACTTGCATACAGCACATAACAATTGGGAAAAAAAGATTAACAATTGTTAGGGATTAATTAATTAATA
The DNA here is from genome assembly GCA_963662155.1 of Lamellibrachia columna. Lineage (NCBI taxonomy): Eukaryota > Metazoa > Annelida > Polychaeta > Sabellida > Siboglinidae > Lamellibrachia > Lamellibrachia columna. Next base: position 44,883,169 of record OY759269.1, on the reverse strand, counting down.
TGATTGAGTTATGTCTTGAAAAAATAAAACTTCCATAGTGCATAAATCCTCAAGGGCATTGAGCGCAGAAGTGCAACAAACTGAAATCGTTAAATATGATATCGTAAACAAATATTGCGAACAGGGACATGCAAGAATCATCATAGTGAGGGAATGCCAAGGATTTAGGGTAGAAATGCAATTTCAAAAATATATATCTTGAGGAAGGTAGTCAGAGTTTTATATGGCATTAAAGTGATGGGGAGTTCATTCCATTTTTGTTTTATATACATCAATCCAAACCATGGTTGAAGCACAGTAGCCTAAACAAGTATAACAATGTTTATTTAAACATAACAGTTCTGCCAACCATAGTACATTACATAGCCATTAAAAAGTACCTGTATTAGGTTGTATGTAGGGCCATTACAGCAAACCCTACATTTTCCTGTGAAATCCTATTAATAACATTGAGTTGTTGATAATAAAAAGGTGGATTGGACGGCCATTGTAAAAAAACATACTTATTGTCATTTTGGTTGAAATTTTGTAATTTCCCTTTAAATATTAATAAATACAAAAATAATAATTGTTACGGATAATTAATACTACAGGCTTATCTCTAAAAACCTGGAACTTTCAAAGGGTGCACTAGTTACATCTCGATTGGATAAAATAACTGTTACACAAATATAACACTGGTGTTTAGAGCAAACATGTACATGTTTCAGGGGCCATTCTAAGAAACCCGCTTTTAGAAAAAGCCACAGACTCTGACGTACAGAAAGAGATGATGGTATGGCTAAGGAACTCCGGCGACATGCACGGTGGGAGGAAGAGAAGAGTGGCTTTGATGGAGGAGCAAGGGGGCAGCAGTGGCTTTGATGGAAGAGCAAGGGGGGCAGCAGAGGCTTTGATGGAGGAGCAAGGGGGGCAGCAGTGGCTTTGATGGAGGAGCAAGGGAGGCAGCAGTGGCTTTGATGGAGGAGCAAGGGGAGCAGCAGTGGCTTTGATGGAGGAGCAAGGGGGGCAGCAGTGGCTTTGATGGAAGAGCAAGGGGGGCAGCAGTGGCTTTGATGGAGGAGCAAGGGGGGCAGCAGTGGCTTTGATGGAGGAGCAAGGGAGGCAGCAGTGGCTTTGATGGAGGAGCAAGGGGGCAGCAGTGGCTTTGATGGATGAGCAAGGGGGCAGCAGTGGCTTTGATGGAGGAGCACGGGGGCAGCAGTGGCTTTGATGGAGGATCAAGGGAGGCAGCAGTGGCTTTGATGGAGGAGCAAGGGAGGCAGCAGTGGCTTTGATGGATGAGCAAGGGAGGCAGCAGTGGCTTTGATGGAGGAGCAAGGGGGACAACAGTGGCTTTGATGGAGGAGCAAGGGAGGCAGCAGTGGCTTTGATGGATGAGCAAGGGGGGCAGCAGTGGCTTTGATGGAGGAGCAAGGGAGGCAGCAGTGGCTTTGATGGAGGAGCAAGGGGGCAGCAGTGGCTTTGATGGAGGAGCAAGGGAGGCAGCAGCAGGATCAGTGAGTCTGCTTGAATTGTGACAATTTCAGAAATAAAGCTGCGTGCATTGTATGTCACATCGATCTTGGTGTTTGTTGCTACCTCGACTGCTATGTTGACCCAGTACTGGGCCACTAACGTTCCAGTCAGTAACGGCATGCTGTAATGGCCCTGTACTGTGCAAATGACCTATTCCAGTCCTAAACCACAACCACTCCAGTGTGGTACCAGTACAGCCCTGTACTGTGCCAATGACCTATTCCAGTCCTAAACCACAACCATTCCAGTGTGGTACCAGTACGGGGCCAGTACAGCATACCGGTACTGGCCCAGCACTATGCTAATGCCCTATGCCAGTACTGGACCACTACCATTCCAGTATATTTTGCCTCAAAACTCATGAAACTGTACCTGTTGTCGGTTGCGTTGGTGCGCCGATTGTCAGCGAGTCCGACCAGTGACGGAGAACGATCTTGCCTTTGTAGTAGTCGAGTGACTTCTGCAGTTGCTTCACGCTTAACCGAACGTGGCTTGATTGATGGTGAGTGAAGATTAAAGGTTAACGTTTAATATCGTGGTGGATATAGGAGTCAGACCACAGTTGAAAATTGCATTGGTGGCCATGTTAACGTTTTGTTAGATTATAACAAAACGTGACCACTAAAAATTCTGAAACTTTTTCACAGCAACTGCCATCATCACATTGACATGCTGACCAAGTTTTATCAAAATCACATACCTCCAGCTCTTAAAACGCCCCGACGTGCGATGCCCATCAATTTTGACAAAAATAGCCTTGTATTCTTGCGCCCACGTAGCCTATAGCAGAAAAATTCCCATAAATCCCTCCGCCTTTTAAACTCTAAAAAAATGCACCATTTCACAGCCAATAGCTTCTACAAACAAACCTGTGAATATGCCAGCTCAATTGCACTAATAATTAGTACTGCTGTAAATAGATGTGGAGTTGCTAAATTTGCCTACAAATATAACAGTGCTAATAATACTAGCAAAAATACATATAGTGCAAATAACGTGAATACAATTTTTTTCTGTGTGTATAAATGTGAATAAAATGTGAATCGAATATAATTCTCAATATTATCATGTAATAATTACAGAGAAGTTAAATAATACTGAAACGATAAATACATTATTCTTGTAAAATACAATTAAAATCTTGACAATAAAAATAATACATTAGTACCAAATTTATTTGTTACAAATTATATTGTGAGGAACCCAAAGATCAGCTGTTTTTTTATAATAAAAAAAAATTATAGTGATAATATTACTGAATGAATATTCAGTATAATATTATATTACCTAGCTATGAATTATTAAGTAATGCAGTTTATCATAATAATGATGACGAAGGCATACCATACATTTCTAGGCTTCAGCAGGCATATTCTTTCTGCAGATGTAGCAGTTATTAATATTACATTCCAAGTCATATTTACTTGATATATTTTTTTTAGTAATTCACAAAGCCTTGATAAGAATGGGTGTTAATTTTCTCCATGGCAATTTGTGGAAGAAAGTTTTCTTGAAGTAATTTTGGTATTGTATGTCTGATACAAAGGCGGCAGTATATTGTATTAGTTTGTTTAATCTGGATGTTAAAATCGTGGTTTTGGGGAAAATTATTTATTACATCGGTAAAGCGTTGTGGTGCCTTTCTTTGTCTTTTTGGTCTAGATGATACATTTTCATTACAAGTGAACATGTCTTTAAAATATTCTGGAATGGTTCCATTTTTGTATCTGTAGAAAACTGTCATGCATGACAGCTTAAAGAGGCCGTCTGCTTTTAACAGTTCTAGGTCTTTAAATAAAGGTGTACTATGTGAATTATATTTACTGTTTGATATAGATCTAATTGCTTGCTTTTGTAGTTTGTTTATTCGTTTGTTTATTTGTCCGCCTCATGCTAATATACCATAGCGTAGGTGTGACATAAATAGCGAAGAATATATTATCTTTAGAATGTGTATTGGTATGTAGTGTTTTAATCTAGAGAGAATTCCACATATCCTTGATAGTTTGTTGGCGATGAAGTTTTGATGAGGAGACCATGTTAAGTTGGAGTCTATTATGACTCCAAGAAATTTAAATTGTGTCACCTGTTCAACCGGTATATTATTGATTTTAATGTTAGGTACTTCGTGGTTCTTTAATTTTCTCTGTTTATAGTGAAAAATCATCATTTTTGTTTTTGCAGCATTCAGGGACAGTTTATTTACTGCTAACCAGTCTGTTATTTTAATCAATTCTGAATTGATATTGTTGGATGTAGCCAATTCATTCGTTTGATCATTTGTAAATGTATTTAGTGTGCTCAGCAGGGTGGTATCATCTGCATACATGATCGGACAGAAATTGGTGCTTGCTGTTGCTAGATCATTGATGTATATTAGGAATAATAATGGCCCTAGAATTGAACCTTGGGGGACTCCAGTAGTAATCGTTTCTAAGGGTGATTTTATGTTGTTGAATTCCACGTATTGCTGTCTGTGCATTAGATAGCTTTTAAACCATTCTAATTCAGTATTTTGTATGCCATAATGTTTGAGTTTGTTGATAAGGATTTTATGATCGATTGTGTCAAAAGCCTTTGACAGATCTAGAAATATTGCCAGTGGTAAACCTTTTTTGTCAAGATTTAAGTATATTCTGTCAACTAATTCAGATATTGCCAATTCAGTAGAATATTCAGCTCGGAAACCATACTGATTTGGGTAGAGGAGGTTATTAAGATTGAGATAGTGGAATAGTTGAGTATAAACTATTTTTTCAAAGACTTTAGATATGCACGGCAGAAGAGATATTGGTCTGTAGTTGTTGAAATTATGATTATCATCTTTTTTGTGGACAGGAATAACTTTAGCAATTTTTTATTTTTGAGGGAATTTTCCTCTAAGTAGAGATTGATTAATTATACTGGTAAGGGGTTTGGTAATGACATTAACAGAAGCTTTCAGCAATATTGAAGAAATGTTGTCAATTCCCATACTTCTTTTTGACTTTAAGTTATTTATTATATTTTTTGTGTCATTTTCACTGACAGGTGTAAATTGGAAGTTAGTATTATTTGTTCTTTTTTTTAGATATGATTTGAAGCTTGGTTTCTCATTAGTGTTGTTCTTGTTCGCAAGGTGTGGTCCAATATTTATGGAGAAGTTATTGAATTGTGTTGCTATTTCTTTTTTATCTGTTATCTTGGTTTCATTTACATTGAAATATGTCGGAAATTGTTTTTGTATTTTGGATTTGTTGATAACATCAGCTATGTTTTCCCATGTTTTCCTGATGTCATTCCTGTATTTACTAAATTGCAGGTTATAATAAGTAGCCTTTGCTTCTCGTTTTAATTTTCTTACTTCTTTTGCTTTATTTTCCAACTCAGTTAATTTAAGTTTGTTTATATTTGAGTTAGGACTTGTCATATGTACTTCTAAGTATAGTTTGTCTCGTTTTTTTATTTTAGTTAGGAGTTCATAAGTCATCAATTTCGACTTCTTGTGTTTGTATTTATTAAACTTTACATCTTTCAATGGGAAGTGGTTGTTCATTACCTCCTCTAGTTTGGTAGAAAATTTGTTATCGTACGATATGAGTGGATCTGCTGTTGTATTGTGATCAAAGACTTGATGCCAGTTTATATCTTCTAATTCATTGGTAAAGCTATCAATGTTTCTTCCTGTGAATGATCTCATGCTAATTTTATCAGTTACAGTATATGTTTTATTGATATTGAAATTAAGTGCCGCAAATATTGCCAGGGTTTGATGATTTACAGTATATTTGGTCAATCAGTGTTGCATTTCGGGTTGACATTCTTCTGGGTAGTGTTATAACAGGCAGCAGGTCTATTTTGGTTAAAGTATCATAGAATTCTTGAAATTTTTCGTTTGAGTTAAGTTTCAATAGATCTATGTTGAAATCACCTGTTAGTACTACATTTTTGGAATCCTTGTTAATGTCTAAGAGTACAGGATTGAATTCTTGCATAAATAAGTCAATTGAAGCATGGTTGTTGTTGTTTTTCGGGGGTCTGTAGATATTACAAATTGTTATTTTTTTATTTGAATCAACAATATCCAGGCATAAAGCTTCCCAGGTTGAGTATGTATTATATGCTTTGGAGTTTGATATTGTGATATTATTTGATACATATGTGACTAGCCCGCCTTTCTTAGAGCATCTATCTGTGGATGTCTGTGTTGTCATGGTATAATTTTTTAGATTAAGATGTTGTGTATCTGTGTTTTTCCGAATTCTTGCTTCCTGTATACAAATTACATTTATTTGCACATCTGATTCAGCAAGAGTACTAATTAAAATATTCAGTTCATCAATTTTAGAGCTCAGTGAATCTATATTTAGGCTTAAAATGGTTAACTTATTTGTGTGCCTTTTTAGAAATGTTTTTAAGTCGTCAACATTATGGTATTTACTTTTAATGCTGATGGAGCTTTCACTTAGATCTATGTTTATAATTTTTGTTAGGTCATTTTCTTCAATGCCGCCTTTGTGTCTTAAGAATTCTTCAGTGTTAACTGACATTTTTCAGAGAACAATGAGTAATGATTTTACTAATTAGGTACGTTTTAATTTGCCCATCAATTACTTGGTCAGAGTTAGCATGTAGAAATGTATGGCCCTTGATACAACATTTTAAATGTAGCCATAGGTTATACTTTATATTCGGTTTGTTTTAAATACATGCTCATACGTTCGATTTTTTGTATACCATACATCATAGTATTTTTGGGATATAGCTAATAGATTTATATTTGGCCACATTACATTTGCACAGATCCCATGTGTTAATTGCATGCATACAAATACAGACCTAGAATAAAGAGGTGTGATAACATTTATAATATATAACTGAAATTTTTTTTTAAATGACTAAATGTAAAGCGTCTTTGGTTACAGCAATACTCACACCAAAGGCAGTAACATTATCCATTGGCATTGAGAGTCATGTTTGTGTTGATAGGTCATATCAAAGGTTTGTCCGTTTAACACTCGTACAAACCCCTCAACTGCTGTTCCGTTGTGACTGTCACTTTTCTCCCACTTGCCAGCAAACAAATGATTCGTCCGTCTGTCGTCCAAGTTGCTGCCACGTTTGGTGCTGTCCGCGCTTTGGTCAGTAGTTCGCTTCGCCGTTTTGTTAAATTCTCCGTGACGACGATCTTGCTGCCCTTCAGCTTTCTCTTCGCCATGAATATGTCATTCCGTGGGGCATAGGACGTCAGCTTGACGATGACAGCTCGCGGTTTTTGGCTGGTTTTGCCGGTCATCCTGCCCAGTCGGTGGCTTCTATCGATGCAGTTGCGGTCGATCGGCAGACCCAACTTACTTTGGCAGATCCTCACCACGGCTTCGGTTGTGTCTTTCTCGTTTTCCGGAATCCCGTGGAACACTAAGCTATGCGGTGTCCACAAAGTCTCTTTCATGTGACAAAAACATTTCCTATTGATTTTAATTTGTTGGTGTATACGTATTTGTGGAACATCTTTAATACACAACCTATTATATTATCGCCCAACGTTTGACATGACTGGATTTGCCCACTCCACTTATTATAGGCATCACTGCCTTCAGCGTTCAGCTTAAATCTCTAAAATGTGCAATGATGTAATTATCTGGGTGTACCAGTTCCAGCTCAGAAGAACCCACAAAATGACAAATGATTATGCCAGTGGTAAGGTAAGCCGTAAGGTAGTAAAAACAAACGCACCTGTCCCGACTCCGAGTCGCCAGAACTGAGAAAGCGTCGCTAACAACCGTACAAGAACTTCGTCACATTTGTTACTTAAATCCGACCATTACATCATCCGTGACACATTTATATTAGATATGGAGGCATATACAATATACATGAATCTTACTCGATGTAGCAGATCATTCAAGCTAACAAAATAAAAGCAAAACAAGTTGTGACCCAGCTTCTTTCAAGGCGCCATTTTTTAACGTTGGTGTCATGGTAAATATTCACCCTGTGCAAATGTCCAAATCATTTATAAAAGTCACTCATGTATAAACAGAAGTTATTGCTGCATGGCTATGGCTATGGCAAGGTAACTTTCACGCAGTATAGGACGATGTTTAAATTTGTTGCTACATGTAATATAACTCAAGTCCAGGACGTATGTGGTGTTGACAACTCCACCAGATGTCATGACTCAGTTATCTCGATTATACAAGCTCCGGCATGTGGCGCCATTGTTTGTCGCACACACCAGCGCCTTGAGGAGTAACCACCGTTGAGAATTGCATTGGTGGCCATGTTAACGTTTTGTCTGATTACAAGAAAACGTGACCACTACAAATTCTGAAACTTTTTCACAACAACTGCCATCATCTCACTGACATGCTGCCCAAGTTTTATCAAAATCACATACCTCCAGCTCTTTTAAAACGCCCCGACGTGCGATGCCCATCAATTTTGACAAAAATAGCCATGTATTCATGCGCCCACGTGGCCCATAGCAGAAAAAATCCCATAAATCCCTCCATCTGTTAAACTCTCAAAAAATGCACCATTTCACAGCCAATAGCTTCTACAAACAAACCTGTGAATATGCCTGCTCAACTGCACTTATGTCACATCATATGAATTCTTTAAATTCACATATCGCAATTTAATACGCCCTACATTCGTGTGAAACAATAAACAGGAAGGTCAACTGTGGTCTCACCCCTATAATATCCACAAAGACAATCAGTCGATTAATACTGTTGTATGTTTTACCTAAGATTAAACATACAGAGTTCGTTATTTGTTGTAAAGTATTACGGTGCTGTCCTGGTGAAACTAATTAGGCTAATCCGCCGCTTAGTGGATTCAATGTATTACAGACGTATTCTCGACAAATTAAAACCAACACGACTTTGGAGAAGCACGACCTTTGTCTCAAAGGAGGATGCCGCTGCAAGGAATCTATGCAGTCGAGCTTACTTACGCCGAGTCTACTGACACAGAGCTTACTGACACCGAGTCTACTGACACAGAGCTTACTGACACCGAGCCTACTGACAAAGAGCCTATTGACACTGAGCCTACTGACATTGAGCCTACTGACACCGAGCTTACTGACACCGAGCCTACTGACACTGAGCCTACTGACAGCGAGCTTACTGACAGCGAGCCTACTGACACCGAGCCTACTTAGTCTCTCCAGGACGATTCTGTTTAGCCCTGGTGTGCGGATATACTTCAGGGAACTGGGACATATCAGCGCAGGTATATGCAAAAATACATCGCGTGTTTCAGGTCTTTGCTGCAGAGCAGATTTCGAACTGAAATTATATATTCCAGGCGTCAGAACATCATACAACTTGTGAGGTATATCCATAGGTATTAGTTGGGGTCAAATGCGCCCATATTAGTAAGACAAACACAACCAGTTGTAGTTTATATTATACAATAGCCTAAATTTGGTGAAGTGGGTGCGTTATAATAGTATGTATCCCCTGCAGCGCACACGGAAAGCCTTGCGACTAAATTAAAAAGACAACTACTAAAAACAACATTGTCATTATACACCTACCACCTATTTTTAGGCCAACCTCCCACTATGTTGTAGGACCAACCTCCCACTATGTTGTAGGACCAACCTCCCACTATATTGTAGGACCAACCTCCCACTATGTTATAGGACCAACCTCCCACTATGTTGTAGGACCAACCTCCCACTATATTGTAGGACCAACCTCCCACTATGTTGTAGGACCAACCTCCCACTATATTGTAGGACCAACCTCCCACTATGTTGTAGGACCAACCTCCCACTATGTTGTAGGACCAACCTCCCACTATATTGTAGGACCAACCTCCCACTATGTTGTAGGACCAACCTCCCACTATATTGTAGGACCAACCTCCCACTATGTTGTAGGACCAACCTCCCACTATATTGTAGGACCAACCTCCCACTATGTTGTAGGACCAACCTCCCACTATGTTGTAGGACCAACCTCCCACTATATTGTAGGACCAACCTCCCACTATGTTGTAGGACCAACCTCCCACTATGTTGTAGGACCAACCTCCCACTATGTTGTAGGACCAACCTCCCACTATGTTGTAGGACCAACCTCCCATCTCCTGCCTCAATACATTTCCAGTAAACCATTCTTGAGGCAAATTGCACGTTTTATCTGTATCTTTTCTATGCACAGCGCATGTTAACGCACACAACCAATTATTGGGTAATTGAGGGTATGTATTTCTCAAAACGCCCTTTTACGATAAATGGTAGAGACCGAGAGGTCCTACAGATATATGAATCAAATGTGTTAGTGAATGCATCATGCCATCACGCTGAGCAAATGAACTACTCCACTGGGCTATATATGCGCACACGACTGGCTGGGATTGTACATTTTACCGTACACGCGGTCTATTGCTGAACATTTTATTTGTGCATCGACAACACCAAAACGCTTATTAAAAAAATTGACGCATGCACGCACGCGAGCGCACGCACACACATAAAATGTGGAAATGATCTCTGCCTATGAAAATAAACCTGTCAAGGTCGCCGGAAGCCCGGACGCTATGCCTGGTTTGTTGAATCTGTCGAAGAGTAAATGTATCATTGGATGTGATAAATCGTCGTAACAAGTTGTTACGCGCCTGTTTTTTAATTGTGAACAATATTACTTTACCTTGTGAGACCAGTCTCAACCGCTCTCACTCATGTCGACCACTGAGGTAAAACACTGCTGGCTCCAACCACTGTCTCCAGATGCCTCTTCCCTCGTTACCAATGTTCTCCAGTCCCACATCTTCCCTTGTGCAGTCAATAAATGTTAGGCAATATTTGGATTCAGCCTACTGTTACGTTTCCCATTGGTGACCATGCTTGTTGAGTTTGGTCAAAATCACATATTTCTAACTCTTTTAAAATGGCTGAACTTGCCATACCCGTCAATGTTTACCAATTTCTGCATAAATTACTATGCATACGTGCCTTGTGGCAAAAAAATTGCCAAAAATCCTTCCGCCTGTTGAAATCATCTAAAAATCCACGGTTACACTGCTAACATGTTCTACCAGCAAACTTGTCAATGTGTCTGCTCAAATGCAGTCATGTCAGATGATATGATTTTTTTATTACACATCTAAAATTACTGTGCCCTACATTCGTCTGAGGCATGATCCCTGGACTACCTTGGCTTGTTCCTCGATGAGCCGGCTGCAACGGGATTGGTCGTTGATGTCATGGCATCGTTGTGTCTGTAGGAGGCCTAGTGCCCAGCAAATATGCCAATAAGACCAGATCCGCCCCTTGCCGTGTGTGTGTGAATCATTTAGAGGGTGAAATACGACAGACCCACCCATTGTACGTGTATATTTCCTGACAATCATACACATGACGACATATCTTAAAATCATATGTATGTGTGCGGAACACGCCGACACATGCCCGTCCTCAGAATTTTGAAAAGGTTTCGAAACACAATCAGTCGACGATTCATGTGATGATTTTTGAAGAAAAAAGTTAATTCCCTCGTTCGAACCCCCCAAGGAGTCAATATTTCTAATTGTCTGATTTTATGTCATTTGTCACATATCCAACATTTATTGTCACTACATAATATAATTAAAACGATGCAGCAATGAAAAATGCATTATTAAAAATGCATTTAATAATTTGGAATCAGACAATGCGCATTCATCATAAAACTGTTCAATTGTAAGGACAGTATGTCTTAATCTAATAAATGTCACAGCTGGCTATGTAGGAGAGCTGCTTCAAGCAGTTAGTCTTCATCGTCCGTGTCCTCTGCGAGGACAGGAGGTGGTGGCTGCGACTGTGAACCCGATGTAGTCGACTGAGACAAGCCAAAGAAGAGAGACTTGAACTGCAACAAACACACACCTTTAATTAAAGGGAGACATGGCATAGGATTTTTTAGTTGCATATTTAGTGCAATTTGTTCAGCTCAAACTGTAGAGTGGGTCTTACTGAGAAAAAATATATTGAACATATATCTGCCAGACCACTGTTTCCATGGCAACAACAAAATGGCCACTCGTTTAAGGAATTATAGCCAATGTAAAAAATTGCAACACTTAAAAAATAATTGATATTTTACCATAATGCTTTCACAATCATCATTGGCTTACCTGAATATTTTATTTGATTTTTTTTAAATCATAATATTCTAAATGCAACATTTGTCGACACCTTTGTATACACTACCCCAAAGATATTGCACAAAAGTAAAACAAAGACACAACAGAGGTTTTGGAGAATATGCAGGTAAACACAACGGTCCAAACTAGATGAGCATATAATTTGTACTTCCAGTGTTGCAATTTTGCATTACAAAAATGTGATTTCTTGTAAAATGGCCATCAAAGGTTGAATAACAGCATTTATTACAAGATAGATGCAAGCTTTATCCCTGAAAAAAACTAATTTAGAAGTATGTCATTGTTATAAAAGTGAACTTTATGGATAGTAAACATACAAAGCTATATGGTGGATACACATTTTGAATAATGTTTTCAAAAAACATCATTCCGATTTCCACTGGTTCTTGTTCATAGATACTTTATCCACTGTGTTTTGAATCCAAGTATCCTACAGTTGTATAACACATACTGATACATATATAATGATATGCCCACATGCACGCACACATGGTTTCAAACCATTAGTTCTAGCCGATGCCATCTCCAGCAAGTCTTCTGTATGAAACGTTTCGGGTACCAACTGTCTCAAACATAAATTATTGCGGCTATCCATCGTGGTTTGAAAAACGCATTTATGACAATGTGGAATATTGTGATGATGCACATCATTACTCTAGAATGCAGCAGGTAATGCACACAGGGCATCCATTAAACCAACCTGTCCATCAGAGTGCACCAATGCACGAGTGTTGGGTAGTTCAAGGTGGATCTCAAGCCACGCCTTATTAAAAACTACTTTAGAATTATATAGAATGTTTTCTAAACCATTGTGATCTTAATTAATTATTATATACATATATGTATATATTATTTATTTATTATTTTTATTAATTAATTATTTTATATGTACTTTTTATATAGTTTTCACACATGCGTTTATTAATTTTTAACTATTTACATAGACACTATATTTTACTGTATTTTACTGGAAATAATTCAAGAATTTTGCACATTATTAGCTTAAATGTGTCCGATTTTATTTATAATGTATACGCTATTGTACAATGCTCCAGAACAATTACTTAGATGGGACGCAATACATGAAATTTAATATTATTATTTTATTATTAACCTTCTTGCTGGGGGGAGTGCCAGGCACAAGGACATCCACTTCCCCATCTTCCTCCTCCCCTACTTCCTCCTCATCAAAGCGTCTGTCACATGCTGGTGTCTACGACAAAGCAACAACATCGCTGGATCACGATACTTTTCTCATGATGCAATACTCTATATATTTGATAAGAATCACGACACATATGCGATACATGCGAACCATATTTTCCAAAGTTCTGTCATGTTGAAACTAACATGACAAGCAACCCTTGGAAACAGTTTTGAGTCTGCCCATTCGTTATGTAGTCAATGGCAACAAAGTCAAATTCGCTTGCTACCTGTTGAAAAATCGCTTGATATCGCATTAGAGAAATCACTGATTTTAGTTATTACAATTTTTTCCTGAACATTTTGTTTTCAGTAGACATTTTCACCTGTGTAGTGCGATGCATATAAATTGGTTCTTTAAAACTGTGTATCATTAAGTATCATGATACGCATTGTATTGTGATACAAATATCATGATGCGTTACATATCGTATCAGGGCTTAGTGTATCATTACAGCCCGAACACCTACACTAGAGGACATTGACAAGGGACATATGCATCCAGGAAACTCCTTCATGTTTAAAGATCCCTGCTCAATTGATTTAGTTCATCACAAACCAGGTTGGTTGATGTTCAAATAGGTAGGGTGTGAATAGTTTAAGTAATAGGCGCTGTTGGTTTAATAAAAAGACAGCATACTTTTGTAAAATCATCAAAGGAATTGACTTTGATCATTAGATCGGGTAACTTACAAAAGTGTGAATAGCCTTATATGAAATATGGATAAGTTATGAAGAGATTTGAAGATGGATACAGTTATATACAATTTGGAAAACTTAGTTTTAAATGTGACTTAGACAATTTGGTCAGACAGACATGTTGAAAGATCTATTGGATTAAATGATCTTATGATGATTCAACCAATTAAAGATGTTATTGGCTATGGCTGCTATGGTGCTGAAATTATTATGTAAGTTACAGGGATCCAGTTGCCCAGTATTGTGTAGGAGCACATTTGGGATCTACGATGCCATTGTCACGAGATATGAACACATTTAAAGCTTAAGACACGCTATTTAAGATTACGTTTAATGTCTAGTTTCATATCTTATCTTTTATATCTCTGTTTTCCTCCTTTTATCATAATAGTTATTATTTTAACTACTAATTATATTATTCTAGTTATTTATTAATTAATATTTTATTGTCTATGTATTTATAAAATTTTATATTACTTCTTATTTGAATGTAACTACTGACAATTTTATTTTTTATATAGTTTAACTACCAATGGTATTTTATATTTAAGTTTATCTGTACGTCTTAGTTCAGTTTTATTTAGCCAAGTAACTTTTACTCTTTCATAGTAAAATATAAACACTCCTGAACAGACAGCGTCTTATTCTGGATATGAGTGCATCAATAAAGTTTATTACTACTATTAACACACAATACTCCAACATACAAACCTGTGGTTGAGTCTTGGTTCCATTGTTGACAGATGTCACGTCTCCATTGGACGTCACATAGCCACAGTCACGTGACACATCAGATGACACATCACAATTGGTGTCATTCACTAGTTCACGATATGTTGCGTCCAATTTTGCTGTTGTAGCAGCAAGATTTCGCTTCCGTCTGAAATGAAATGCAATAAAGCTGGCAGGCTACCTCTTACTACATAATCTGTGTCTTACTCTAGGAGTAATCTGTGATCTCAAAGTATTAGTATACGACACTACCCCAAAGTAGCAGATGTTCTGCTTAGCATCATGCATCATGCATTTTCCCAAAAACAATGTTTATTTTCTGAACATTGATCATAAGGGTGCTCATTTCAAGCAGTAGTGCTTTAAGTTTAAAACATCTGAAGAGCCATTTAATGGATGGTCTCAAAACATTGATGCAAGCCACTCTGCAAACTTGCTTTTATAGGGGATAGCAGTATTATACATCATGTATTTCCCAGAAACATCGTCTATTTTCTGACCACATTTCAAGCAGTGGCGCCTTATGACAGCTGAAGTGCCATCTGACAAATACAAAGTTGCTGAAGTTGCACACAGATCAATGTACTTCTAAGTTTGATGTAGCGGGTGGGGAATCCCACGAAGTACAAGGAGGTATCCGGGGAGACTACATGGATACGGTGTAAGCATGTAAAGGGGTGGTCTCAAAAGTTGTCAAAGTTAAAATAATGTATAGTGTTTAGTATTGGTTTAGATATGTGGCGTGGGTCATAAGATTATGCGCATATTGTCAATCAAAAAGAACAGCCATTAGATGCCAGACCTATACATATATATATATATATATATATATATATATATATATATATATATATATATATATATATATATATATATATTGATATGTTATATACATATATATATATATATATATATATATATATATATGTATATAACATATCAATATATATATATATATATATATATATATATATATATATATATATATATATATATATATATATATATATATATATATATATATATTGATATGTTGATAAATAATAATGATCATTTATTTCTTTGCAATCATGAAGATTGAATAAAAGTACAGGAACAAAATATATGCATTTGCTAAAACTATACGTGTACATTTTGTTAGAAAATTATATATATATATATATATATATATACATACATATACATGTACATATGTATATATATATACATATATATACATATACATGTACATATATATATATACATATATATATATATATATATACATATATATATACATATATATATATGTATATATATATATATATATATATATACACACACACACACACATATATATATATATATATATATATATATATATATATATATATATATATATATATATATATATATATATATATATATATATATATATATATATATATGATAAAAGGATTACTAGAAGAAATAAAAGGACCATATAAACAGTTATTAGAAATGTATAATGAATAAGCATAGTATTATCTATTTAAAAAATGTCACTCTGAGCACAGGTTAATAAAAAATATATAATAATTATATTGATTAAAAAGGCACCAGTTAGTAAAACAGTTCTTTGTCCTGTTTGTATTTACCTTGGGTAAGGGGTAGCGTGTACAACATCGCATATCATATGGCGCAACCCTTACAGTAGGTAGGAGTTTGTGCAGTTTATGCTGCGGTTGTTCGATGTTTTAAAAAGTGTTCACATAACTGTGTGCATATCTCTTTTAGAGAAACCAGCTGCGCATGTGCTAGTGCCTCGATATAGGACCTGGACGTGTCCGTGTTTATGATGTTCATAACACGTCTTTGCACTCGCTGCAAATCACTTTGCAGACCTAGTGTGAGTGAAGTGAACCATGCAGGGCAAGTGTATTCCGGCGTGGGACAGACCACCGTCATGGGAATACCTGACTGTTTGAGTTGGAGCAGTAGAAACAGCCTGTTGCCTGCTTTTCGTGTGATTTCACCAATGTGTACGTCCCATGTCAGATTTCTGGTAACAGTGATACCGTGTACCTTTGCCTCAGTTACTCTCTCAGTTTCTGTTCCATTGATACATATGGGTTTTAAATCTTTCCTTGTTTTAGAAAAATCAATAATAAGTTTTTCGTCGTACTTTGGTTGATCTTAATGTCATTTTGGGTTGTAAAAAAGGTACGTTCTTAAATAGCACAGTATCCAGTTCTTCGAACTGCTCAAAGCGCTTTACACTTCACCCCTGGCAGACCTGTTCATTCCAACGCCATCTCGACTTCTCTGGGGAGCATTCAGCAATGTCGCAATTACTGTGCGAAGACTATTCGTTCTGATATACATCTCTGTCTGTAGCCAGGTACTCAGTTATACCGCTGAGTGAACTGTGGCAATGTGGGATGAACGAAATTACCAAAGCTTCAAAATGGCAGCAAGAGGATTCGAACCTGGGTTCTCGCGATTGAGAACCCATCGTTCTAACCACTACGCTACTGCGCCCCATGTCCATCTGTACACCACACCATCTGTACACCACACCAGCTGTACACCACACCATCTGTACACCACACCAGCTGCTTCCTGGAGGTTTGGCGCCTGGGTGTCATATCCAGTGCAGACAATGCACGTGTCATCAACGTATTTGTATTTGTAAGAATCACACACTGTTAGTAAGTCATTAATCATGAGGACAAAAAATACGGGGCCTAGTTTTGCGCCTTGTGGAACTCCTCTGTGGATGTGGTTTCAGCTGGATGCCGTGTCGCACAGCTTCACCTTTTGCGTCTTTTCGGTAAGGAAACTGGCGATCCATTTCATGAGTATATTAGGAAGACCAAAACTTGCAAGTTTTTGAAGTAAAATGTTGCGATTGATTAGGTCAGATGCCTTATCAATGGTATGAAACCATGAATATAACAATTATAAACCATAACATGAGGTTTCAATATTTACTCATCAATTTATTGAAATATTAAAATAAAATATATTAAAACAAAAACACACCAGAAATGCCAATAAACAGATTGAACTGACATGACATGGCTTCCAAGACACTACCCACCATGCCGTTGTGACTGATGTGTATTAATATCCATTTTACTCATTAGGTGGCGCCACTGCTGCTGAGATTCGTTTGTCCAGCAAAGTGTGGCGAGGACCAAACCACCACCAACAAATACGTAATGCTATACATGTTTTTGCATTTTGAGAAATTATGCGACCACTGCTAAGCATCTTGCATTGACTACAAGAAACAAGGGTGATTACCTGTCAAGAACTAGATTATCAGCATCTCCTGCAGCCAGAGTCTCCAATCTCGTCTCTACAGTTTCCATAGGTCTAAAGCACAAGATTGCTATTAGCACTGACCAGATTTCCCCATAGAATGTTTGATAGACACATCAAGCGTTACATGTTAACAATGTTGTTACAACGTTGCGATATTAACATTTTCTAAACAGATATACACAATGTGTAAACAACATTTTCAGGTAACGTTTTTAGAATGTTTGACCAACATGTCAGTAGCATACATTTTAGCAACATTGCTGCAGTGTTGCGACACTAACGTTTTCTTTAAGCCTGTATGACATTTTTTAGCAATTTTTTTACAGTGTTGTTAAAACATTGGACAGAAACGTTAATGGCTTAGTTTATAGCAACGTTGCTGCAGTGTGATGGAATAAACATATTTGTGAAACCTACATACAATGTCTAAGCAATGTTTTTACGTAAAGATATCTGAACGATTGTATAAACTATGTTGTTACAACGTTGTCATTGTTGTTACCAATATACAAACTTCTGATAATGTAGTGCAAATGTTGCTTATTAGCTGGGCTGTTGTCTAACATCGCACTACAATGTAACTAACAATGTTGGTGTTAGCTGGGCTGTTGTCTAACATCGCACTACAATGTAACTAACAATGTTGCTTGTTAGCTGGGCTGTTGTCTAACATCGCACTACAATGTAACTAACAATGTTGGTGTTAGCTGGGCTGTTGTCTAACATCGCACTACAATGTAACTAACAATGTTGCTTGTTAGCTGGGCTGTTGTCTAACATCGCACTACAATGTAACTAACAATGTTGGTGTTAACTGGGCTGTTGTCTAACATTGCACTACAATGTAACTAATAATGTTCTGAGCAGCAATGGAGGGGGAGAGTTTCAGAATTATCTAAATCAGGCCACCTTTTGTTAAACATTATTAATGTTATGATGAAATAGAGTGGAAGACCATTGCAGAAGACAGAGGGAGATGGAGAGAATTAACAATGAAAGTGGAAGAAGCTACCAAGTGACTTGGACCCCACCCCGCAAGGGAGCCAGGGGAAGAAGAAGTTGAAATAGTTGTAATGAAGGTGATCTATGACAAAATTTTACTTTCTCTCTTGTTTTGTGGATAAATTGTGCATTTAAGTGGCAGGGTTTCACCAGACACCAGGTGCCCCAGTCACAGTTGTGTCAGATCGTGCCAGATTGAAGGTTAAAAACATAGTTGATCTAATCAAAATTATTTGTTCAAAACACGGCACCAAAAGCCACTATGCAAAAGTTGACCACATGTCATCATTATGAGGAAGTATTCAAGGAGAATACAGGGTATGACGTACGCGTGTATGCATCCAGCATTCTCTACAAGAGTCAAGGTTTACCTGTCAAGAACTAGATTAGCAGCATCTCCTGTGGCTGGAGTCTCCAATCGCGTCTTTGCAGCTTCCGCAGGTCTACAGCAAAAGGTTGTCATTACCTCATCGGACAGATTTTCCCTGTGTGCAATATGAATTTTGGGAAGTATACGGCCATATCCCTGTTTTTATATGGATTTGTTTCAAATGGGAAAATCATGATAAAGTACACATTTCCTTTTGTATTCATCACATAAAGTTTAATGAAAAATTTATCGTGGTCGAAGCATAAATAGTGGATTCTGTTTCATGTAGGTATATTCAGAAGAGAAATATGGGAATATTTATATTATCATTTGTTATTTCTCACCTTTTGTTCTTCACATTACTAGTGCTGGCAGTGGAAACACCACATCTTTGTTGTTGTTGTTGTTGTTGTTGTTGTTGTTGTTGTGAGCCACTAGGTCCTGAGGTGATGTCATCAGCAAGAGTTGCAAGGACAAAGTTCCCTTCAAACGTCGGGTCCGAGTCGACACAGAAAATTATGGGTCTGGAAGGGTGTGAAATGTTACAAAGATTAACTAGAATAGTCGAATATCACACTTGGCCGGTATTAGTTTGTATTATCATGACTACAGTAACAATTCACTCTAAAGACACTATCTTGAAAAGTCAAAAATCTTGTGCAAGACGCATACGCTATGCGCAGTCGCCAATGAAAATCATCAGGAACATCGGGAACCAACAAAATGCCTTTTAATCGACCTAACTTGCCAACAGAAACCTTCAAATCAGGCACCAAACTAGCCAGGTTGGACTGTGCATGGCATGTGTGCCCTAAACAATATTCTTTTACTTAAGCGAGATACCACATCTAGCTGTATCATGCTGCATCGACAAATGTCTGGTGAGTTTACTGGACAAAAAGTGGGACGAACGCAGCCCAAGTTTCAAAACAGCAGTAAGTGGGCTCGGACCCTAGTCCCAGTCCAGCGCACCAACCACGATGCTACTGCACCCCATTATACCAATACATAGGGGTAACTATCATGGATAGTTTTACTATTGCAATAGTTTCAAAACAGTATTGCGATAGTTTCATAACTATCACACTAGCATTGCGATAGTTTCATAACTATCAGAATAGTATTGCGATAGTTTCACTGAAAAGCAAATAGCCAGAAAAACAGCCTTAAGCAGTTGTTAATGGGCGGGAGCATCATGTACCCCTGGAGGTATTTGACTAAAAATGCTGAATCTATGAATGAAGCTGCTCTAATCAATGATTGTTGATGTTAGGTTGATATATAAATAAAATTTCTCACCTCAAAAACCATGTTTATTTCTATTACTACAGTGACACAAGTAGCCATGCGGAATTGTTTTGCCAACTATCATTACTATTGATAGTATTGCATGGTCACATGGACTATTGCAATGTGTTGGTAGTTTGATGTATAGTTACACCCCTATCAGTACATGCGTATCACTGCTACTGCAGCGTCACGTGTTATCCATTGGCCTAACACATCGAGTACTTGAACACGTACTTGCCGGGCGACTCAAAGTGAATCGACACAGGGAGGTTTGTCGAGTCAGTAAAAGCAAGAATCGCCTGGAAAGAAGAAAACTCTCACTGCAGTAAGACCACATTCATGGCATAATTTTAATGGTAATCCAGTATTCTGAGCACCTACATTTTGCAACGGATTACTAGACTGATCTGCACAGGAATCCGTTCAGATTACCACTTTACTTGACATCATTCTGCCCACCAACAACATTTCCGTTGTCCCTTCCCAAAATTGGTCAACTCAAAAGCTGGCCTGGACACTTCCACTGTGGGAGTGTTGCAACAAATTAATTGCCAATATATTTATTCATTGAGCATCTACATATGACAATTAAGTCCGTGCTGGAAACAAGTGTTGATTTCCGTGTAGTCAGCAATGTAAATCTGCTGTATTATATTTATAATTTTTGGATCAAAACTAATTATATCTCTGCCATATGAATTGCTATACAACAGTGAGATTCCTACCTACTCGTTTTTAGCGCCATGAGTGGAGTTACTTATTAATATTCTAGACTATTGTTTAATTTTTATTAATATATTATTGCGGATGACCAGTTTTTTTTAAAGATTGCTGAATTTAATACCTTAGTAATCCATCTGGATTATCAGACTTTTCTCCTTAAAATCTAGCTCAAACACACAAATATGCTAGCATGTTGCAGGGGATACTAGGCACATTTGATTTTTCATAAAATGAATTTGAAATGAGACAAGCAAAAAGAGAAATAACTTGAACTATTTCAATAAATCAACTGCATATATTACTTAAAGTATTCATACTACACAATACTGACACTTTTATTGTGCTAAAATCCTTTGGAAACCCAAGTTCAGCAACAAGCCTCACTCGAGATGCAGCAAATAAATTGAGGTGTTAAGTGACAATTTTGAAAGTAAACTCCAGTTTGCCATGACAATGCACAATGTTCAAAGAATATTTGACACAATCTTACTCTGAGTTCCTTCAGACAGAAAGTGATCTCGGTGTCTCGGGCCGCAGTGTACCGGTCAAACTCATCACTGGACACCATCAACTCTGTGCGAATCACTTTACTCGGGTCTGCAACACACAACCTGGATTTCAGGGTCCACAAAAACTTAGCTCTTGAATACATTGAAAATACTACCTGATCTCAAGACATGGGCAGTTGCAACACTCAAGACATGGGCAGTTGCAGCATTGAATGAAGCCAAACAAATGCAGTATGGATTTAATATACTTCTACATACAGAAATACAACAGAACCTGTCTTGGGCAACCACATCCTAGGCACAGATTGTTTCTAATGATAATGTACCTGCAATGGGTGACCACCTGCCAATCGCATCCAAAGACCACATAAACTAGTGACGTCAACATTATTTTGACCTGTTACGAATGACCGGAACATGCTGATAGTCAAAATTCTATCGAGCGAAAGAAAGACTGGTCTACAAATCACTATGCACTGTAGTTACAATTCACCATAAGTGTGGTGCCATCAGCTGACCCGAGTTAACGCAAATTCGCAACTGCCAACATTATGTCACAAAATTCACTGATTACGCTGAACTGATTATGGTATGGTGTGACTCACACCGTACCAGTCAGATCCCCACACACTGGTGGTCACTGACATGTATATTTCTACCGTAAAAACAAATTTGTAGTGTTGAATCGCAAGAAACCTCCAAATCTTCATAATTAATATTAATAAAAATTCTATGGCACCCATATCCTCAGGAACCTGAGCTCAGAGGCGCAACAAAATAAAATCATTAAGCATAATCGTCAACAGGGATGCACAAAAGTTATTATCAGAACAAGGGACAACCAAAGATTTATGGTGGAAATACAATTTGAAATAAATATGTCTTGAGTTTTTTTTTTAAAGATAGCTATAGTTTCAGATGTTTTCAAAGTGATGGGGAGTTCATTCGAAACCCTAGGCGCAGTGACAGAGGAAGCACGTTTGCCCAAGTTACATTTTGTTTTAGGCACAATAAGTTGTTGTGAAATTGACGATCTGAGCTGCCTATGGATATTTGAAAGATGCAGGAGACTAGCCAAGTAGGGTGGTTGTTGTGTAGATAAAGCACGATATGAAAGAGTGGACAGCTTAAAATTAATTTGATAAGTAACATATGATTTTTTAAATACAGGAAAATATAGGAATAGATATTCATGACACATGCACATTAACACTATATCTTTGTCATCCCACCACTGTGGTTTCATTCTAACCCAACAGGTGTCGCATGTGTTATAAACAATGTCTACTGAACGACAGCAGATAATAAAACTGACTACATACGCATTTACCAAAGTTAACAACCACTTCCAAAAATTATAATAAAAATATAATAAGAATTTTTACAACCAATTTCGAAATCTACCAGTTTCAGACAGTGCATTGACATCACAAACATATCGCAACGACGTCATGAACATACGGCAACGACTTCACAAACACGACCCGCAACTGTAATTTTATTCTTAGCCAATAGGTGTCATACGTGTGGTGAACATTGTCTATTGCAATAAAAATATAGGAAAATCGAGGAATGCTGGGCAGCCTGCTAGGGTTCATACACCATCGTTAGTCCTACCTATTTCATCTTCTATGTAGTTCTTTATGCAGACGTGATCAGGGGACACAATGAAGCTGATCTCTTCCTGGGTGGTCTGGAAGTTGGCGACCACATCACACAACAACCTGGGAATGTAGGAACATGCAAGCAAATTACAGCGCAATACCCCTAAAACTCCCTCTACAGTAGAACCTATCTGACAGAACCTGTGGCGCCTCTGGTGTATAATATAACATTAAATAATTATATAATTAAAGTGAAATTGTGTAAGATTGTTGACGGAAATACATGTAATTCACGAAAATCCTTTGCCATGCGATGAAACAATTGCGTATCTATGCCAACGCATGCTCAATCGCGTTCAAAGTTATTCAAACATCAGATCAGCCAAAATTTGCTCAATATCTGTTTAATATCAGTAAACGTTATTGCTCGTATACTGCATTTTTGCTGAAATAGTAGTTCTTTAACTATTTGGGTTCTTATAGTTGTCATGGATACAGCATTGTTCCAACAATTTAAAGTACATAATTATGCGTAGTAAGTCCATCGACACTTGATCCCACGTTTATACATGCCTACCATCTAGTGATCAAAAACAGGATATTCCAGGTACTAACTATTGATTTAGCCCATCACAAATCATGTTTGTTCATGTTCAAATTCATAGTGTGAGAACTGTTAAATAATATATGCAGTCACTTTAAATAAAAGAGTGCACACTTTTGTTAAAATCAAAAGAAGAGAGAACAAGATTGTTAGGACAGAGATCCTTAGAGAAGACACTACAACTGTACCTAGACTGTGTCAGGACATTGTTATGACAGAGATCATTAGAGAAGACACTACAACTGTACCTAGATTGTGCCAGGAGATTGTTAGGACAGAGATATTTAGGGAAGACACTACAACTGTACCTAGACTGTGTCAGGAGATTGTTAGGACAGAGATCCTTAGAGAAGACACAACAGCTTTACCTAAACTGTACCAGGAGATTGTTAGGACAGAGATCCTTACATGAGACACTACAACTGTACCTAGGCTGTGCCAGGAGAATGTTAGGACAGAGATCCTTAGAGAAAACATTATAACTTTACCTAGACTGTGCCAGGAGATTGTTATGACAGAGATCCTTACAGAAGACACTACAATTGTACCTAGATTGTGCCAGGAGATTGTTAGGACATATATCCTTAGAGAAGACACAACAGCTTTACCTAGACTGTGCCAGGAGATTGTTATGAGAGAGATCCTTACATTACAACTATACCTAGATTATGCCAGGAGACTGTTAGGACAGAGATCCTTAGAGAAGACACAACAGCTTTACCTAGACTGTGCCAGGAGATTGTTATGACAGAGATCCTTACAGAAGACACTACAACTATTCTTAGATTATGCCAGGAGATTGTTATGACAGATATCCTTACAGAAGACACTACAACTGTACCTAGATTGTGTCAGGAGATTGTTAGGACAGAGATCCTTAGAGAAGACATAACAGCTTTACCTAAACTGTACCAGGAGATTGTTAGGACAGAGATCCTTACAGAAGACACTACAACTGTACCTAGGTTGTGCCAGGAGAATGTTAGGACAGAGATCCTTAGAGAAAACATTATAACTTTACCTAGACTGTGCCAGGAGATTGTTATGACAGAGATCCTTACAGAAGACACTACAATTGTACCTAGATTGTGCCAGGAGATTGTTAGGACAGATATCCTTAGAGAAGACACAACAGCTTTACCTAGACTGTGCCAGGAGATTGTTATGAGAGAGATCCTTACATTACAACTATACCTAGATTATGCCAGGAGACTGTTAGGACAGAGATCCTTAGAGAAGACACAACAGCTTTACCTAGACTGTGCCAGGAGATTGTTATGACAGAGATCCTTACAGAAGACACTACAACTATTCTTAGATTATGCCAGGAGATTGTTATGACAGATATCCTTACAGAAGACACTACAACTGTACCTAGATTGTGTCAGGAGATTGTTAGGACAGATATCCTTAGAGAAGACTGTGCCAGGAGATTGTTAGGACAGAGATCCTTAGAGAAGACACAACAGCTTTACCTAAACTGTGCCAGGAGATTGTTAGGACAGAGATCCTTAGAGAAAACATTATAACTTTACCTAGGCTGTGCCAGGAGATTGTTATGACAGAGATCCTCAGAGAAGACACAACTTTACCTAGACTGTGCTAGGAGATTGTGTAGGACAGATATCCTCACAGAAGAAACTACAGCTTTACATAGACTGTGCCAGAAGATTGTTAGGACACAGTTAGTTAAAGAAGACATTACAACTTTACCTGGACCATGCCAAGAGATTGTTAGGACAGAGATCCTTAGAGAAGACACTACAACTGTACCTAGACTGTGCCAGGAGACTATTAGGACAGAGATCCTTAGAGAAGACAGCTTGCAGTGTTTCACACTCGATAAAGGCCAGGTTGTACGTCTTCACAATACCTGCAAAAGGTAATAGATAGAAATCAAGGCCTATAAAATATCATATCATGTCTGTAGTGGAGTTTTTTTATTTACCATTTATTTTACAGTGAAGTTGTTATTTACCATGTCTACAGTGAAGTTGTTATTTACCGTTTCTACAGTGAAGTTGTTATTTACTGTGACTACTGTGTTTACCATTTCTTCAGTCAGGCCCTTAGCCAGGGACTTGTCCAATTATTGCAACAGAGTTTTGGAAAATCATAACACGTTTTTGTGTTTCAAAGAACAGGATTTTTGTTTTTTTAATAACAGGATTGTTTTTTAAATAACGGAATTTTGTTTTCTAAATAAACAGATTTTTTGTCGGACTATAACTGGTTTTTATTTTCCTGATAAAGGATTATCAGGATAGCAACCTTTTATTTGAGGAAATTAAAATGCAGACGTAGTTCGCCATCTTTTGTGATTTCAGTAGCGATTTCAGTGCCATGTTGACATTTATCGTTGTGCCGCCATGGTATGTAGTTTGTTATTTTCCTGCTATGTGTGCACATGTTAATGCCTTCATCAACTGTATTATCTGCCGAGCTGTTAATTACCATGTATGCAGTGAAGTTGTTATTAACCATGCCTTCGGTGAAGTTGATAGTTACCATGCCTGCAGTGAAGTTGTTATTTACCGTGCCTGCAGTGAAGTTGTTATTTACCGTGCGTGCAGTGAAGTTGTTATTTACCGTGCCTGCAGTGAAGTTGTTATTTACCGTGCCTGCAGTGAAGTTGTTATTTACCGTGCCTGCGGTGAAGTTGTTATTTACCGTGCCTGCAGTGAAGTTGTTATTTACCGTGCCTGCAGTGAAGTTGGAAGGTGAGTCTGGCCTTGTCCATGTTGAGGGAGACAATGCATCGTTCCACCGACTTGTCCAGAAGGGAGAGAGATTTGAACACTCCCAGGCATGGCTGACAACAACAACACACACACAAATTATATAGTTGTCAACATTACTGCTTTCGTGGGAGAAATATACTGTTTCCCCCTCGGTCTACTTCTTTGACAAGATGTCCCGCTTTTTTGCAATTAAAAAAAATATTTTTTATTGTAAAATATATTTGTTGCATGAGGCCATTCTAGGCATGTTATTTGTAATTTCACGTGTTCATTAACAGGTGTTGACATCTATGCCACGAACAACATCATACAGCTGAAACAACAACACAAACAAACAACAACATTGAAATGCTGGCTACTGATTTAAACACATATTGTTCAGTTGTTGATGTATACATGAACTGCTCACAATGAGCTACGCTGAATGTTACCTTCATTGCTATTTTGCACCGTACAAGGTTCTCGGCAGCGTCGGCGGAGTTGATGTGACCCGAGCCGTCATCGTAGTGCAGGAAGAAGGAGGGGGCAAAGAGGAAGCAGCCGTAGGCGGAGCGGGAAGAGTTGACTGTCCTTAGGGCCAACTGCAACACCAACTAGTCTGTCAGACCCAAAAACATTTAAATTTTCTGGCCTGGCCACCCCTAGGCAATCAAATCAGTGATTTATTTTATTTTTATGACAAATATTATACACTTATTTTGTGCACAAGTTGCTTCGGAATGTTGTATTGAGCGAGTTTGTGAGCCCAAAACAACATTCTGAAGCAACTAGTGTATACACCCAGTATCATTCAATAAGATATTTATTATATGGGTTCATAACTAACATTTCAACACATTTAAAAGGAATAACAACAATGATTGCTTGAAATCATATTATATATATTACATCTTGTAGTATATTTCCATTTCCACAACACCAAAAATTCATTAGAATTCCATTAATTAATAATTCCAAATAATATACTTTTCTACCAGCTTGCCTCGATTATGCATATTTTTCCCATGCTTATCAACAAGCTTCGACGTGACATCACTGATGATAAGGAAGTGTTACGAGACTGGGATTTTCCATTAATTTACCATACCGTTGACAGCGATAGTAATTGTTTAGAAGTGAGCATCATAATGGTTTATTGTGTGGCATTTTATTGTAATGAAAACAGTAGTAAGAATAAAGCAACATGTAGTTGGTTTAAGTTCCCTACGGAGCCAACTTTGTTTTAAAAAAGAAAACATCAAGCCGACAAAGCACAGCCGGCTTTGCTCACTTGGAGAAACCTGTGTAGTGCAGGACCAGAGAAAGTGCAGCCCTACATGGGTTATCCAGGTGCTAAAATCTCTTTGAAAGAGGCTGGTGTGCCCACATTATTCCCAGTTGTGGAAGCTATGTTGATGCCACCAATCCTTAGAACACACGGGCATCAACGACCATGGTCCACGTAGGATTAAAGCAAGCTGTTAGCGCGGATACAGGTGATGTCGGCTCATGGTGAATTTGGACAGAATTCTTTGGAGAGTTCAGCCTGCAACTGTGGTAACTTCAGCCTCAGACCACAACGGGCATAGTGATCTTGGCCCTAATGATTGTGTAGCAAGCACTTGAAGTTTAACGTGTATCTTTCTGTGAATAAAGCATTCTATTTATTCTCTCATTTATTAATTGACTTATTTCCACATTAACCACTCGCTTCTTTTTGCATAAAATATGGCGCTTTATTGTTTCCCTTTAAGCATGCAATCAACGAGACAATTATTAGAACTTATATAATTTGTTGTATCCTTAAAATGCATATCATATAATATATTACACCAAAAACAATAATATTATATACAGTTCAATAACTTCAATAAATTAAATTACAATTATCATAATATCTTGTTTCTATATTTCAGATTTTTATGTGTTTCCCCTCATCAGGGAAAATTCTCCCCAGTTTTTGTTTTTAATTAAATCAAATACAGAGCAATGACAGCGATAAACGATTATTGTATTGTGAATACAACGGAGCCGCCTGCATATGGTTTTTGATCTATACAGTGTTTTTCATCAGATCATTTTGAACGTGAAGCATGGTCTTTTATTCACACCTGCTCACTGTACGAAACAAACAAAGCATTGTACTTCAACATTATCCAGTTAAACTTACCATCCCTTTGATGACAAGTACAGGAATAACAAACCCTTAAAGTGAAGGCTAATTCATTACTAGCTAGAACTGAGTAGATCTTGTGTGTCACATCAGTCACCAAAATCACCAAGCTGAAACAACGTGGCAGTTGGGCTGAATTCTCTGATGGCCTAAATCACCTCCACCCATCAGCACTACTCCTGCTGTTGCAATGTTTACTTTCTGACCTACCCATGAAAACGAACACCTAGAGCCGCCAAACTTGTTCTCATATATTTACCATACATATACACATGTCACATGGTCAAACATTATTCTTACTTCCATGTAATGATAAAAAAAATCACAAAAAAACGAAAGCTAGCTATATTTTTTACGTCTAGCTCCGCAAAGCTAGGCATAGGCGATGACAAGTTTTCATTTATTTTGATCTTTATTTGGAAGTAAGAGTGATGTTTGACCACGTCACCTGTGTATGCATATGGTAGATATATGAGAAGTTTGGCAGCTCTATGTGGTCGTTTTCATGGTTCGGTCAGAAAGTAAATAAGTTCAAAGTCAAAGACTACTGGCGTTACTAAACTGCTCCGAAAGAGCCGGATTCAAAGATGATTCTGCGGTATCACTAGAGGCTAGCGGTGTGAATTTGTTACATTTTATTATGGAAAATTTACATCGCCATCACTCATTATATTAACGCGAGTGAAACTATACTGAAGCATTGCATAGAAATCACTGACTGAATGTAAACCCATATCATCATTGACACCACAAAACCATGTGATCGCTCATCTCATTAACTTCCAATTTTTACACGCGCTTTGCAAGTTAGATGCATTAAACATCTAATTTTACCTATAAATAAATTTTTCCTAATTTTTTTATTTTACATGTAGTACATACACTATAGTATATAGTACATAAACTTTGTAGTATGTAGTACATAAACTTTGTGTACACACCAAAGAGGCATATTAGTGTTGTCAGTCCCTTTAATCAATAAAACGATAATTTGTGCATTATATGGCGTGCACAGTTTTAATTAATTGTTCAGCGCGTAACAGTGCGATACCAGTTTTTATTGCACATCACACCGTGCATGACAGTATATATCAACATAGACAGCGCGTTATCAGTAGCAATTACCCATGTAATAAATTTGTAAAGTTTATGTGTAAGATAACAACGTTCCGGATTAAGTTTTAAGGAACTGATTATTATATATGTGTTATCAATTTGAAAGCTAGAGCAAGGACAGACTTGGCAAGGTGCTTCCGAGGAGGTCACTGAAATGAAAAGAATACATGCTACATGTACCAGTGGTGCTTCGTGCTCTAGCTATTTACCCCATGGAACTTACCCTATGATCTATTGATACTTACCAAGTCTCCACTGGTACTTACCCCATGCTCTAGTGGTTCAAAATATAATTCTTCCCCAATCCGTGACAATGAGTGAACGGACCGCCCAAACACTGCAATGTAATTTAAAGCGGTAAATAGCTAGTTTAGGTTCATAAAATCAAAATCAAAAAGGTTTCTGTGGTGGATTTAATCAGCGTAAGTGATCTGATTATTGCAATTCCCTAGAAATCGTAATATTGTTCTCAAGGACATCTTGAAACTTCAACGTGTGCAAAATTGCTTGGCAAGGGTAGTTTCCTGGTCTCCTCGTTTCTCTCACTAATTACATCCATATAAGATGAAACATAACATAGCAATAGAAAACTTCCAGAGAAGAGCCACAAAGAACTACCTGGTATGTGAGCAAAAATAAATCTAAGAAAAAATGCTTTCCTCTTAGAGTGGCTGAACCATGGAATAGTTTACCTAAATCTGTAATACTAGCTAGATCAATAAATATTAAGCATAATTACCTCTCAAGAAACTTGTGTTCTGAAGTTACGGATGTGTCACATGACATTTGTCATGTGACACATCCGTAACTCCAGTCTGCTGAAGAAGACTGCGAGATGCAGTTGAAATACACAAAACGAACACTAAGTTTCTTGTGAGGTAATTATACTTAATATTAATAACCAAGAAACCAGATCATCTATCCATTTAATAGATCAATAAACTCATTTAAAAACCATCTAGACAAATTCTGGTCCACCAGGCAATAATATATGACTGTGAAGCTCATTTAACACTGACTACTGGAACCGGAAATTATGAACCCCTAATATTTTATTCTGAAGAAGATCTGATGAAGGAGGAACCATCTGGATCCTGCGATCAGAATCATCATAAGGTATCATAAGGTAAGGTATTACCACTTCTTAAATCATTGCATTGGCTCATTGTCTGATATCGCATTATTTTTAAGATCTGTACAAGCAACCAGCAGCAATCACTGCTCACTCCTGCAAGATTATTATTATTATATCATTAAGATATTATTATTATAATCTTTGCAATGAAGAATTAAATTAAAACATAATTTCTTTATACCATTATTATACCAGTTTTTATCATAATTTGTAGAAACAAATTAAGGATTTGTAAATTGATTGATGTTCTTAGAATTGCAATGACATGCTTTATGTGTGTATTTATCAGACCTGGGGCCAAAGTACTCAGTACTTGTGTACTCATGTACTCGAGTACATTTTTGAAATACTCGTACTCGTAGAAATTATGATCATGTACTCGTGTTCAATGTACTCAGATTTTACGAGTACTTTTTCAATATGATATTGTGAAAATTATTTAATTTCTTATCATCAAATCATTAACAACTACAACAATTTCAATAAGTGTGGTAGCAAATTGTATTACCTGCATATGAATCAAATTAACACAAATGTGTACGTTATTGCCTGCATCTTAGCTGAGTTATATATGTTCTCTAATACAGGATCATTAAAAACATCTTAGCTGAGTTATATATGTTCTCTAATACAGGATCATTAAAAACATCTTAGCTGAGTTATATATGTTCTCAAATACAGGATCATTAAAAACATCTTAGCTGAGTTATATATGTTCTCTAATACAGGATCATTAAAAACATCTTAGCTGAGTTATATATGTTCTCTAATACAGGATCATTAAAAACATCTTAGCTGAGTTATATATGTTCTCTAATACAGGATCATTAAAAACATCTTAGCTGAGTTATATATGTTCTCTAATACAGGATCATTAAAAACACTTTTATTATGTCAATTCTATAGCAATAACCATAACTATTAATAGCAACATAATAGCCCCTGATTTGTAATAATTATTATTGTTACATTTAGTAGATGCGGTTTCATTTTTACTTGGTATTGATGAGTTTTCTCACTGTGTCACTGTTCTGCACATTGACTGCACTGAAGCTTTGCTTCAAGAGGCAGCATCTTTTGATTATTTTACCAGTCAGAAACCCCTAGTTCATGTCAATAGCTGTACTAGTTACCAGTCCAGGCCATAATCCTTTCATTTGTTTAATTAAGCCAGGAAGTCCAGTAAGCCCATAAGGAAAGGGTCATTCATCAGTTAGCCATAAAATGCCTTTGTTTCCTTTCACAAGTGACAGTGCTAAGTACTGTTAGCTGAGTCTTCTTCTGAAGAAGTTTGGTGACTCCAGTCAGACAGCCTGCATCAGTATTGCCTGGTGCCAATTTGTAGTGTGGTAAAGTACAAAGGGGGTATTGAGCCCTGGACATTGGCAGGTGCTAATCCACTCTATCAACAAACATTAGTGGACTAAACATTAGTGGACTTGTGGTCACTGCTAGCCACAATATGCCTAACAGTGTTCATTTATTCATATAATCATATATATTTAATGGTTACATTTCTTTATTTCTTTTCTCTTGTTATATTGTGCTATGAAATGTATTTTCAATTTAAATACATTTTAACCCATATTTTAATGCATACCCTAAACATTTGCATTTCAATGCGAATTGTACCTTTGATTGGAATGCAACCCCCAGTTTGGTCCCAAACATAAAAGGTTTTTTACTTTTCCTCATAAAAAAGTGTGGTCCACTGCCATTGCATAGTCAGCTCTTCCTGAATTATATAAATTAATTCACAATTTTTATTTTTTAAATATGTTATTATTACTATACAGAGTTATTATAATATCATACAAGATAAACAATGAAGCTAGTCCCAGAACTGAAGAACCTCGAATATGGTGACAGGCTCAGAGCGCTTAAGCTCCCAAGCCTCTACTACAGAAGAGCAAGAGGAGAGATGATTGAAACATACAAATATCTCCATGGAATCTATAAAATTTATAGAATGCCACTAGAGCTGGACAACAATACGGTAACCAGGGGACACAGCCTGAAACTCAAGAAGGAACGCGTGACTGCAAGACAACGAAGGCATTACTTCAGGCACAGGGTAGTAAACCGGTGGAATACCCTCACAGAGTATGTAGTTTCAGCGCCCTCATTAAATATTTTCAAATCAAGACTAGACAGATTCTGGTGCGCTTACAGTTTTGAACAAAATGACAACTTTCCACCCATGCGCACAAAACAATTGTCAAGACCAGCTAAAAGGCTACTACTACTAGCCTAGATGAGCTGAAGAGGATGTATGTATGTATGTAAGATGTACCGGTACTCGTATTCGTGGAAATGTACTCGTACTCAGCTTTGAGCAAAGTACTTTACTCATGGAAATGTACTCTGCCCCAGGTCTGGTATTTATGTTTTATTGGTCCAATGCCTGTAATATCGCTCACATAATGTACATGTGTAAACATTTATGCAACCTGTCAAAATGTTACCTTTCACATTAACTCCTGGAATAACACCTTTCATTTTAAAAGTACGATGTCAAGAGGCAATGGAAAACAATGAATATAAACAAATCATCACGGTTTTGTAACGCAGACTTTTGTAAACAATCCTGCAAGGCGCCAGTGCGTGGTAGTGTTACACTATCTGTGATTGGTGCTCGTGCTTCGCAGTCCGGGCACAGTGGCCAATACAAATTGTCGTTACAGTTATCATTTGAGGGGAGTTGTCAATGCGTCTAAGCTGTCAAAATGGTAAGTCACAAGACTGGCTCTTTATCGAGGTATTTCAGCGTTTTAGCAATATATATTTGTGCACTGCAATGCTTGTGGGTGATATTGTATCTCCCCATTGTGTACAACCGATTCTGAATGGTAACGTGGATGAATTTGATAAACAAATGATCTATGTTTGGGCGATAAAACGTGGTAAAACGACGATGTCTTCAATTATAAAACCAACACTGGTGTCATGACATTATTGATTAGCTCTTTGTATGATTTACCATCTACTGATTAAGGACAATATGTCAAGTTACTACAGCCACGACACAAACCAAAACACATAACCTTTGTTATATTTCGCTTCTAACCTTGTTTATCAATACTCGAACACAATCACAGACAAATGTTGAAATGACACAATATGCCATGGCCCATGGGTGTCGGATGTTTTGGCCTATAACGGGATGGACCCATGGGCCGAACCAACCGTTTTGGCAATCAGTGAACTGTGAAATGTTCTCGCTTGCATGGGCTAAATCAACTGTGTATGCAACCAGTGCCAGCAGGCTCCATGGACCATGGCATGGGTCAAAATGACTTTTGTATTATAACTGGGAAATAGGCTCCGTGGACCTTATTTGATATTAATTTTGTTATTTTCGCTAATTTGAGTTTACTATTTGTGATGCTAAATTATTAGCGTTTTCGAACTATTTTTGATCAAAGTTTGGATCATTATTTTATCATGTCAAGCACTTTCCGTTACTTGGTGGATATTGCTGTATGATAATCTATATAGTATTACACTAACTCTAGGGGCAATCTGGCAATATCACCTCCCATCTCTGACACCCACTCGTATCTTTCTGCGTTCCTTCACCTTCTTGCACCAGTGGCCTCTGATCTTACTTACTTACTTAGGCCCTTAACTCCTCCTGGAGCATAGGCCATCCACAACATTTCTCCAGCGCCTCCTGTCTTGGGCAATCCTCTCCAGTTGTTGCCAGCCATTCCCTGTTTGCTTGATGTCTGCCTCGAGGTCACGCAGCCAGGTGTTTTTTGGTCTTCCCCTCTTTCTCTTGCCTTGGGGGTTCCACATCAGGGCCTGTTTGGTTATGTTGGTGATTGGCTTTCTCAAGGTGTGACCAAGCCATCCCCATCTCCTCTTAAGGATCTCTATCTCTATTTGGGCTTGGTGTGTTCTATGCCAGAGGTCTTTATTGCTCACCCTGTCCATCCAGTGTATTTGCAGAATTCTTCTCAGGCAATGGTTGACAAATGTCTGAATCCTTATCAGCGTGGTCTTGTTTATTCGCCACGATTCCGCTCCGTACAGCAACACAGACTTTACATTTGTGTTAAACAAGCGTATTTTGGTGGTTTCTCCAATTACTTTTGACTTCCACACATTTCTCAACAGGTGGAAAGCTACCCTTGCTTTGCTGATCCTTTTCTTTACGTCAGCCTCTGTCCCTCCATGCGTATCCACTATGCTGCCTAGATATCTGAAATCTTTAACCTCTTCCAGTGTCCCTCAAGCATGATTGGTGTTTCGCAAGTAGCATTTGTTCTCAGGATCTTTGTTTTCCTTTTGTTGATTTTCAACCCAACCTGCGCTGAAATCAATGCCAGTTCTGTTGTTTTGTCCTGCATCTGCCTATGGCTGTGAGCAGAAGTGCAAGGTCATCCGCAAAGTCCAGGTCATCAAGTTGGGTCAGCATCGTCCGCTGGATTCCGTTTCGTTTCTCCTTGGTTGCTGTTTTCATGACCCAGTCTATGACTAGAATGAAGAGGAATGGTGACAGTAAGCATCCCTGTCTCACCCCCGTCCTAACCTCAAAGTTCTTTGTAAGTTGACCTTCATGAATAACTCTGCATGACATTCCCTCATAGGAGTTTTTGATCATGTTGACTAGTTTCTTGGGCACCCCATAGTGTCTTAGCACTTTCCAGAGTGTCTCCCTGTCCACACTGTCAAAGGCTTTCTCGTAATCAACAAAATTTATGTATAGGGATGAGTTCCATTCGATGGATTGTTCCACTATGATTCGCAATGTTGTAATCTGGTCAGTACACGATCTGTCCTGCCTGAAGCCTGCTTGCTGTTCATGCAAAGTTTGGTCCACTGTGCCTTTCATCCTCTCTAGGATTATTCTGTTTAGAACCTTCCCAGGTACTGACAACAACGTGATTCCTCTGTAGTTATCACAGCGGCTCAGGTCTCCTTTCTTGGGGATCTTGATAAGGTAACCTTCTTTCCATTCTGCTGGAATTTCTTCTTTTTCCCAGATCTCAAAAAGACTGTACAGCATTTCTACTGAAGTATTTACATCTGCCTTTAGTGCTTCTGCAGGGATACCATCAGGGCCTGCTACTTTCCCATTTTTCATATGTGCGATTGCCTTTTTTATCTCTTTAGTGGATTTGTTACAGTCTATTGGGAGATCTGTCTCAGCTGGTTGGATGTCTGGTTGATTCTGCGGTGCTGGTCTGTTGAGCAGCTCTTCAAAATGCTCTGCCCATCTGTTAAGCTGTTTGCCTGCCCCCATCAGGATGCTCCCATTTTTGTCTCTGATTGGCCGCTCTGATTTCTTAAACTTTCCAGCTAACTTCCTTGTTGTATCGTAAAGTTGCTTCATGTTCCTGCTAGCTGCTGCCTTTTCTGCCTCTTGTGCAAGTCCCTCCACAAAGTTCCTTTTGTCTGTTTTGACACTTTTCTTCACCTCTCTATTTGCTGCTGTGTGCTCTTTCTGAGCTATTACCTTTGCCGCCCTTGTGCGGCTGCTGTTGACTGCCTCCTTCTTGTCTCTTCTGGTCTGTATTTTCCTCATTGTTTCTACTGAAATCCAGTCTTTCTGTTGGGGTTTCCTTCTGCCAATTATCTCTTCGCATGTGGTGTTTACTGCATCCTTGATGTGACTCCATTGGCTGTTGATGTCTACTCCCTCATCTTCATCATACAGCTCTTGCAGGACTTTGAATCTATTAGCTAATGCGACTTTATATTCTTCTGCTGTTCTTGG
The DNA here is from genome assembly GCA_963662155.1 of Lamellibrachia columna. Taxonomy (NCBI): domain Eukaryota; kingdom Metazoa; phylum Annelida; class Polychaeta; order Sabellida; family Siboglinidae; genus Lamellibrachia; species Lamellibrachia columna. The sequence continues at coordinate 44,846,618 of OY759269.1, read as the reverse complement.
ATCCTTCAGGAAATCCACATTATATCTTGCCTTTCGTCTTTCTTGTTCTACTCCATTTCTTCTTAGCTTGAGTTTTAGCCTGGCTGTTACAAGGTGGTGATCAGAAGCGACATCAGCGCCTCTCTTCACACGCACGTCTTGTAGCGATCTTCTGAACATTTTGTTTATGCCAATGTGGTCTATCTGATTTTCAGTGACTTGGTCAGGAGATACCCATGTCGCCTTATGTATTCTTTTGTGTGTGAACACACTTCCCCTAATCACAATGTTGTTTATTGCACAGGCATTCGCAAACCGCTCCCCATTGTCATTCATCACACCCAGCCCATGCACCCCCATCACATTTTCATATCCTTGGTTGTCCGATCCAATCTTTGCATTGAAATCCCCCATAATCAGGTTGATGTTTTTATCCCCTAAATTGCTCATGATATCAAGGAGTTGGTCGTAGAATTCATCTTTGGTTTCATCAGTCTTGTAGTTGGTTGGAGCGTATCACTGCACTATGTTCATTTTAATCCTTTTGTTCTTTGTTCTAAAGGATGCTGTTATGCACCTTGGTCCTCTGGCTTCCCAGCCAATAAGTGCTCTCTGTGCCTCCTTCCCCAATAAGAGGGCAACCCCCTCTGAGTGAGGGGCATCATCTTCCTCATGTCCAGAGTATAGTATAATCTCTCCTGTTGTCAGTCGCAGTTGTCCTGACTGGGTCCATCGAGTTTCACAGAGCCCGAGTAGAGCGAGGTTGAATCTACGCATTTCTGCTGCCACTTGGGCAGTTTTCCCCGCCTCGTACATTGTTCGCACATTCCATGTGCCAATGTTTAAATTTTTCCTGGTCAAAAGAAGAGTAGTCGGCATTGTGGCTTCCTTTTGGCTTTGACCGCAACACTTCATGCGCCCTAAACCAGACCCTACCTCTTCCAGGACAGACGTCGTAGTTTTATTTGTTGTGAATGTTTCTGTAGCGTTGGGTTTCTTTACAGGGTGGGGGTGCTAGCCCCACGCCCAACCCTCCTCCTTTCTCAGCCGGGCTTGGGACCTTCCATGGCGGAGTTGGCCTCTGATCTACCAATTGGCAATGTATTTAAAAAACCACAAAATAATTATTTAGAGTTATTTACTATAAAGCTTTTCTTCCTGGCAGACAAAGATGGAAACAGGTTGTGGCTGCATTGAGTGCGAGCCACTCTCTGGATGGCGTAACCGTCACTTTACCATATATATCTCTATGTTTATGTATGTGATTTTGCCCTAAGTTGGTCAGCATGTCAATGAGATGATGGCAGTTAATGTGAAAAGTTTTCTGAATTTATGATGGTCCAGTTTTCTTATAATCAGACAAAGCATTAGCACGGCCACCAATGCAATATCGCTGTGGAGTGACCGTGACCCCACCTTCTATAATATTAATACGCTAACTTAGGGGGCAGTATGGCAGTATCTCCTTCCAGGCGCCAACATCCACTCGCCTCTTTCTATATATGTCTATTTGTCTCCTTGGACCAGTTGCTTCTGATCTATTAACTGGCTATGGTAACAATTCACTCATAGATTCACTCATAATGCACAATCGTCACTATCCTAGGGACTGTTTATGTGGGTATTGGCAGACGGGTTGTAAATGTGATATGTGGCCAACAAATGCCACAGAGTGGTTTGACACTTAATTCATCAAATAACTTTACATAACTACCTTTGAGGTTGTTTTATGATTTAATTTTCACATCGAATACGTTCGTAAAGTTAATGTTTTCTTTACTACTACATTTGATATTACATTTAATGACAACATACCAGCATTTCGAAATCATTCACCGGACTGGGTGCATTTTGCTAAAAGATATGTGATTTTGTCAAATCACACACAGCATAAGGATAAATGTGCTGTGAAATGTTAAAGAAAATCTTAGGAAAAATTGTTCACGAATCCTAAACAACGTTGTAATGGGGACCTATTGGAAAATCAAATGTGGTTACACCCTTTTGGTCCATGGTCAGGTGTAAGCTAGTTATATATTATTATTACAGTTTTTCTTGTGAGCGTGCGTAGTCATAGTTTCCTTTTTTTGTTGAATCAGACTGTGGGCCGAAACGACTGTTCTTAGATTACCTCCACTTAAAATTCCGCTACTAGCATGGGCGGAATCAACCATAGCTGAATTCAATAGCGACACAGTTTTCAGCGAAATGGGTCGGACCATCCATCGACGTGGGCCAAACGTGTCATGGGCCAAACCATCCGGAATCCCAAAATGTAGAATATGGGTTTGCCTTTGGCGCAAATCAGATTTTTATATACATTTTATATATATATATATATATATATATATATATATATATATATATATATATATATATATATATATATATATATATATATATATATATATATATATGTTTTTATATGAGTTTATGACCGAATTATTCTGAAAATATAGAAAGAAGATACCTACTGAACTAAATGATTATTGCCAGTATTACTGGCAATAGATGGTAGCAATTTGAACTTTGTACTGTAACACAACAATGAAATATAGGCTGCTGTTTTTTTCCCATGTTTGTGCACCCGGTCCCATTGTCCTTCTCAATGGTCATTCTCAACTTTTGCATATATAATCTGTACCAATATGTGTACATTAAAAAAAAATTTCAGAATTGTAGCTTGTAAACTTACCAAGTTAGGTCAGAAAACAGGTCAAAATAAAAACGATTTTGGACACTTACACCTTTTCACATCATAGGGCATTACAGACACAATTTGCATACATGTAAATGCTTAGTTGTTTTGTGCTGTGCTCAAGTATAGCCACTTAGTTGTTTTGTACTGTGCTCAAGTATAGCCACTTAGTTGTTTTGTGCTGTGCTCAAGTATAGCCACTTAGTTGTTTTGTGCTGTGCTCAAGTATAGCCACTTAGTTGTTTTGTACTGTGCTCAAGTATAGCCACTTAGTTGTTTTGTACTGTGCTCAAGTATAGCCACTTAGTTGTTTTGTACTGTGCTCAAGTATAGCCACTTAGTTGTTTTGTACTGTGCTCAAGTATAGCCACTTAGTTGTTTTGTACTGTGCTCAAGTATAGCCACTTAGTTGTTTTGTGCTGTGCTCAAGTATAGCCACTTAGTTGTTTTGTACTGTGCTCAAGTATAGCCACTTAGTTGTTTTGTGCTGTGCTCAAGTATAGCCACTTAGTTGTTTTGTACTGTGCTCAAGTATAGCCACTTAGTTGTTTTGTACTGTGCTCAAGTATAGCCACTTAGTTGTTTTGTGCTGTGCTCAAGTATAGCCACTTAGTTGTTTTGTACTGTGCTCAAGTATAGCCACTTAGTTGTTTTGTACTGTGCTCAAGTATAGCCACTTAGTTGTTTTGTGCTGTGCTCAAGTATAGCCACTTAGTTGTTTTGTACTGTGCTCAAGTATAGCCACTTAGTTGTTTTGTGCTGTGCTCAAGTATAGCCACTTAGTTGTTTTGTACTGTGCTCAAGTATAGCCACTTAGTTGTTTTGTACTGTGCTCAAGTATAGCCACTTAGTTGTTTTGTGCTGTGCTCAAGTATAGCCACTTAGTTGTTTTGTACTGTGCTCAAGTATAGCCACTTAGTTGTTTTGTACTGTGCTCAAGTATAGCCACTTAGTTATTTTGTACTGTGCTCAAGTATAGCCACTTAGTTGTTTTGTGCTGTGCTCAAGTATAGCCACTTAGTTGTTTTGTACTGTGCTCAAGTATAGCCACTTAGTTGTTTTGTACTGTGCTCAAGTATAGCCACTTAGTTGTTTTGTACTGTGCTCAAGTATAGCCACTTAGTTGTTTTGTACTGTGCTCAAGTATAGCCACTTAGTTGTTTTGTACTGTGCTCAAGTATAGCCACTTAGTTGTTTTGTGCTGTGCTCAAGTATAGCCACTTAGTTGTTTTGTACTGTGCTCAAGTATAGCCACTTAGTTGTTTTGTGCTGTGCTCAAGTATAGCCACTTAGTTGTTTTGTACTGTGCTCAAGTATAGCCACTTAGTTGTTTTGTACTGTGCTCAAGTATAGCCACTTAGTTGTTTTGTGCTGTGCTCAAGTATAGCCACTTAGTTGTTTTGTGCTGTGCTCAAGTATAGCCACTTAGTTGTTTTGTACTGTGCTCAAGTATAGCCACTTAGTTGTTTTGTGCTGTGCTCAAGTATAGCCACTTAGTTGTTTTGTGCTGTGCTCAAGTATAGCCACTTAGTTGTTTTGTACTGTGCTCAAGTATAGCCACTTAGTTGTTTTGTGCTGTGCTCAAGTATAGCCACTTAGTTGTTTTGTGCTGTGCTCAAGTATAGCCACTTAGTTGTTTTGTACTGTGCTCAAGTATAGCCACTTAGTTGTTTTGTGCTGTGCTCAAATATAGCCACTTAGTTGTTTTGTGCTGTGCTCAAGTATAGCCACTTAGTTGTTTTGTACTGTGCTCAAGTATAGCCACTTAGTTGTTTTGTGCTGTGCTCAAGTATAGCCACTTAGTTGTTTTGTGCTGTGCTCAAGTATAGCCACTTAGTTGTTTTGTACTGTGCTCAAGTATAGCCACTTAGTTGTTTTGTGCTGTGCTCAAGTATAGCCACTTAGTTGTTTTGTGCTGTGCTCAAGTATAGCCACTTAGTTGTTTTGTACTGTGCTCAAGTATAGCCACTTAGTTGTTTTGTGCTGTGCTCAAGTATAGCCACTTAGTTGTTTTGTGCTGTGCTCAAGTATAGCCACTTAGTTGTTTTGTGCTGTGCTCAAGTATAGCCACTTAGTTGTTTTGTGCTGTGCTCAAGTATAGCCACTTAGTTGTTTTGTACTGTGCTCAAGTATAGCCACTTAGTTGTTTTGTACTGTGCTCAAATATAGCCACTTAGTTGTTTTGTGCTGTGCTCAAGTATAGCCACTTAGTTGTTTTGTACTGTGCTCAAGTATAGCCACTTAGTTGTTTTGTGCTGTGCTCAAGTATAGCCACTTAGTTGTTTTGTGCTGTGCTCAAGTATAGCCACTTAGTTGTTTTGTGCTGTGCTCAAGTATAGCCACTTAGTTGTTTTGTACTGTGCTCAAGTATAGCCACTTAGTTGTTTTGTGCTGTGCTCAAGTATAGCCACTTAGTTGTTTTGTACTGTGCTCAAGTATAGCCACTTAGTTGTTTTGTGCTGTGCTCAAGTATAGCCACTTAGTTGTTTTGTGCTGTGCTCAAGTATAGCCACTTAGTTGTTTTGTACTGTGCTCAAGTATAGCCACTTAGTTGTTTTGTACTGTGCTCAAGTATAGCCACTTAGTTGTTTTGTACTGTGCTCAAGTATAGCCACTTAGTTGTTTTGTGCTGTGCTCAAGTATAGCCACTTAGTTGTTTTGTACTGTGCTCAAGTATAGCCACTTAGTTGTTTTGTACTGTGCTCAAGTATAGCCACTTAGTTGTTTTGTGCTGTGCTCAAGTATAGCCACTTAGTTGTTTTGTACTGTGCTCAAGTATAGCCACTTAGTTGTTTTGTACTGTGCTCAAGTATAGCCACTTAGTTGTTTTGTACTGTGCTCAAGTATAGCCACTTAGTTGTTTTGTACTGTGCTCAAGTATAGCCACTTAGTTGTTTTGTACTGTGCTCAAGTATAGCCACTTAGTTGTTTTGTGCTGTGCTCAAGTATAGCCACTTAGTTGTTTTGTACTGTGCTCAAGTATAGCCACTTAGTTGTTTTGTGCTGTGCTCAAGTATAGCCACTTAGTTGTTTTGTACTGTGCTCAAGTATAGCCACTTAGTTGTTTTGTACTGTGCTCAAGTATAGCCACTTAGTTGTTTTGTGCTGTGCTCAAGTATAGCCACTTAGTTGTTTTGTACTGTGCTCAAGTATAGCCACTTAGTTGTTTTGTGCTGTGCTCAAGTATAGCCACTTAGTTGTTTTGTGCTGTGCTCAAGTATAGCCACTTAGTTGTTTTGTACTGTGCTCAAGTATAGCCACTTAGTTGTTTTGTGCTGTGCTCAAATATAGCCACTTAGTTGTTTTGTGCTGTGCTCAAGTATAGCCACTTAGTTGTTTTGTACTGTGCTCAAGTATAGCCACTTAGTTGTTTTGTGCTGTGCTCAAGTATAGCCACTTAGTTGTTTTGTGCTGTGCTCAAGTATAGCCACTTAGTTGTTTTGTACTGTGCTCAAGTATAGCCACTTAGTTGTTTTGTGCTGTGCTCAAGTATAGCCACTTAGTTGTTTTGTACTGTGCTCAAGTATAGCCACTTAGTTGTTTTGTGCTGTGCTCAAGTATAGCCACTTAGTTGTTTTGTACTGTGCTCAAGTATAGCCACTTAGTTGTTTTGTGCTGTGCTCAAGTATAGCCACTTAGTTGTTTTGTACTGTGCTCAAGTATAGCCACTTAGTTGTTTTGTACTGTGCTCAAATATAGCCACTTAGTTGTTTTGTGCTGTGCTCAAGTATAGCCACTTAGTTGTTTTGTACTGTGCTCAAGTATAGCCACTTAGTTGTTTTGTGCTGTGCTCAAGTATAGCCACTTAGTTGTTTTGTGCTGTGCTCAAGTATAGCCACTTAGTTGTTTTGTACTGTGCTCAAGTATAGCCACTTAGTTGTTTTGTACTGTGCTCAAGTATAGCCACTTAGTTGTTTTGTACTGTACTCAAGTATAGCCACTTAGTTGTTTTGTACTGTGCTCAAGTATAGCCACTTAGTTGTTTTGTGCTGTGCTCAAGTATAGCCACTTAGTTGTTTTGTACTGTGCTCAAGAATAGCCACTTAGTTGTTTTGTACTGTGCTCAAGTATAGCCACTTAGTTGTTTTGTGCTGTGCTCAAGTATAGCCACTTAGTTGTTTTGTACTGTGCTCAAGTATAGCCACTTAGTTGTTTTGTGCTGTGCTCAAGTATAGCCACTTAGTTGTTTTGTACTGTGCTCAAGTATAGCCACTTAGTTGTTTTGTGCTGTGCTCAAGTATAGCCACTTAGTTGTTTTGTACTGTGCTCAAGTATAGCCACTTAGTTGTTTTGTACTGTGCTCAAGTATAGCCACTTAGTTGTTTTGTGCTGTGCTCAAGTATAGCCACTTAGTTGTTTTGTACTGTGCTCAAGTATAGCCACTTAGTTGTTTTGTACTGTGCTCAAGTATAGCCACTTAGTTGTTTTGTGCTGTGCTCAAGTATAGCCACTTAGTTGTTTTGTACTGTGCTCAAGTATAGCCACTTAGTTGTTTTGTACTGTGCTCAAGTATAGCCACTTAGTTGTTTTGTACTGTGCTCAAGTATAGCCACTTAGTTGTTTTGTACTGTGCTCAAGTATAGCCACTTAGTTGTTTTGTGCTGTGCTCAAGTATAGCCACTTAGTTGTTTTGTACTGTGCTCAAGTATAGCCACTTAGTTGTTTTGTACTGTGCTCAAGTATAGCCACTTAGTTGTTTTGTGCTGTGCTCAAGTATAGCCACTTAGTTGTTTTGTACTGTGCTCAAGTATAGCCACTTAGTTGTTTTGTACTGTGCTCAAGTATAGCCACTTAGTTGTTTTGTGCTGTGCTCAAGTATAGCCACTTAGTTGTTTTGTACTGTGCTCAAGTATAGCCACTTAGTTGTTTTGTACTGTGCTCAAGTATAGCCACTTAGTTGTTTTGTGCTGTGCTCAAGTATAGCCACTTAGTTGTTTTGTACTGTGCTCAAGTATAGCCACTTAGTTGTTTTGTGCTGTGCTCAAGTATAGCCACTTAGTTGTTTTGTACTGTGCTCAAGTATAGCCACTTAGTTGTTTTGTGCTGTGCTCAAGTATAGCCACTTAGTTGTTTTGTACTGTGCTCAAGTATAGCCACTTAGTTGTTTTGTGCTGTGCTCAAGTATAGCCACTTAGTTGTTTTGTGCTGTGCTCAAGTATAGCCACTTAGTTGTTTTGTACTGTGCTCAAGTATAGCCACTTAGTTGTTTTGTACTGTGCTCAAGTATAGCCACTTAGTTGTTTTGTACTGTGCTCAAGTATAGCCACTTAGTTGTTTTGTGCTGTGCTCAAGTATAGCCAGTTAGTTGTTTTGTGCTGTGCTCAAGTATAGCCACTTAGTTGTTTTGTACTGTGCTCAAGTATAGCCACTTAGTTGTTTTGTGCTGTGCTCAAGTATAGCCACTTAGTTGTTTTGTACTGTGCTCAAGTATAGCCACTTAGTTGTTTTGTACTGTGCTCAAGTATAGCCACTTAGTTGTTTTGTACTGTGCTCAAGTATAGCCACTTAGTTGTTTTGTACTGTGCTCAAGTATAGCCACTTAGTTGTTTTGTGCTGTGCTCAAGTATAGCCACTTAGTTGTTTTGTACTGTGCTCAAGTATAGCCACTTAGTTGTTTTGTGCTGTGCTCAAGTATAGCCACTTAGTTGTTTTGTACTGTGCTCAAGTATAGCCACTTAGTTGTTTTGTACTGTGCTCAAGTATAGCCACTTAGTTGTTTTGTGCTGTGCTCAAGTATAGCCACTTAGTTGTTTTGTGCTGTGCTCAAGTATAGCCACTTAGTTGTTTTGTACTGTGCTCAAGTATAGCCACTTAGTTGTTTTGTACTGTGCTCAAGTATAGCCACTTAGTTGTTTTGTACTGTGCTCAAGTATAGCCACTTAGTTGTTTTGTACTGTGCTCAAGTATAGCCACTTAGTTGTTTTGTGCTGTGCTCAAGTATAGCCACTTAGTTGTTTTGTGCTGTGCTCAAGTATAGCCACTTAGTTGTTTTGTGCTGTGCTCAAGTATAGCCACTTAGTTGTTTTGTGCTGTGCTCAAGTATAGCCACTTAGTTGTTTTGTGCTGTGCTCAAGTATAGCCACTTAGTTGTTTTGTACTGTGCTCAAGTATAGCCACTTAGTTGTTTTGTGCTGTGCTCAAGTATAGCCACTTAGTTGTTTTGTGCTGTGCTCAAGTATAGCCACTTAGTTGTTTTGTACTGTGCTCAAGTATAGCCACTTAGTCACTGGTAAAAATTTAAGTAAAAAAATTGCTTGATTTGACACGGAATAACCCGAGTGAGAAATATGTGAAAGATATAATTTCCTGTATTTCAGTTGGTGTTAGTCCTTGGAGATCTTCATATCCCACACCGGTGCAACACTGTGCCGCCAAAGTTCAAGAAACTGCTCGTTCCAGGCAAGATCCAACACATCCTCTGCACCGGCAATCTCTGCTCCAAGGAGTCGTTCGACTACCTCAAGACTCTCGCCAGCGATGTACACATTGTCAAGGGTGACTTTGATGAGGTGCGTGTAAATGCTAGTAGTGTGAATAATATTATATTTAAAAACAAAATTGACAAATACATCAGAAGGGCGGATTACACGTAGATAAATAATCTATTGCTTCCTTGTCCACTTGGCATCCATGGTTTTGCTTTGAGTTGTAATCTTTTTTAATCTTGTTCAAACTTATGATTTGATCTTTATAATGATGCAGTGTTCTGCATTCTGTGAACCATGACTGGGTCCAATTATGCAATTGTAGTTATTTCCATGCAAAGTACTGTATTTGTAATTGTAATGTTGTATTCTGGTAAAAAAAAATATTGCAATAATTGCATCAATTACGATTAATATAGTATCACAAACTTTACCTGATAAAATCATTGTTCAACAAAATATGCAGCATTACCAAGTACATTACATTATAAATCATATATACAAAAATATAAAAATTCAACATCACGCACATACCATATAGATCACTGAAGTGTGACGTCACCGAAGAAACATATTAGGTATTCTCAGAATTTTGGGACGAGAAAGCATTCAGTTTGATCGCGCTGTTCAAGCTACATGCTTCAACAAGCTTCAACTCTAGGTAGTTCAACAATATCGCTACATTCTTCTTATCCCCCCCCCACATTGGGCTCTCGTGGCGGGAGTTATTTAAAAGAGGTTTAACAAATATTCTTCCTTTAGGAACACCACCTACCTTTTACGTAGATTACGCACCAGCTCTGATTTGTTCCATCATCCGGTTGCCTGCGAAAAATGTGAACATTTGCAAGTGAAGTGATTTTCAGGTTTTTTCACTTTATTAAGTTTATTTGCATTCATAAAAAATCAACATAAATTTGTTTAAATTAACATACAACAAAGGTGGGAGTGTTTTTTTAAATCAGTAGACCTGGAGGATGTCTGAAAAATTATCAAAAAGTGATATGGGGAGACTTGGAATGTCTGCAAATAGCTAATATATATATATATATATATATATATATATATATATATATATATATATATATATATATATATATATAGTGATATGGGGAGACTTGGAATGTCTTTAAATAGCTAATATATATATATATATATATATATATATATATATATATATATATATATATATATATACATATATATAAAGCAAAATGTAACATTGTAGCTATCTAGAGACACTGCTTTAACTAGAAAAGACTTGCTATATTATAGTAACATTGTAGTTGTCCATAGCTTTAGCTTTAACTAGGAAAGACCACTGACCTATAAAACAATGTAGATCATTGGAAAAGACCTACGGCTGCCTTTTCTCCACATACATTGCTGGGTAACTCAACTAGTTATCAATATACTATTGACACTAAGTATATTGTCGTGATATTTAGACCTGGTCGTCTTCCTGCAGAACCTCAACTACCCGGAACAGAAGGTAGTCACCGTCGGTCAGTTCCGCATTGGTTTGTGTCACGGCCACCAGGTGGTGCCCTGGGGCGACACGGAGAGCCTGGCAATGCTGCAACGGCAGCTGGACGTCGACATCCTCATCACTGGTCATACTCACAAGTTTGAGGCTTTTGAACACGAGAACAGGTTCTACATCAACCCAGGCTCGGCCACCGGCGCGTACAACGCTCTAAACAGGTGGGAACAGTCAACACCCACTGAAAGGGTGAAACGTTTGAGAGTTAAAACTGCTTCATTAACTGATTCATCAACTTAGCCAATCGGAAATTGGTGTCCAAATATGTAGTGTGTTAATAGTTTATGTAACATCTGCAGTTGATTTAATAAAAAAGATTTTTTTTTTAAATCATCGAAAGAATTGACTTTAATCATTAGATATGGTAAGGATCAAAATACCAGAAATCCAAAATGGTAAACACTGTGTTGGTCAATGCTGATCATGGGCGTGACTTCCATCCTTTCTCCGATCACATGGCAAGATTATGAGATTTCACTAAGGAAGAAAATCATGATTTTTCAGCATTTTGATTTCTCACTTCAGTTAATGCTTGCAAACATTAACTAATTTTATAGTTATACAGTGTACATACAAAAGTTGCACAAATGAGCTAGCTTGTTACATTGGATACTAGTAGTAATTTGAAATGAGACTTAAAAAAAATCGAATTGATTAATTAAATGATCCTCCTCAATTCTGCAACACAATTTGAACCGATCTAGCATTTGCTACGACGTTCTAGCTCTCTTGTGCAAATGTATTATTTAGTTTTGATGAAATCATTGGACAAACTAAAAAATTTATTTGGGTTCAGCCAAACCATACTTCAGCCACAAAAAGGCAGCCACAAAAAGGCAAAAGTAGCCGGCCTCTATATTTCTATTACATACAGCTACATGCACTTTCACAAGTTACCCAATCTTTTAACAAAAGAATACACTCTTGTTAATATTTTAACAAAAGAATGCACTTTTGTTAATCTTTTAACAAAAGTATGCACTCTTAACAAAAGTATGCACTCTTTTGTTAATCTTTTAACAAAAAGTATGCACTCTTTTGTTAATCTTTTAACAAAAGTATGCACTCTTTTGTTAATCTTTTAACAAAAGTATGCACTCTTTTGTTAATCTTTTAACAAAAGTATGCACTCTTTTGTTAATCCAACTGCAGGCACTTAGACAATTCACACACTACAGACTTTAACATAGATTAACCTAATTTGTGATGGGCTGAATGAATGACACCTTCAAAATACTAGATGTAGGAATAAAATCAGTGCATATGTAAATGCAATTATTTTGATGCCCATCTAAAACCCCAGTGCTGTATGCATACTGTATTCGACCTAATAATAAATAATAAAATGACTTCTTTGGCGCCAATATCCCCAGAAAATCCGAGCTCAGTGGCGCAACAAAACCAAAGGATTAGGCATTCTCATGTTCATGTACAATGTAGAAAGTCGCCACCGATGGATGGAGGTGCCAAGAAGCTAAGGAGGATAGGCAATTTTGAAAAGATAGGTTTTCAGATTACGGCGAAATGAAGCTATATTTCTTGCTGATTTTACGCTGTCAGGGAGTGAATTCCACAGAGTTGGTGCGGCAACCAAGACCTATTAAGCTTACATGCCCTAATTACCGTACACCCTTTTTTTCAAACAGGATCCATAATTATTGTGATTTGACTGGTGTGGAACAACTGAAGTGTCTAATGTTAAACAGTTGGCACCACTTTTCAGTTGTTCTACACTATACACCAAATGACACCACTAGTGCTAAACCTTATTGTTTAGATAATAAAATGTTTGTATATGGTTATAAGAACAGATTCCTTGACATTTTTCCATGGCCCAATTATGTTTCAAGCATACTGTACTGTATTAGGTTGAATACGGTAATTGTTATGATGCTTTTAACTTGCCAAGAATCTGGTTAATTTGGAGGATACTTTGTGGTTTGTTTATTGCTAATAGCAACATATCATAATAAAACTCTAATTAATCAGTTTTGAATTAATGCATTGCTTTTTGTGTCATTGCAGCAAGATCATTCCATCGTTCGTTCTTCTCGACATTCAGCAGTCGACCGTCGTCGCATATGTCTATCAGCTGATAGGGGAGGAGGTCAAAGTGGAGAGAATAGAATATAAGAAATAATAATCATTCACAGACCCACGGTGGACTTTATTGAGGAATATTTCAATGTAAACTGAAATGGTACACACACACACACATATATATATATATATATATATATATATATATATGAATGTTCAAGGTCAATATGAGATGATGTAAATATTGACAGTTTCTTAACATTCTGTCGTTTTACTGCATGCAGAGTCCTTTGTCATGTGTATATCTGTGTAATATAATCATTGGTTTATGTACATGGTCCAGCAAGTTAAAGTGAAAACGTTTGTGACAAAGATGATTACTGTTGGGTTTTGGAGGTCTATTCCATTTGCCTCTCCAATCTCATGATTCTATGAATCTGTTTGTACCAGAGAGAAGTGGAGAGGTTCTCCTGACCTCTCCAAACTCTCCTGCATGTGGACATTAAGATTAACATGGCAAACTGCAACTACAACTATGTAAATTATATTATAAATATGCCCATTGTACTTGTGGTATTGCAGCACTGCACTCAGAATTTACTGCACTATATATGTAAGTTGGCAACACAGCATATGTTTTTGTACAGAATACCAGTGTTATACCTACAATAATTTGTCAGTGACTAGATGCAGTTTCAAGTGATAATATCAGACAGAACTAACACTAAATGTTCCTTCTCATTTCTATTTTTCGCTCATCTCTTGTTGAACTCTTTTTAGGAAACTAAAAGTTGTCTTAGTGTAGAGTTGTTCAGAGTTATCCAACATCTAACACCAGCTTTATTTCTTGGCTTCAAATGAACAAGCCAACTGTTGGTGCTGTATCTGTGATAGCGTGCAGGATGCATGTGTCATGTTCGACTGACAGTTCGCTCTGTCTTTGTAGGGTGTCATGCTGTAAAGACTGGGATATAGGCTGAACATGTGGGTTTTTTTCGTAATGGCCTAGCGTATCTGTGCCAAGACACTGTTTAAAACTAGTTTGTTAAATGTAAGGCATCCCATTTTGCATTAGGCTGTGTAGCATGAGTAATTGGGTTGAAGGCATGGACATAATAGATTTTATTTGAATAAGAATCAGTCATTACTGAAAGATTTGTCAAGTACATGTCTACAGTGTTTGTTTAGATTATTGCAGCCAGTAGTGTTCATACTGCCCACAAGATGGCAGTACATGAATATAATATATTGTTTCAACTTGATTTGCACTTACTTAAATATTTAATTATTAGTGTAATGTAAAACTACTTGAAACTACATGTATGAAATAAATGTTCAAATAAAAATGTTCTTCTTTTCACAAGGACCTGACAGGTCAGTTTATATTAAAAAAAAAGTTTGTTATCTTTCAAAATACTTGTGCTCTGTAAGTATTCTGAATGGTAACAAACTTCCTTCAATATGAATGTTGGCATCTTGTTCATTGCTACACTGAATATTTAAGTGATTTATAGGCATCTATTCGGCTGCTAAAATAGGTAGTTGCAGTGGAACCACAGGCCTGGGATGGCTGAGCATCCCACTATTTTAGCTGTTTCCACAGCTAACAATATACACAAGACAGCAAATCAATAAGTGTTTGCAAATGTAAATTTGTCAGCATATTCAATTAGAATACACACAAGAAAATTAAATGACAGTTCAACAAATTCACTGTTGGCAAGTTTAATAGTGCATACATCTACAATTGAATTTGCTGACACACTCGTGTTTAAATTCAATGTGTACACAGGACAACTAATGTAAATAGTGAACTTTGATAATAGAATCTAAGTATGCAGTCCAATGTTCTTGTGCAATAACTGAGCTGTTGCATCACCAACAGGAAGCTGTACGTGTGAGCATTCTGGGTAATACACAACTACAACATGCATGGAAGACGCACAAAACATGTAAATGTAGAAATCCTTCTAAAATATAGAAGCGCAGTAAATATAATATTATAGCAAGCCTGAAATAAAATACAGTCAAATGGTTCATAATCAATCTAGAAATTCACAGATTTATCAATTTAACTTTACAATGTACACGATATCATGAATATGTTTATACAAGAAAATAGAATCTGTTAAGTATACATTTAAAGTAATTATCTGGTGTGCATATAAATAACTCTTGTATATATATATATATATATTAAATAATAATTTTCAACATGCATGATTTAAACCTTGTTTCTAAATGGTAAAATTAAGTACAAATCTGCAGGGCTCAGCATAGATTCATATTTCATCATTCTTCTCAACAGTGACGTTATATAAATATCAGACCTTCCAAAACTCCTGATATGGTGGGAGAATTTCTGCTTCTAGGTAATTTTTAAATCATCCTCCCAAACTACCGATTATAAATAAAAATAAATCTCCTGCTTTTAATGATTTGATTTTAAGATTTTTTCATTGGTTTTCACATCTTGGGCTTTACTAAGTTTATTTACATATGATTATATAACATCATTTGATGAGTTATAGATGTACATAAACCTACTGAAGCCAAAAACATAAACTTCGCTTCACTTGCAAATGTTCACTGTCGGCTGTATGAAAAAACAGATCAAAGAGGCCTTCACAATTTGGGTAAGACATTCTGTAGATCGCGCCACCAAAGGAAAACAAAATTGTTCAACCTCCTTGAACAATTATCCCGCCATGAGATCCCATGAGGGGAAGGTTTCCCATTATTTTCCCTGGCAAATATCATACACACTGTACGGAAGTGCACCAAATCATGTGTACTTTGTTCCACTTGCTGTCTTGGTTGATGTGTTTCTCGGAACCAGACGGCTGAGACGTGTACACACCCAAACTTCAAAGGGCATTTCCAGGAAATGGCCATCATTATCCGTCAGACCAGTGACAAGGAGTCCACGACCAATTAAAGTAAAGTATGCCGAGCGCCGTACATTACAGCAAGCAATACTCTTGGTTACAGCTACTGGAAAATCACCATTTCAACAGGTCAACCTGCCAGGGGTAGTGATGTAGTCAGAAGCCCCTGGCAGAGAGGATGGACTTCCCTGTCAGCCATTTAGGTACTACTGATGCCATAAACATTCAGATGTTGGAGCCTAATCAACGTAACATCCAGCAGCCTTGGTCAGCAGTGACATTGTGAGCTGCAGAAGTTGGAGCCTAGTCAACGTAACGTCCAGCAGCCTTGGTCAGCATTGATGTCGCGAGCTGAGGTTCAAACAGGTGGTCCATAGCCAGCATCCCGAGACTGACCAACAGCATGATGCCACAGAACGAGATGAGGGCAGTCCGTCCTATGTACATTGTGTCGTAGATGACATAGTCCTTGTAGTTTGGGTCGGGACCTCTTGGAATGAACCACAGAATGACAGTGACAATAATAACTGCAATGAGAGCGCCAATTCCAGCATAGGAGAGAGCCCCTCCAACTCTTGACAGCGTGACAGCCAGAAACAGGGCGATTGACCACAGCACGGCCAGGATGATGATACCTGTGCCCAGTGATCCCTCGGACACCATGGCTCTCTCTCTCAATGCACAACCTGAAATCAACGAAATCAAAGATTTTATCTGTGTACTTCCACAATACTGGGCAACAGGATGAAAACAAGTGCATTAATAAGGCCTTTTATTTTTGATTAATTGGTTTATGGATCTGCCAACCCAATAAGTATTTTTTAGAAGAAAAAAAAGTTATTTTCTCAAATACGATTGTATTTGTCATCTTCTTGATGTATTCTCGAAGTATGTTTATAAACTAAATATAAGTTACTGGGAGATAATAGGCGGTCATCACCAGGCCTGTTGTGTTTTTGCACACATGTTCAGTCCAAGTATTGTAATGATTCGGACAGCGTATCTGTCAATTATTTCTGTATACCCCCAATACCATATCCTATATTAGTATATGGCATATTTCCAGACAGCCAAGATTTTTTATTATTTTAAGTGGCAAATTTGGCCAATATACTGGTACTATTTTTTTTTCTGACCGATCAACTGACCTGTTTTTGTATTAAAAAAATCTATTAAACCAACTAATAAAAAGGTCATTACTGGAGATGAAGAAAATTAGTTACATTTGGTTTCCTAGCAAAGCTAGGAGCAACTACTCTAGATATTAAAAAGGTGTGTATGTGTTGTACAATGTCAATGACAATGTGACGCCAAATGCACAATAATAAATTGATGAATTGTGTAAGCTATGCGGTGTCCACAAAGTCTCTTTCATGTGACAAAAACTTTTCCTATTGATTTTAATTTGTTGGTGTATATGTATTTGTGGAACATCTTTAATACACAACCTATTATATTATCGCCCAACGTTTGACATGACTGGATTTCCCCACTCCACTTATTATAGGCATCACTGCCTTCAGCGTTCAGCTTAAATCTCTAAAATGTGCATTGATGTAATTATCTGGGTGTACCAGTTCCAGCTCAGAAGAACCCACAAAATGACAAATGATTATGCCAGTGGTAAGGTAAGCCGTAAGGTAGTAAAAACAAACGCACCTGTCCCGACTCCGAGTCGTCAGAAAGCGTCGCTAACAACCGTACAAGAACTTCGTCACATTTGTTACTTAAATCCGACCATCACATCATCCGTGACACATATTAGATATGGAGGCATATACAATATACATGAATCTTACTCGATGTAGCAGATCATTCAAGCTAACAAAATAAAAGCAAAACAAGTTGTGACCCAGCTTCTTTCAAGGCGCCATTTTTTAACGTTGGTGTCATGGTAAATATTCACCCTGTGCAAATGTCCAACTCATTTATAAAAGTCACTCATGTATAAACAGAAGGTATTGCTGCATGGCTATGGCAAGGTAACTTTCACACAGTAGAGGACGATGTTTAAATTTGTTGCTACATGTAATATAACTCAAGTCCAGGACGTATGTGGTTTTGACAACTCCACCAGATGTCACGACTCAGTCATCTCGATTATACAAGCTCCGGCATGTGGCGCCACTGTTTGTCGCACATACCAGCGCCTTGAGGAGTAACCACCGTTGAGAATTGCATTGGTGGCCATGTTAACGTTTTGTCTGATTACAAGAAAACGTGACCACTAAAAATTCTGAAACTTTTTCACAACAACTGCCATCATCTCACTGACATGCTGCCCAAGTTTTATCAAAATCACATACCTCCAGCTCTTTTAAAACGCCCCGACGTGCGATGCCCATCAATTTTTACAAAAATAGCCATGTATTCATGCGCCCACGTGGCCCATAGCAGAACAATTCCCATAAATCCCTCCATCTGTTAAACTCTAAAAAAATGCACCATTTCACAGCCAATAGCTTCTACAAACAAACCTGTGAATATGCCTGCTCAACTGCACTTATGTCACATCATATGAATTCTTTAAATTCACATATCGCAATTTAATACGCCCTACATTCGTGTGAAACAATAAACAGGAAGGTCAACTGTGGTCTTACCCCTTGAACCAGAGTGTGGGTTTCGTTGTGACGGAAATTATAATTATGTGCACCTAGATTCTTGGTGCATATATAATTAAATCAATTAGGCTCTCATCCATCACATACACACGCACACGCACACGCTCACGCGCACGCGCACGCGCACGCGCACACGCACAGTGAAACGAAGAAAGAACAACACTCGGTGCACAAGATGGTGCAATTAAACTATAAGTTGATATGTCTATTAGTTATGTTTTTTTATTTACATTAATAATAGGTAAGCTAATTTAGGTACACTCTGTATGGTATGTTATAATTGTATCCATGATTATATAGTTTGCAATACATTTATTGGAACATTGAGCCTATTAATGCACAACATCGATCTGGAGATGCTCAAACAAAGAAAGCCAGCGCGTGATCAGAGCTTCTGTGTATTAGTCAATTGACATGAGTGGGTGGCTAACACAAATAGTCGTGGAAATGCCTTACAGGTATTAAACGGATTAATTTCTAAAATAACCACTCCCATTCTGACTCACAATTGGGTGCGCTTTGCCCCGCATTGAACGGGTCATTGGAATTACACAAATAACGTTTGCCATATTACTGCTCGTGTGAGAATCAATGACAATTACGACGGCAAGATATAGGGGGCAACTAAATAGCTACTTCACACATATTTTAATTAATTAAAGTACCTATGCTATATGAGACCGTTAAAGCTGTTAATAATATTAATATGGGTAAACATTCAAATTGATATAACTTTATTGGCGTGATGTTTCTGCTAAAATCGAACGTGCCCAGATTGGTTTGGAATCCTGTTGCATCGAGTGATTGGACGATTACGCCAACAGAAGGGGCGGGGCACCTGCGGAGATAGGTTAGGTTTTCCCAATTTACTCTATGCGATGTCAACATAATTATTATTACATAGAGCCAACAGCAGTGGCGAGCGTTGATGGCAGAAGAGTTTTAGAATTTTAGAATTGAAGAGCCTTGCGTTGCTGCAGTTCATTCTGACATACACGTCAACTCTCCGTCATTCGAACGGAGTATGTGTCATTTGATATTCAACGGACAACACATCTGCGAAAAAAATGTGTTTATCGTTTTCCGAATTATTATAATTCGCGAATCGTGCTTATCCGTAAAATCGTTTGATGACGCAATCTCCCGCGCACCAGGAATATTCAGTTTGCGCGTTCACGTGTCGATGATTAGTTGCGTAATCGATCTCCTGATCCAGGAAATTCAGCGACGAAAAAATCGACCGTAGAGCTCTAGGTCTACCAGTCGCATGTCAAGGATAGCCAATCCTGTACGCTTGGACAAAGACTGGCGAGGGAAATTGAATATAATAGGCACGCCTACGTAAACACCTCGCTTCGACCGCAGCCCAATACTTGTTCGCCTCCTTTTTTCAGAGCTGCCTATTAAGTTGTGTCGAGAATCACGCTTGAGATAATGGACTGATCCATTGAAAAGGGATGTCCAGTTCCACAACATGACAACAGGTGGCATCATCAAATTTCTACCGGGACAGCGCAGTCGACACTGGAAAGCATTTCTACATTGACAAATCTTTCATTGTCTATGCTGTAGCGTTTTTTTTAAATCCTGGACGAAATAATTTCCAGTTGTTCTGTGGCAGTTAAGGTAACACCATATTTATATCTCGTAAGACCCAATGTGTGATACATACCAATCCGTCTTCTGGGACGTCATAAATATACCCATAAACAGGACTGGAAGAGTTCAAAAGTAAAGCATCTATGAACGCACACTTGGAACTGTAATCAATCTCCTATCAGACATCAACGGGTCATCACTTAGGACGTAACCTGAATTGCTACACGGTCTTTACTAATTTCCAAATGAAAAATGACACTAAAAAGGATAATATTATTACCCACCCCGCACACGGCTGGCTTAAATGCTCAGAATAAGCAGACGTTCAGCGCACTCAAGGTTTGCTACTACACAGGGCTGTCACGCGAGATGTCTGTCAACAATCACGTGTGAATGCACCAGTGTCGTTTACGCGCGATGTCACCGGCGATTATGAGAACTAGCAAAAAATTACCATCATCCTGACGGACTTACTAATTATCAGGATACACAACGTTGTTACAGAAACAAAACCTTCATTGCTTCTTTCCAACTCTCGAATGTGCACCGTACTACTGGCGACGTGTAGCGACGCCTTGCCTTTGTATGACGTCACTTTGGACAATCGAAAAAAAGACGCATGACGTTGTCAACAATTGTGCGTCATCGTTCGCGTAGCGTTGCGGACAGTTGTACGTAATAAATGCAAAGTGTAATTCGATTGTTCGTAGAAAGGGTAAAAGCGGGGTGAATTTCGAAACAAACTAAACTGCGACGACCTGACCGTGGGGTCGTAGATGAACCCCCGACAGTTTGGCGCCCGAGATACACGAACATACATACTCTGGAGTATATCAGCACGAGCATGTGAATAGTAAATTATGTATTAACACGTGCATGGAAATAAGCTTGTTTGCATTAATTATTCGTTGAAACGGCCAATATGCGTGAAATTTACAGATAGCTGCGCGAGATTGTGAGATGGAAGCCAAATGCGTGAGATTTGGTAGCTATGCCTTTTCAAAACAATGAATTGCTCTACAGGCAATGCCGAGCGGGCCTTTTCGTAGGTAAACAAATTTGACACTGAGTTCACCAAGGAGACCGTTCTCTCATAAAATTAACTACGGCAAGCAAAACATGCCGCCATTGATTACAACCGTGAGCGCAGGCGTTCAACGTAACGATTTTTTCTGTCAATGATTACATTGTTTCTTTTGCACCCGAGTGTTGTGTTTACTTTGTTTGCTGTTATTGATTATAATGTTTACATATGGAGGATGGAGTGATGTGCCCGTGCGACGCGACCAGGTGCGAGGCAGTCGGGACAGCGCGGGGCGGCGTCGATTGGTCAATATTCTCCGTCATTTTGATCCTCACAGATTGACATGTATGTTTTGATGATGCATTGGATCTGTGTATAGGAACCGGAACAACAGTACAGGAAGTACTTGTGGAAGGTGTTGCATGCGGACGACCTGGCAGAGAGGAACTGCAGAAAGCAATGTAGGCCCTACGGAGATTTTCATTAGCTGATTTATTGGCGTGACATACTATGCAGCAGTGCGTTGGTCTTTCTTTATGCGTTGTAAAACTTGACTAGGCATATTTTCATCGCCAAATGGCGTATTTTGAAAGATCACGATAGTAATACTTTTGCATATATAGTATTGAAATATAAAAATTAAAATTAATAAATATCAGAGTCGCAATTTTCTGCCGTAAACCAATCACCGCCCAAATTAAAAAGATGACGTCATTCAGCAAACGTGGACGACCGGTTCTTTTCTTTTTTTACTGCATTTCGAATTCCCGTTTATACAATTTCTTACTGTAAATATCCCGCAGCAGTACAGGTTAAAACACGAAGCATAGCATTGTTAATTTATACTTTATTTGAGATCGATAAGTTAAGATAATTGAGGCATTTAATTGTACGAAACATCATACTCTGCGAGTTAGCCAATGGAAACCGCCGTACGTTCCCTTTAAATGGTGCAAAAAGCGCTACCTCTTAAAAATTAATACAATTATAATTAATATTAATGAGTGACCATGGTCCAGTGGTAGTCGCACCGGGCCGGTGTCGCTCGAAGTGGGTTAATGCTGCTGATCACCGTCAGCGAGCACGGTGACACGGTGACATGGTGACATGGTAACACGATGACACGGTGACACGGTGACACGGTAATTATAAGTTTCTTATATAGCGTCCCATCCAAATCATTGTTCTTGGGCACTGTTCACTGGTGTATACATTATAAATAAAATCATACAAATTTAAACAACTAATGTGCAAAAAATTGCAATTATCACTAGTAAAATACAGTAAAATATGTGGTCTATGTAAATAGTTAAAATTAAACACACGTGTAAAAGCTATAAAAATGTGTATAATATATAATAATAACGAATGCATACATTGATTAGTTAATTAATTAATTAAAATAATAATAGATACATAAACAAATTATATGTATATAATTAAATAAGATGACAATGATTTAAAAAACATTCTATATAATCCTAAAATACTTTTTTTTAAGGTGCGTCTTGAAAGCCACATTGAACTGTCAAACACTCGTGCATTGGCGCACTGTGACTGGCAGTTCATTCCATGCCCTTTGAGCTACACAAACACAGGTACAGTAATCCAGTTTAATCCAAATGTGAAAGGCAGAGGCAATTCACTCAATATAATTGTCAATAGCATATTGGTAAAATAATATACTACATTCCTATACAGTATAAGCGTAGAAGATAGCTGCCGTGTCTTGCCAAGCATGTGGTGAATACTATGGTTGGCTGTTATGCTTGGAGCCGCAGCATTTTAAATGGCTTCGTTTTGGTGAACATTGATTCAGGCCAAGTTTGGGGGTAATAGTATTAGGAAAATAACATTGGAATTGTGTGAAACGTGAACAATAAACACAGAAGATGTTTAAGCCCTCAAAAAGTGAAAACACTGGCGTGAATAATATAATTAGATTCCAAGGAAACAATATAATGGTTGCCAAAACACATCGACTAGCAAATTCGACGAAAACCAGCGACCACCTCGCGGAAACACTACTCGGTATGTATTGCTGGTCTGTTTGACAAAAACCACGAGCGCAATCACTTTTAATAACAATACAGCATAATGTGACACGTTAAGTTCAAACAGGTTTGATCTTTCTGAACTTATTGTAGTTTCCTAACTCAAGGCATTCGCTTGTGGGGAAACGCAATAACATTCATTGGAGCTGTGACGTCATGACCTCATTGGAGCTGTGACGTCATGACCTCATATCAAAACTCCTACGTCCAACTCTATAAAACAGTTTGTGCCTGTAGTTGTTTGTTTGTCTGTCTGTCTGTCTGTCTGTCTGTCTGTCTGTCTGTTTGTTTGTTTGTTTGTTAGTTTGTTTGTTTGTTTGTTTGTTTGTTTGTTTGTTTGTTTGTTTGTTACCTCATATCTCCGTCAGTTTCGCATGAATGGGGCTGACATTTTGTAGGCATGCTCGAACTTTTAACATTTCGAAATTCCCCGGCGGTGGTGATTTTACGAAGGAACTTATACGGACGTTTGAAGTAGATCACGTAACTCTGAAAACAAGTAGTTCGCAGTTGCGCACAATTGTTCGCAACGCTCTGCGTGTTTTCTACAATTGTTCCGAGTTACGCAATCTACGTCAAACGTCCACATTAATTCCTTTATACGGCACGAACGCTTCGTGAAACCGGCTGTGGCACATGATTTTGGGGGCATGAAGTAGTATACATCATTGCCCTAACAATACGTGACTGTGTAGTGCAAGGAGTCATACGCTTTTGCAGTGTCTGCCTCTTAGCCCGAGCAAGCCGGATATTAAATCGGCCATTTTAAAATTAAAACTCAGTGCTACTGTATATATTTTGGTGACGCAGTGCCAGCTAATAATTCCCATTCTGACCCAGTCAACCGATTTTGTAAGAAACAGTTCAATCAGTACAACATCAACCACAAGACCGGGGTGGCTGATCGACCGCAGACAGAACCAGCGGAATAAATAGTACCTGACTTGGTAGTATGAAAGGAGTAGTCGTCACGAAGCATCGAACAGTTGTAATTACGGGAATTATATCCTTTGTAATTCATGCACACTTTGTGCAAACATCAATACAATTAATATTTATGAACTTTAAAGTTGGCGTGCGCAGGTTGCGTGTCGGAGGGCTTGAAGACGGTTATACTGCGCTAACTGACAACCCAATGCTATCGACAACTTTTTTATTGTTGCGTCTTTCTGCTGACAGTTTGTTGTTGTTTTTGTTGTTGTTGCGTGTTGTGGTCTATGACTTCTTTTTTTATTTTGACACCAACAGCTCCTCATTGTTGCATCTCGTCATCGACGGCTTCTTATTGGTCCTGTTTCTTTAAATAGTTTCTCAATGTTGTCTTGCTGTTGAGAACTTGCTACTGTTGATGCATGTTTCTACTAGTATCTTCTAATTGTTGTGTCTTGCTGTTGAGAACTTGCTACTGTTGATGCATGTTTCTACTAGTATCTTCTAATTGTTGTGTCTTGCTGTTGAGAACTTGCTACTGTTGATGCATGTTTCTACTAGTATCTTCTAATTGTTGTGTCTTGCTGTTGAGAACTTGTTACTGTTGATGCATGTTTCTACTAGTATCTTCTAATTGTTGTGTCTTGTTGTTGAGAATTTGCTACTGTTGATTCATGTTTCTACTAATATCTTCTAATTGTTGTGTCTTGCTGTTGAGAACTTGCTACTGTTGATGCATGTTTCTACAAGTATCTTCTCATTATTGTGTCTTGCTGTTGAGAACTTGCTACTGTTGATGCATGTTTCTACAAGTATCTTCTCATTATTGTGTCTTGCTGTTGAGAACTTGCTACTGTTGATTCATGTTTCTACTAGTATCTTCTAATTGTTGTGTCTTGCTGTTGAGAACTTGCTACTGTTGATGCATGTTTCTACAAGTATCTTCTCAATGTTGTCTTGCTGTTGAGAACTTGCTACTGTTGATGCATGTTTCTACAAGTATCTTCTCATTATTGTGTCTTGCTGTTGAGATCTTGCTACTATTGATGCATGTTTCTACTAGTATCTTCTAATTGTTGTGTCTTGCTGTTGAGAACTTGCTACTGTTGATGTATGTTTCTACAAGTATCTTCTCAATGTTGTCTTGCTGTTGAGAACTTGCTACTGTTGATGTATGTTTCTACTAGTATCTTCTAATTGTTGTGTCTTGCTGTTGAGAACTTGCGACTGTTGATGTATGTTTCTACTAGTATCTTCTCATTATTGTGTCTTGCTGTTGAGAACTTGTTACTGTTGATGCATGTTTCTACAAGTATCTTCTCAATGTTGTGTCTTGCTGTTGAGAACTTGCTACTGTTGACGCATGTTTCTACAAGTATCTTCTCATTACTGTGTCTTGCTGTTGAGAACTTGCTACTGTTGACGCATGTTTCTACAAGTATCTTCTCATTACTGTGTCTTGCTGTTGAGAACTTGCTACTGTTGATGCATGTTTCTACAAGTATCTTCTCAATGTTGTGTCTTGCTGTTGAGAACTTGCTACTGTTGACGCATGTTTCTACAAGTATCTTCTCATTACTGTGTCTTGCTGTTGAGAACTTGTTACTGTTGATGCATGTTTCTACAAGTATCTTCTCAATGTTGTGTCTTGCTGTTGAGAACTTGTTACTGTTGATGCATGTTTCTACAAGTATCTTCTCAATGTTGTGTCTTGCTGTTGAGAACTTGCTACTGTTGACGCATGTTTCTACAAGTATCTTCTCATTACTGTGTCTTGCTGTTGAGAACTTGCTTGATGCATGTTTCTACAAGTATCTTCTCAATGTTGTGTCTTGCTGTTGAGAACTTGTTACTGTTGACGCATGTTTCTACAAGTATCTTCTCATTATTGCGGTGGTAGTTCTATAAATAGCTTCTTATCAACAGTGTCTTGTTGCTGTCTGGAAGTGACAAACAACCGTGCGTAAGATGGACAGTGAATTGTGACACATCACCAACGAATGACCATCAACTTTCCAGTTAATGACAGTTATGTGAATATAATTTTGTTCCGTCACAGAGGACATGTTTGTTCCGCCTGATTAACCAGTAACAAAGTCAACGACCTTCCAAAACACGTACGACCGCATATTCCTAGTAGCGTGTGTTCCTGTTGTTGTTAATTGGTTTGTAGAAATGCGCAAGTCACACAAAGTCGCGTGCTGCAAATACCACTGACCAACTGGCCCGATCGCGACTGCAACGATGGCCGCGTATAACTTGTAAGCCGATTGTTGCTTTGTCTAACTGCGACGGAGCGAGACAAACACAACTCATAAATCATTTCTACACTTCCACGGAAATCGTCTGTCAATTACGGATTAAATTGACCGATCACGAGTTCACGCAGGACGTTGTTTTGTTCGGCCGTTGCTAATTCACGTGTTTATAGCTGAGCGAGTGGCGCATCGCCAGTGTAGATCACTAGTACAGATCGACACGCCGGGTGGAGAGGACACTAGACAATTACACGGACTCTGTGATCAGCGAACAGGTAAGTGGCAATTATGACTGTCTGCCTTGCGGCTATGCTCACTGCTCAGTCTCGCGGTCCCAGTGAGCCTTTTTCATGAGCACATATGTACACTATATTACGTCTACTAGCAAAAGTACCCATCCCCGGGTGGTATAAAAGTTGGTAGTGTGTAAGTGACTCTCATGTTAACAATATTTACAGCATTTCAGGATACACAACATTATCACATAGCAACATTATCACACCATTATCACATAGATATCCATCTATGCCTCGGTACTTGCTGCTGCCAGTCAGTATTTTGATGTCTTCTTGGAATCCAACTCTCGAAATTGCGACGTAATACTGGCAGTTATAGTAATGTTCATCGACGCCTCGACCTTGTATTACGTAAGTTGGGACAACCGGAGAAAATATATATTACGTTGTGAACAATTGTACATAATTGTTCGCATAGTGTTGCGAACATTTGTATGCATTAACTACAAAGGGCAATTCGATTGTTCGCAGAGAGGTGATAATGGAGTGAATTTGAAAAAAAATCACGACTCCTTTGTATGAAGCTGAGTTTTTGTAGACGTTCCCGGCGGCCCATTGGGCGGTTGGTACATTAAAATAAATCTAAATTCCTCCGGGGGTAGATATATTAAAAACGCCGTACCTTAAACCTGCATCCATTTAAGTTCTTATAATTTCCTAACAAACTGGAATTCATCACACACAAATTGAACGTGTTGATCGTGAGTCAGCCAAAAAGAAATGAGAAGTTAAAGGGGAAGTCACTGGCGGCTAGACGAGGGAGACAGAACGAACCAAATACGCAGTGAAGAAACCAAAGAGAAGACGCGTTAGCACCAACAGCGAAGAGGAAACATGGCCGTGTGTTGTAGGCGGTGAGCCCTTCGTGAATTGTAGGCCTTGGTACAATGCAAATTGTAGGCCTACAGTGGCTTCACACGAGTGCGTGATTTTATCTGCCCTAACAGCGAGTCCGAGAGTGACGAAATGATGCATTTATGCTGCATGTTTGGATCCAATAAAACATAATGCATTTGTTTTACATTTAGCAATGGTTTGTTTCAATTCAGTATTCTTATTTCATACAATCGAGAAAGTCTGTTACTGTTATGGGGCAAGATTTGCCCAATCGGAAGGGGCTTCTTGCCCCAGGTCCAGAACAAGACGCTTCCTCTGGACAATATATTTAATTTACGATACCATACTGTGTTGCCAATCGTCACTAATGTTTTGGTATTACATTCTACAACCACACAACAATCGTATGACGGTATAGGTACCACAAAATAATACGTTTATTGATGACTATAGCCATTTTCCCTCAAGGGGGGGCTACTTGCTTCACACCCTACCATAAACCATGGGGCTTGGGCAGTCGTACGTTCGTATGTTTACATCTGCTACACTGAGTTTATTGCCTTTTACCTTTCTACAACTAATTGTTCTACGTTTTGGCTCTATACGCTGGGTACACTAACCGGAATGGACCATTAAATGTGCCACATTACAGTTGTGTTTAACTGAATGTACAATCACCAGGACGATCACCACAGGTGACCGTCAGGCAATCCATATTTCATAAACCTTTCTCGATTGCCATGCTTACTAACACAATAGTATTTTTTTTTTATATATACAAATGGCAGTAAGCATAGCCAGGCCCAATAGTATGAGTGGCTTGTATTTATCGGGGGCACTCCTTCCTGGCAGCCTGGGCAGTTTAATCAAGGGCGGAGGCACGCAAACATGACGTCACCGTCTGCCTTGCGATTATGCTCCGTAATAGAAATCAGTTAATTGTATTATGGGATCAATATATTTAATATCCGTGGGTCTCGAACATTTTGTATTTCCACTGGAGATCATCGTTGTTTTGCCTCAGCGATGTGGGCCGATATTTTGTTGCTCGTAACCCTGTGTCTAACGGATTTGCCATTTAATTAGCATTCCCTTATTACCGCGGATAGATCTCGAGAAAGGAGTTGTGGTGGAGATGACGCGTACTTTATATACAGGTTGTTTAATTGACGAATTGTACTGCAGTGCGATATGTTTTATGGTATTCGAATCAAGACCTTTATGTCCACAACGCCAAGACTCTGCTGCAAGACTCTTGAATTGAATTGAATTGAATTGCAGTACAAGTTACTCGAGGTGGGTTGATGTAAAGACAACAGCACAGCGAAGATGTATTTCCCTTGCGTCTGCGTGGAGTGCAGGACTATGTGGCGGCAGCATACGCTAAACACTAGATACAGAGTTTGACTATACGAATGTTAAAAAGTAGCTAGTCAGATGGTTTCAGGACATGAATGTTAAAAACTAGACTGTCAGATGGTCTCAGGACACGGATGTTAAAAGCAGATAATCAAATGGTTTCTCGACACGAACGCTAAACACTAAATGATAAAACGATGCCAGGAAACGAACGCTAAACATTAGACAGTCATATGACGTCGGGACCCAAAAGCCATCCCATAAACATCCCTTCTCGTGAACCGCCCTGTCGAGAGTGAAATTGAACGTTTTTCCAGTTCCCGCATCGATCAATGAGATGCGTTGCTAAGAATTTGTTCAGTTACATCCGAGCGAAAAACGTTCCGCAAATGTAGCCCGCTTCGATGTTTTCAATACGGAAGTGCTCGGAACATCATCTATAGCTAATTAACACTATATTTCATAAGAGTGAGAAGAGAAGAGAAGGCCACACTAGTAAATTATATAAAATGTTGTCCGTGATATCCACTAAGAGCTGGCGTGGTCAGAAATCACTGGTTATACGTGGGAAACAGAAACTAAATATTTGGTAACAGCCATTTAATATCACTATCACACATTCTTCTTTATTATTGTTTTTATTCTTCTTTTGTCCTCTTTTGTCCTCTTTTGTCCTCTTTTGTCCTCTTGCGCCAAAGGTGTCGCGCAGGGCGGAAACACTAGCACGCCATATTCTCTGCTATTTCGAGGTTTACAACCTTTCTCTCTATTAAAAAGGTTTTTTTCAAAGTTTCTTTAGGCATTCCCCTTTTCTGGTGAATTTTACTAAAGTACTTCTTAAGGTAGTCTTTCTTGTGGCATGACCCAGTTATGTCAATCTCTTCTTTCTCTTGGTTGTCGAGATATACCATGTCATTCCGATTTAATAACATGTTAATACGATTATACGGAGAAATGGTCATGGCCATAATATATGATTGACGTAGATACATATAAGTGCGGAAAGGTTCCAGTATATGTGAGCATGAAATGACCGCCTTGCAACTGCAATGACAGGCGGACTGCTGTTTGTGGGTCGACCAGCGATTACAGGCGTTATAAATATGTGTTTCTTTGATAGACCAATTACAGCTTTTAACAAAGCTCAATAAACGGCGACTCTTCTGCCACTTATTCCGCTGTAGCGACTCATGTCGGTCACCTTCGTGTGTCAGCGTGAACAGGACAACGCGATTATCTCAACCACAAGGACGACACACTGCTGGCGCTTGAATAGTCGTGCGTGTCACGTTCTGAAACAACACAACGTGCAGCCTACGTTACACAGGCATTAGGCCTAGTCTCTCGTCTCTCGGCTCTCGTCTCTCGCCCCCCCCTCTACCTCTCCCTCTGCCCTCATCCCCCCCCCCTCTCTCTCTCTCTCTCTCCCTAACTTACTCTAAGTTCAATCTCCTTCTCCAATATCTACATCCTTTCCCTCGTGCCACTTCCTACGGTTTTGCTCCAATTCTTGCGAATTTCCAGCCAAATGACATGCGAATAACAAACAGGTACAAGACGTCTATAATCGTACGAGCTCGCTTACGATCTTACGAATTTATGTTACCAGTCTTACAGTCTTAGGGTTGGCACCAGTCTTACAGATGTGCATCACTCAGGGTTGGCACCAGTCTTACAGGTGTGCACTACTCAGGGTTGGCACCAGTCTTACAGGTGTGCACCACTCAGGAGTAGCACCAGTCTTACAGGTGTGCACCACTCAGGAGTAGCACCATTCTTACATGTGTGCACCAATCAGGGTTGACACCAGTCTTACATGTGTGCACCACTCAGGGTTGGCACCAGTCTTACATGTGTGCACCACTCAGGGTTGGCACCAGTCTTACAGGTGTGCACCACTCAGGGTTGGCACCAGTCTTACAGATGTGCATCACTCAGGGTTGGCACCAGTCTTACAGGTGTGCACTACTCAGGGTTGGCATCAGTCTTACAGGTGTGCATCACTCACGGTTGGCACCAGTCTTACAGGTGTGCACTACTCAGGGTTGGCAACAGTCTTACAGGTGTGCACCACTCAGGAGTAGCACCAGTCTTACAGGTGTGCACCACTCAGGAGTAGCACCAGTCTTACAGGTGTGCACCAATCAGGGTTGACACCAGTATTACATGTGTGCACCACTCAGGGTTGGCACCAGTCTTACATGTGTGCACCACTCAGGGTTGGCACCAGTCTTACAGATGTGCATCACTCAGGGTTGGCACCAGTCTTACATGTGTGCACTACTCAGGGTTGGCACCAGTCTTACAGGTGTGCACCACTCAGGAGTAGCACCAGTCTTACAGGTGTGCACCACTCAGGAGTAGCACCAGTCTTACAGGTGTGCACCACTCAGGAGTAGCACCAGTCTTACAGGTGTGCACCAATCAGGGTTGACACCAGTCTTACATGTGTGCACCACTCAGGGTTGGCACCAGTCTTACAGGTGTGCACCACTCAGGGTTGGCACCAGTCTTACAGGTATGCACCACCCAGGGTTAGCACCAGTCTTACAGGTGTGCACCACTCAGGGTTGGCACCAGTCTTACAGGTGTGCACCACTCAGGGATAGCACCAATCTTACAGGTGTGCACCACTCAGGGTTGCCATCAGTCTTACAGATGTGCACCACTCAGGGGTAGCACCAGTCTTACAGGTGTGCACTACTCAGGGTTGACATCAGTCTTACAGATGTGCACCACTCAGGGGTAGCACCAGTCTTACAGGTGTGCACCACTCAGGGTTGGCACCAGTCTTACAGGTGTGCACTACTCAGGGGTAGCACCAGTCTTACAGGTGTGCACCACTCAGGGGTAGCACCAGTCTTACAGGTGTGCACCACTCAGGGGTAGCACCAGTCTTACAGGTGTGCACTACTCAGGGTTGACATCAGTCTTACAGGTGTGCACTACTCAGGGTTGACATCAGTCTTACAAATGTGCACCACTCAGGGTTGGCACCAGTCTTACATGTGTGCACCACTCAGGGGTGGCACCGTTTTACAGGTGTGCACCAATCAGGGTTGACACCAGTCTTACGTGTGTGCACCACTCAGGGTTGGCACCAGTCTTACAGATGTGCATCACTCAGGGTTGGCACCAGTCTTACAGGTGTGCACTACTCAGGGTTGGCACCAGTCTTACAGGTGTGCACCACTCAGGAGTAGCACCAGTCTTACAGGTTTGCACCACTCAGGAGTAGCACCAGTCTTACAGGTGTGCACCAATCAGGGTTGACACCAGTCTTACATGTGTGCACCACTCAGGGTTGGCATCAGTCTTACAGGTGTGCACCACTCAGGGTTGGCACCAGTCTTCCAGGTATGCACCACTCAGGGTTGGCACTAGTCTTACAGGTGTTCACCACTTAGGGTTGGTACATGTGTTCCCACACTATCTCTGTGTTTCTTTGTATCTATCTCATTTTGCCTGCCTGCGTGCTTGCGTGCCTGCGTGCCTGCGTGCCTGCGTGCCTGCGTGCCTGCGTGCCTGCGTGCCTGCGTGCCTGCGTGCCTGCGTGCCTGCGTGCCAGCCTGCCTGCCTGCCTGCCTGCCTGCCTGCCTGCCTGCCTGCCTGCCTGCCTGCCTGCCTGCCTGCCTGCCTGCCTGCCTGCCTGCCTGCCTGCCTGCCTGCCTGCCTGCCTGCCTGCCTGCCTGCCTGCCTGCCTCTTTGTGCCTATGTTTCTCCACGTATTTTTGTCTCTGTCTCTTCTATATTTTGCTACATCCCTATCTTCGTGTGTCTTTAATTCCCCTTCTATCCCTTTTACTTCCTCTCTCCTTCGCGTACCTCATATCTCTCCATGCCTTTCTTAACCACCACCGACACCAACTTCTCGGCTACCACTTCCACGACACAAGCCCAGACTTGACACAGCATAACGTTAACCGGCACGTCGAAGACCACCAATCTATTGCCATCGCGTTCACCAAACACACAGATTCTTGTAACGACAACAATATCGGTCATTTTCATTAGTTTTTCAATTATTCCTTCTCAATGGAAGCGACATCGTTTAATTCGACGACTTTGTGCAAACTCCCACGCTCCAATATGACACCGCCTATTAGAGCTGCCGTTGCATTGTTTGCACGAAACTTGGCGACTATTATCGCGCGGGTTTTGTCCCCCTATCACAAACGTCCCGCCAGTCTGCTCGTATAATGTGTCAGCGATACTTCCGACGTTTGTAGGCGCCAATATTTCTAGAAGCAGACGGCGTCAGTAAGCAACGTTGTAGATACGTCGGCGCTGGTCTACGCTTCTCGCTAGGTCCATTCAGTCCGCCCTTTTCACTCGTCAATCCCACAATTTCGCCAATCAAATGGGTAACTCGACACTAGGCGTATTTGTCCACCACTGTATGTTTTAACTTGCAAGGACCTGCCAAGCCGAGCCAATCAACATCAACAAAAGAGCCACTCAACATTGTATCTGCGTACACAGAGGCACTTTAATTATTTACGTTTCGTCTGTGGCTCATCGACCGTAACATAATCATTTGTGCTCGGTTTCAACAAGTAGACGCAGCCAACGCTAGATTAGTTGCATTAGGTTAAATTAAATTGTCCGCGCAAGGGTGACAAGCAGCGGCTAACGATATCGCGTCAAAATTAGGTAAGCAAGGTTGTCCAAAATAGCGTAGTTATTTATTTGTCTAGTGACCAATACTCCCAAGGTGTCAACCGGTCAGGGTTGTATGTGCATGGGATTGATTGCTGTTTAGTCGTGTTTGTTTGTTACTCAGTATGTTGGAACTTGCATAAATTGTCGTGGTTCTGTGGTGCTAGTTGTATCTAGTACCGAATCTTTTTGACTGTCCCGGGAAACTATGTGAATTTGTAAATGTTTACTCATTTCCACAATACAGTTTTTCTTCAATTTTCCTGTGTGGGATCTTACACTGACACCACGTAGAAGAGAACAACGTCTTGTAGAGTTTCTTCCGAAAGACACAGGCAATGTGGGTGAACGAAATTGTAAGTAGGTGGACTCGAAGACAGGTCCCCTCGACAGTCGAGCGTTCTAACCGCCGAGCCATCGCGCACCACGAGACAGGTACACGTTAAACGCGAGCAAGACGTGGCTTCGATGAACGATCTGCGTGTCCAAATTGTACCGTGCCGTAGATACACGCTTCAGTCGCGTCGCGCATGTAGTTCTGTTTGCATCAATGTCTTGTTACGTTACAAGAGTTTGTGGAGCGCGATGGCGTAGCGGTCAGAGCATCGGACTCTCAATCGTTTCGAAGCGTGGACAATTTCGTCTACTCCGCGTTGCTCCGGTTCATTCAGCCGTATAAATTAGCACCTGGCGATAGACCGTGGTGGATATGTGAACGAATAGTCTTCGCGCAGTAATTGCAGCGAGGCTGAATTCTTCCCACAGAAGCAGAGTTAGCGTTGGAAAGAACCGCTCTGTCAGGGGGTGAGGTGTAAAACGCTTTGAACGGTCCTACGAACAAGATACTGCGTTCATAAGAACGTACCTTTTACAAGCACGACGCAAACAGAGGTTGTGTTACAGAGGTTGTGTAGACCACCTGAGATTATTATCGAGTGTCATCTCAGAAGGCCGTTCTTGTGTTGCAGTGAAGATGACAAGCAAAGTACGACGTGCGCCCAAAGCGAGGCAGCCTTACATCACTCAGGTGGGGCAGAAGAAGGCGGAGGAGGTGGTGGAAGTGAAGGAGGAAAAAAAGCCAGATCCCAAGTTATTCGAAGGAAAACGTGAGTTTCTGATGCACGCTACAATGATGACGATGTTGATGATTGGTGTGACGACATTGTTGATTGATGTGACGACATTGATGATTGGTGTGACGACATTGATGATTGATGTGACGACATTGTTGATTGATGTGACGACATTGATGATTGGTGTGACGACATTGATGATTGGTGTGACGACATTGTTGATTGATGTGACGACATTGATGATTGGTGTGACGACATTGATGACTGGTGTGACGACATTGATGATGAGTGTGACGACATTGATAATTGATGTGACGACATTGATGATTGGTGTGACGACATTGATGATTGGTGTGACGACATTGATGATTGGTGTGACGACATTGATGACAACTGTCATGACGATATGTATGACGACTGTTCTGCCTATGACTGTTGTGACGATATTGATGACAATTGTTGTTATTATTTTTATGACGATTGTTGTGACAATATTGATAGCGAGTATTGTCACGATACCTATAACGACAGTGTTATGGTTCATGAATATATAAATATAACATGGGCATAAGCTGCTAAACGTGCATTTATGTGCATTTACACAAATAAAATAGATATACATATGTAATAACACAAGTGTGCAAAAGATTTCGACATTATGCAAACAGAATTAGTGTTCATTGTCAAACGCGCTTGTTCGTTTCCATTGTGTCATTAAACGTCAGAAACTTTAGGCAACGTTCAAAGTCACTTTAAAATTCAACCAAGTTTATGATGGGAACTTGACCGTTGGTATTTAATTGTGAAAAAAAACTTGATAATAGAGAGTACATACGAGAATAGATATGAGACTTGAGAAAAGAGAGTAGACTTGAGAATAGATGGGAGATAATACAGAGGAAACTTGGTAATCGAATGGAGACTGAAGAATTGGAATGAGACTTGGTAATAGAGTGGAAACTGGATAGTTAGAATGAGACTAATATAGTGGAGACTGGAAAATTAGAATGAGACTTGGCAATAGAGTGGAGACTGGAGAATTGGAAAGAGACTTGGTAATATAGTGGAGACTGGAGAATTGGGATGAGACTTGGTAATAAAGTGGAGACTGGAGAATTGGAATGAGACTTGGTAATAGAGTGGAAACTGAAGAATTGGAATGAGACTTGGTAATAGAGTGGAAACTGGATAATTAGAATGAGACTAATATAGTGGAGACTGGAAAATTAGAATGAGACTTGGCAATAGAGTGGAGACTGGAGAATTGGAAAGAGACTTGGTAATACAGTGGAGACTGGAGAATTGGGATGAGACTTGGTAATAAAGTGGAGACTGGAGAATTGGAATGAGACTTGGTAATAGAGTGGAGACTGAAGTATTAGAATGAGACTTGGTAATATAGTGGAGACTGGAGAATTGGAATGAAACTTGGTAATAGAGTGGAGACTGGATAATTGGAATGAGACTTGGTAATACAGTGGAGACTGGAGAATTGGAATGAGACTTGGTAATACCGTGGAGACTGGAGACTAAGAATGAGACTTGGTAATGGAGTGGAGATTAAAAACAAAGAGGGGACTTGAGAATAGCAAGGAGAGTGGTAAGCAGGGAGATGCTTTCTGTGACAATATGTGAACCAATTTGAAGTTATGATTTGAAAAATCGCAAATTGGACGACGTAATCCACTGGAGCATGCGAAGTATTATCGAAGATCCTGTAAAATATTATTATCGGTGAATGTTTCTGGCTAAAACCAAGACATCAGTAACATTGAAAACAATTATCTCTACCATATTTCGAAGGCGAGTGAACTGTGTGTGGGTCGTTGCAGAATGGATTGAGAAGGGTGGCTTTGAGACGAGACGTCCAGACGCCATCGACACG
>OY759269.1:44602947-44807947 GCA_963662155.1 Lamellibrachia columna | reverse complement strand
TGCAATGTTCCGTGATACAGATTGAAACTCCTTCCTCAAGTGATTTAGCCAATCGTAAATCCGGTTCGTTGATGTCCTAATATGGTGTGTGTGAATAGTTTAAGTAATATCCGCAGTTAGTTTAATAAAAAAGTTCGTATTTTTGGTCGAATCATCGAAAGAATTGTCTTTAGTCGTTACATATCGTAAAACAGTCTTTCAGTAACTAATGAAAAGCGCTGACCATGTCGTCGGCCGTCATTACATAGCCGCTCCCCAGGCACGCAGACACTCCGTCTGTCGGCTGACCCCCGCGCACCAAACAATCTGTCGGCTGACCCCCGCGCACCAAACAATCTGTCGGCTGGCCCCCGCGTACCAAACAGAGTCACTGTGAACCTTTTTAAAAGTTTGTTTACGTTAAACAAAGTTGTTCGACCAATTAATTGGCACATGTAGTCTCACAACGCCGTTACTTGGTGTGATCGATTAACACTGACATTTTCAGTATACGTTTGATTAATTAATTAATTATTTATGCATGCATGCATGTTTAGACACATTACTTTGCACGTGATCATGGACGAACGTATGTACACATATACAAAAGTGCGTACTTACAAACACACGTAGCACGAATGCACGCAGGTACGTACATTATGTTGTTACGTACGTATGTATGTAAGTACGTACGTAGGAATATACGTACGTATATGTTTTCGTACGTGTGATACGTACATGCATACATAATTTGTATGTATGTGAGTATGCGCATATGCGTGTATATGCGTATGCCTGTTCATACGCATGCATGCACGTATGCATATGTTATATATGTATGAACTGTAACATCGTGTTTCTGCCTCCAGAACATCGACAGTCTGACGACCAAGGTGGCGCCCGTCTTCATCAACCTCGGCAAACATCACATTCACTTCCCCGACCTTAAGGTGAGCAATTGGCGTCACATGGTCGCAGTAGGTGTCATGTGATAGCTGTAGGCGTCACGTGGTGGCTGTATGCCTCACATGGCAGTTGTGGGCGTCGCGTGGTAGCTGTAGCCGTGGCGTCGCGTGGTAGCTGTAGCTGCTGTAGGCGTCACGTGGTTGCTGTAGGGGTCACGTGGTAGCAGTAGGTGTCACTTGATAGCTGTAAAAAAGGTACAGGTAAGCGCTTTACACTTCACCCCCTGGCAGACCTGTTCATTCCAAGGCCATCTCAACTTCTCTGGGAAGCATTCAGCTACGCTGCAATTGCGCGAAGACTATTCGTTCACATTTCCACCACTGTCTGTAGGCGTCACGTGGTAGAAAAATCCGGTGTAATTTCTGGTAGTAAATGGAAGATTAACAAATATAAGAGCTAAATGATTATCTACTGTGCTTTAGTCTGGTTTGCTTAAACACACGAGTCTGTTTGATAGCAAGGGACATTACTTGAAATGGTAATTAAGATAGTCTACAAAGCATAACTAAGTTCTCCATGTGGAATAAATTGATGTTGACACGTGACTGCTGCAATTAATAACATTTTAATTTCTTCTTCGCCTCTGTAGGGGAACTACTTCGATCTGTTCTGTGGAGCCATGATGTACGTGTTCCGTGAGGACCTGGGGAAGTATTTCACGCCGGAGACGCGAGCAGCCTGGAGCCATATGTTCGACTACCTGCTTCAACACATGAAGTTCGGCTGGGAACTCGCCATCGAAGACAAGCGCGCCAAAGAGACGGAAACATCTGAGAAGTGACGTCACCGGAAGTTGGGCTGTTGATCCCGCGGAGGAATATAGTGTGTGTGCGGGTCAGACTAAATATAGCCAGACACGAACAATTTGCCTCGTTATGACATGAGGGGCAATTTCTGGCGGCGGGAAAATTACGTAGCTGGTTTGCGTTTGAGCTTCAGCGGTGTGCAAGTTTACACAAACATTTATTGTATTTCACCGGTGCAGCAATGTAATATATGTAACATATTAACGCAATAATGACCAGAAAGAGAACTAGCGTGATATAAAAAAGTCATTATGATATGCACCATTACAATCGCGTACGCACGCACGCACGCACGCACGCACGCACGCACGCACGCACGCACGCACGCACGCACGCACGCACAGACACACACACTATGCGCATCTTATGTGATGCAGCTGTGCAATAACGTGATTTCACCACTAGAGGTCACTACAATATGTACAGGAAATACAAAGGTAAGGGTACCGAGTTCAGATCATTAGTTAACTTGATTCGATATTAAATAATCACAGCAAAGATGGCGCATTTAACATTTTGATATTTTAGCTGTTTGGTACAGTACTATTTGAAAATAATATATATATATATATATATATATATATATATATATATATATAATAAAACAAATAAATAAAACCAGTTTGATATCTTTCTTCGGGAACAAACCCACAAGTAAGATTATATACACACACACACACACATATATATATATATATATATATATATATATATATATATATATATATATATATATATATATACATATATATATATATATATATATATATATATATATATATATATATATATATATATATATATATATATATATATATATATATATATATATATATAATTTTATTTGCGGAGGTGTTTCCGAAGAAAGATATTAAAATTGCTTTATATATATATATATATATATATAATCATCATATTGAAAATGCTGTTACATTGGCCGCTATGATTTCTTAGAATGTCGATTTGGTTACCTTTGCTATAGCCACGTAACATTCAGGACCACTGAAGTCCACTATGTTTTTCTGACCTCCATACAGGTTCGGTGAAAGCAAAACAATATGTTATAGTTCATTTGTGTTTGTTCTTATTTATGAACAGGTTTTATTACGAATAAAATGGAATTAATATTCCCCAGTTGTGGAACTGCCAACCGTCAGCGAGGTTTGCCCTCTCGTAATCGCCCCTTGACAGTCGTTTGCTCCTACCAAGATTCGGCCCCCTAGAAGTCGACTACCTACCGGTTGTCTGCCCCTACCAATGTCGACCCCCTAGAATAGACCACTTCTACCGGTTGTATGTTCCGTAACCTTGTTCGGCCTCCTAGAAGTCAACTACCTCTAACGGTTGTCTACCCCTACCAATGTTCGGCCTCCTAGAAGTCAACTACCTCTAACGGTTGTCTACCCCTACCAATGTTCGGCCTCCTAGAAGTCAACTACCTCTAACGGTTGTCTACCCCTACCAATGTTCGGCCTCCTAGAAGTCAACTACCTCTAACGGTTGTCTACCCCTACCAATGTTCGGCCTCCTAGAAGTCAACTACCTCTAACGGTTGTCTACCCCTACCAATGTTCGGCCTCCTAGAAGTCAACTACCTCTAACGGTTGTCTACCCCTACCAATGTTCGGCCTCCTAGAAGTCAACTACCTCTACCGGTTGTCTACCCCTACCAATGTTCGGCCTCCTAGAAGTCAACTACCTCTAACGGTTGTCTACCCCTACCAATGTTCGGCCTCCTAGAAGTCAACTACCTCTAACGGTTGTCTACCCCTACCAATGTTCGGCCTCCTAGAAGTCAACTACCTCTAACGGTTGTCTACCCCTACCAATGTTCGGCCTCCTAGGTCTGCCACCACCAGTAGTCTGCCCCTTTTGCCTGACCTCTGTCGCCTGCCCCTCCATATCGTTTAATCCTGTCGTCTACCCCCTGTCGTCTGCCCCCTGTCGTCTACCCCCTGTCGTCTACCCCCTGTCGTCTGCCCCCTCACAATATTCTACCGACCGCGTCACACATGTTTACCTGAACCAACGAAGCTGACCCCTCAATGGTTTGTCACATGTAAGCCCCGTGTATTGACCCGGAACACCGCGACCATAATCTCACGAGTCACAACAAAACACTCCCTCTAATCTTGTAAATAGTTGTTACTGCAGACAACGAGAAAACACTCCCATAATTATAACAATACTCAGATACGACAGTTGTTGGTATTTTATTGTTGACCTGAAATGAAGGTAATTGACAACGATAATATGCGTAGATACTCATGACTCAAGCTCAGCGGTCTTCATTTATTTCAAAGACGTACATTTGTAAAGTCGACGTGACCGTTTTAACTCTGTTTATGCTGGGTGCTATTACTGTCGGTGAGTAAGACGTTACATTGTTCTTGTTTACGCTGGGTGCTATTACTGTCGGTGAGTAAGACGTTACATTGTTCTTGTTTACGCTGGGTGCTATTACTGTCGGTGAGTAAGATGTTGCATTGTTCTTGTTAATGCGTTAAGATTACTCGCTACAAATCGTAAACAGACCAGCGAAATGTCTTCCAAGAATAACTTACTACCGACTCAGTTGCACTAAACAATTATGCAGGTAAATTATTAATTTCAAATGGATAATTTGTTGTTTCGTGCGTAGTCTTCACAAACCTAGACTTTACAGGTTGTTACGAAGAATCTGTACATCAGAAATCCTAAACAGTAAAGTGTCGCAAAGACGATCCTATTTGTGCCGGTGGAGCAGTTAAGTATAAACGTATTGTGCTAAAAACGTAAGTGTTAATGCAACAGGAATTAACCAATTTATCCAATTACTAAAGCGCACCTGTTGCATTGTCTTATCGCTTGACTACAGACAAATCGTTAAAGCTATATAAAACTATATTCTACAGCGAATGTAGGTTTGTTCTTACGTTGGTATATGTGTCGTACTCGGTAGTTCAAGTGTAGGTTTGTTCTTGCGTTGGTATATGTGTCGTACTCGGTAGTTCAAGTGTAGGTTTGTTCTTGCGTTGGTATATGTGTCGTACTCGGTAGTTCAAGTGTAGGTTTGTTCTTGCGTTGGTATATGTGTCGTACTCGGTAGTTCAAGTGTAGGTTTGTTCTTGCGTTGGTATATGTGTCGTACTCGGTAGTTCAAGTGTAGGTTTGTTCTTGCGTTGGTATATGTGTCGTACTCGGTAGTTCAAGTGTAGGTTTGTTCTTACGTTGGTATATGTGTCGTACTCGGTAGTTCAAGTGTAGGTTTATTCTTGCGTTGGTATATGTGTCGTACTCGGTAGTTCAAGTGTAGATTTGTTCTTGCATTGGTATATGTGTCGTACTCGGTAGTTCAAGTGTAGATTTGTTCTTGCGTTGGTATATGTGTCGTACTCGGTAGTTCAAGTGTAGGTTTATTCTTGCGTTGGTATATGTGTCGTACTCGGTAGTTCAAGTGTAGGTTGGTTCTTGCGTTGGTATATGTGTCGTACTCGGTAGTTCAAGTGTATGTTTGTTCTTGCGTTGGTATATGTGTCGTACTCGGTAGTTCAAGTGTAGGTTTGTTCTTACGTTGGTATATGTGTCGTACTCGGTAGTTCAAGTGTAGGTTTATTCTTGCGTTGGTATATGTGTCGTACTCGGTAGTTCAAGTGTAGATTTGTTCTTGCATTGGTATATGTGTCGTACTCGGTAGTTCAAGTGTAGGTTTGTTCTTGCGTTGGTATATGTGTCGTACTCGGTAGTTCAAGTGTAGGTTTATTCTTGCGTTGGTATATGTGTCGTACTCGGTAGTTCAAGTGTAGGTTTGTTCTTGCGTTGGTATATGTGTCGTACTCGGTAGTTCAAGTGTAGGTTTGTTCTTGCGTTGGTATATGTGTCGTACTCGGTAGTTCAAGTGTAGGTTTGTTCTTGCGTTGGTATATGTGTCGTACTCGGTAGTTCAAGTGTAGGTTTGTTCTTGCGTTGGTATATGTGTCGTACTCGGTAGTTCAAGTGTAGGTTTGTTCTTACGTTGGTATATGTGTCGTACTCGGTAGTTCAAGTGTAGGTTTATTCTTGCGTTGGTATATGTGTCGTACTCGGTAGTTCAAGTGTAGATTTGTTCTTGCATTGGTATATGTGTCGTACTCGGTAGTTCAAGTGTAGATTTGTTCTTGCGTTGGTATATGTGTCGTACTCGGTAGTTCAAGTGTAGGTTTATTCTTGCGTTGGTATATGTGTCGTACTCGGTAGTTCAAGTGTAGGTTGGTTCTTGCGTTGGTATATGTGTCGTACTCGGTAGTTCAAGTGTAGGTTTGTTCTTGCGTTGGTATATGTGTCGTACTCGGTAGTTCAAGTGTAGGTTTGTTCTTACGTTGGTATATGTGTCGTACTCGGTAGTTCAAGTGTAGGTTTATTCTTGCGTTGGTATATGTGTCGTACTCGGTAGTTCAAGTGTAGATTTGTTCTTGCATTGGTATATGTGTCGTACTCGGTAGTTCAAGTGTAGGTTTGTTCTTGCGTTGGTATATGTGTCGTACTCGGTAGTTCAAGTGTAGGTTTATTCTTGCGTTGGTATATGTGTCGTACTCGGTAGTTCAAGTGTAGGTTGGTTCTTGCGTTGGTATATGTGTCGTACTCGGTAGTTCAAGTGTAGGTTTGTTCTTGCGTTGGTATATGTGTCGTACTCGGTAGTTCAAGTGTAGGTTTATTCTTGCGTTGGTATATGTGTCGTACTCGGTAGTTCAAGTGTAGGTTTGTTCTTGCGTTGGTATATGTGTCGTACTCGGTAGTTCAAGTGTAGGTTTGTTCTTGCGTTGGTATATGTGTCGTACTCGGTAGTTCAAGTGTAGGTTTGTTCTTGCGTTGGTATATGTGTCGTACTCGGTAGTTCAAGTGTAGATTTGTTCTTGCGTTGGTATATGTGTCGTACTCGGTAGTTCAAGTGTAGGTTTGTTCTTGCGTTGGTATATGTGTCGTACTCGGTAGTTCAAGTGTAGGTTTGTTCTTGCGTTGGTATATGTGTCGTACTCGGTCGTTCAAGTGTAGATTTGTTCTTGCGTTGGTATATGTGTCGTACTCGGTAGTTCAAGTGTAGGTTTGTTCTTGCGTTGGTATATGTGTCGTACTCGGTAGTTCAAGTGTAGTTTTGTTCTTGCGTTGGTATATGTGTCGTACTCGGTAGTTCAAGTGCATTGCTTTACAAAAAAATGGTTGGCTACAGAACAATTCTCCCCGGAACAGATCGCGTTCTACTAGGCTCAAGGACACACGAAACACCAATGAACACAATTAAATTCCACCACGATTTTCTAGTTCTACACTGTTACTTGCATAATACGTGTTAAACTTGCATTTTTACACGTTTTATCCGAAGTGATGACTGAATTACCACTTAAAAATTACGATACATTATTTCTACAAGCAATATCAATGTGACAATTAACGTTTCGCTGAACAGTGGCCCATGCTGCTGAACGAGTCTCCCTCGACTGTGTGAGGACGCGTTTTAATGGATCCAACCACTTCATGATAATGATATTACGAGAGAGTTTCACTTCATGGCCTTAAATAATTTAGTCGAGTAAGTTCTCAGCAGAATAGGCTTTTGTGTAGGCTGGTGGAAAACATCGATTTATTGATGTTAACTTCACCCACGTTTGCACCTCGAAACTGAATTAAACCAGGCAGTTAACGGCAGCACTTACGAAAGATTAATCCGACTTCGTGGAGGGTTACTGCTATAACAGAAACAGGTGAGTTTTGCTCAAGCATAAAATAGTTGTTTAACATAATTTTTAGCGTTTTTAAGCCAGACGAAACTCGTGCGAAATGGCGGAATGGTACAAGTGTACTGATTCTACGTGTCAAATAGTATCGGGCTTACTAAGCTTATTCAACGCGTCTCACATTAAACAAAGGTTCTTATAACTATATTGTTGTATCCAATCATTGGGACTGCTCAAGGGGCTTCACACTTTACCCCCTGGCAGACATGTTCATTCCAAAGCCAACTCGACTTCTCTGGGAAGCATTCAGCCACACTGCCATTACTGCGCGACGACAATTTATGCATATCCGCAACTGTCTAAAGATTTATAGGCACTCATTTACAACTGAGTTAACTGAAGCAATACGAAGCTTCGAAACTTGTCTCTCTCGATTGGGAGTCCGATGTTTTAACCAACATGTCACCGCGCTCCATACTGTGGAACGCCAGGTTGACTCTACGGCGGACAGTTAATTATTGATACGACTGCTTGACGTGTCACACATACATATTTTAACAAACAATGAACCTGATTCGTGATGGGCTAAATTAAATGAGGGCGAAGTGTTAAGTCCACCCTGGTTGCAACTTGCGACTGGCGACGCAATAGCACTGCCCATTATCTTGAAATGCGATCCTAACAATGCAGATACATAATCTACATGGCCAATGTAAGTCGCAGAAACATTGCAGCAGATTGCTCACTTGAACCTCGTTGGAAATTAGCAAGCACGAACAGGTGGGAGATAGAGTCTAGCAGCATCGATGGGATTAAAATGCGGATTTCATTTATTTTATCGTTGACTATTTGCAGATGTGATGACCCAAAAGCGGATGCGTACATGAGTGCAACCATTGACATGATTTCTAGCGTTTCGTTCTGAGCTTCGTAGCAAATATACAAGGATTTCTACGTGTGTCACAAAATGCCTGTTGCACTGGTG
Organism: Lamellibrachia columna; assembly: GCA_963662155.1. NCBI lineage: Eukaryota > Metazoa > Annelida > Polychaeta > Sabellida > Siboglinidae > Lamellibrachia > Lamellibrachia columna. The sequence continues at coordinate 44,799,521 of OY759269.1, read as the reverse complement.
AACAATGTACACTTTAATTTATGCCGTTTTAATGTCGGGTGTTCGCAGTTTTCATTCTCGTGCAGACCTATGCAAATTGCAGCGAGACTTCACCGTGGATTAAACGCGAGAGCGTCTCTAGACTCGGTACACGCACCTACAACTTCTGATAACGGCTCTAATCGTTTTTTCGTCACGATCCATGTGTATCGTCGTTCAACGCAGCCGAACAACAAGTTCGTTTCGGACACGATCAGTGGCAATCTATTGCATTGTTAATTTTCTTAGAAAATCTGTGTAACCGGACCGTCCCAACCAGCTCATGTTACCGCCTGCTTTCATAGTCTGTAGTCGGCGGTTCCATCTGATACCTGCTCCGTCAATAACAACGTCGATCCGTATACAGAGCTTCGGGTACGCCCGCCATGGCATTGACGACTCATGCATACGTAACGACATATGATACCTTTACTCATTAGCTAAGAAAAAGTTGCGCAAGCTTTTTACAACTTGAAGCGAGATTGGCGCTCTCTACGGCCGTCAAACCCCCTTGTCAGCTACTGTAAAACTAGCGATATACGATCCTCCTAGTGAAAGGACACGACGCCTGTTAAATGTGCAACATAATTTCAGGGTCCTTGTGCGAACAATCCTGAGTAGTTGTTTCGGAACAAATAGGTATGGTATAATAATGACGTTATTTATGCATAATTATTTGTGATATGTAATTCCACTTATACCTATAGTCTTGAAATATATAGTGATAAAATCTATCCTCACTTTCAAGCTTCACTATTTAGACTAGTACTAAACCACCAACATTACACGAAGTCTGTATTTCTCAGATGGCAAACAAACAACTGAATTTCACATTGATACGCCATAAACTTCTTGTAAAACATTTTGATATAAATTGGCTGGATGGGACTCAATTGTAGGGGTTCCCCTAACTGGCCTGAAATGTGAAATAATTTATATATAACATATATCATAACGTCGTCATTCGTACATAATTTTATTTTACGTATAACACCATTGGGAAGAGTATTGAAATAGCCTTTTGTTGATACCTCATTTGTTATAGCCTTCAGCTATGTGTTGTTAACATGGACTCTTATCTATCCCTAGCCCGTCCTGATTTTCAAACTTTGCTAATGTCACTGGGTGTATTAAGCCACAAAAATACGCGAAAATAGCCATTTCCAGTTGGCAAACAACTGCATTTCAAGCGTCCTAAACATTCTTGCCGTAAATCCCCTTGGGGGATAGAGGGTTTCCCTAACTGGCCCATGGTCATCTGGTATAGTTAGTTCCTGTCAAAACGAGCCAGTGATATCTGGTTGAGGTATTGCGTTTCAACCGCCCCTGGTCTGGAGTTGGACGCTGTAAAGCCTTATGCAGAAGTGCGGATGTAATTGTCCTACCGAATATGACAGTGGAGAAGGTTCTCAAACAACGGAATGCTCTCAGGAACCAGCGCTTGCAGACCAGTCTGGCGAGAATATCTGACAGTTTACATCTCCTGTGCCAGATCCTTTGTGTTGTTGTGGGAAGATGAAGCGACACGAGAGAAGAAGGTGTTTAGCACTAGAGAGGGTGCATTACGTAGATGGGTCCCACGCTGTCAGTTGTACCTATTTTACCAGTGATTAACACCGGAAATCTCGAGGCAACGGACGGGACAGTGTGCACTGTTGTTTAATTATTCACGATATCGTGAACCTTTAACAATATCGATTTAACAAGATTGCTACCCACAGCGTCATGAACCTGAGTCGATATAATGAACCTGGGCGCGATATCATGAACCTAAGGCGATGTCGTGAACCTGACTCGATATCAAGAACCTGATTATATATCATGAGCATGAATAGATATTACGAAAATGACGCAATAGCATGAACATGATTATATAGCATGAACCTGGTGCTGTATCGTGAACCTGGCACGATATCGTGAACATGAGCCGGTATCATAAACCAGAGCCGATATTGTGAACCTGGGGCGGTCTCAAGAGCTTTAGCGAGTAACGATCATGTAATCTGTTGTTTTCGTGCGGAATGTTTCAACGATTAGATCTTCACGGATGGATTGTGCCAGAACAAGTCGGCGCAGACTCGTGCATGCTGCGCGCTTGCGGGCTTGTGTTTCATGCCAGCTTCGATGTATGTGATCATGCAAGAATAATTTATGCATGTGAGTATTTGTGTCGCGACGTGCTCACGCGGGCATGTGGTCGTGGACGGTTCCGTTTGTCTGCTTAATGTAGCGTAGCGGTTAGCACGTCGCGCTCTCAATCGAGAGAACCCTTGATCGATTCGTCATGCCGACGTTTTGGAGCTTTGGCAATTTCGTTCACCCCACGTTGCCACAGTTCACTCAGCTGTATAAATGAGTACCTGGTTACAGACAGAGGTTGACATGTGAACGAATAGTTTTCGCGCAGTAATTGCAGTGGGGCTTAATGCTGATGTATAAAGCGTTGTGAACGGTCCCAAGGAAAGCTCTATATAAAAAACGTACATTTACCTTTACGTAATGGGCCTATTCTATTTTGCCCTCTCCTTTCAATTGGCGGATAGAAATGGGTAATATATATATATATATATATATATATATATATATATATATATATATATATATATATATATATATATATATATTATATGTTTGTTTGTATATTCAATTCTCGGATATATATATATATATATATATATATATATATTATATATATATATATATATATATATATATATATATATATATATATATATATATATATATATATATATATATATATATATATATAATTATTTATATGCATACTTAATTACGCATGCGAAACGCCTTTTAAATTACGAAACAATTTATTATGGGAATCGAACCCACGTCCTGAATATTAATGCGTGTCGTACGTCCTCTTTCACGATATTTGATTTAAATTCTTTCCATTCAGCCAGAAGGAACACGATCCCCCGCGACGACAACGCGAACAGTTGTTTTAACCAATAAGAACCGCCCCTTTGAACGTCACCAGTCGTCACTAGTCACTGTGATTGGCCAACACTGAGCGCAGAATCTGATCTCCTACCACTTATCAGTTCACCTGTGGTCTCCGCCTGCAGTGCGGAGAGAATCCGTCACGTGACCACAAATACGGCTCACCATTCGTTCATTTTCTCACCATATACAAATGAGTTTTACTTATGATTACTGCTGTATGAATTATAATAAAAATTACAAATATGAACACAATGCTTGTGTCATACACACACATAACAAAACAGGTGGGCGATAATAAAGGCAGATTGACACCTGTCCGAAGTCTAATATATTTGTCCTACTCCGGGTTATTTAGGAACGGCGGGAAAAAACAGAATGTATAACACATACCTTCCTATTGGCAAGCTACAATATGTTGGCGTCAAACGCAGACCGCACAATTAAAATCATTAAGAACCCGAGCATTCAGCTGTTGGATAGTTCAATATTAATGTTACCGTGATTTGACACTATCAATGATCTAAGTCGTTACACGTATTGCTGCCTTCTGTAATTGAACTGTAAATTTCAGGGCGGCGCCAATACTAGATACCAACACTAGCGGACCATACTAGAGTAAAACGTATAATTAACCAACACAATGGAATTCAATATGTGCTAAGTCACGCGTCCGGAACGCTCGTTAACAGCAGTGACATCCAGTGCTATATTTGTCAAAGACTATAATTATATTTAGCGTCAAGACGCGCCTTTGTACATTGGTGTTTCTTGTTGCGAACTCTGACTAGTTCATTTGTCGACTTCGAGACAGTTCGTGACGGACGCAAGCTTTGACGATCGAACACCGTGAGTATTGATCTCGATTTTCCAAATACTATCATGTGTTCAGCCAAGAACATATATTCAAGAACATATTCATGCTACCAACTGATACTTTTTGTCGACATTATTCGACGACCTTTAGCGGTAAGGAAAACACGATAGAAATGATAATCCGTTAGTCAGACGATGTAAAGGACACTGTAAGCCTTTGTGCGGTATACAGTAGGCATTAGCATTGCGCAGGTGTGCTGCGGTCAGAATGCCCAACTCTGAATGAGGATAACCGGAATTCGAATGATCTTGTTGTCCTTTCCACGCTTGGACTATTTCGGTTACCCTACGGTATAAATGAATGATTACTTGACAACATACAATGATGGGTGTAAGCATAGATGTATAGTGCTAATAATACTTTTTTGTAAATTATTATGTTACAATATTTTATTTTACTTAGATTAAGCTCACTTACCATCAGAAATACGTCCAATTCACGCGTCGAGTCCATGGTTTATAGTTGGGCAAGCGTCTACCGGAAGTCCAGCGTACCCGGACGAAGTAGGCTCCCGATAAACGCAACATGATGGGCTTGCGCATATGGCCAGAGGCCTCGAGTTGGCTATCCACTCTATATATTATTGCTATATATATATATGGTATATGTGTACGCATTGTTTTCGCCCAATAATTGCAGCGAGGCTGAATGTTTCCCAGATAAGTCAAGTTGGTGTGTGCATGAACGGGTCTGCCAGGGGGTGAAGTGAAAAGCGCTTTGAACGGTCACAAAGACCAGACCAGACATTATATACTAATTTACTTAATTTGTTTAATAAGAACTGTCCACATTAGGCGCCAGTGTTGTCGCGACTGCCCACAGAAAATCCATATTTATGTCATGCGTTTCGACCAAAAACGTGTATAGTAATTCTGGAATATGTCCGTGCCTTCTAGTTCAATGTAAGAATCTTGTTAATTCTGGAATATGTTCGTGCCTTCTAGTTCAATGTAAGAATCTTGTTAATTCTGGAATATGTCCGTGCCTTCTAGTTCAATGTAAGAATCTTGTTAATTCTGGAATATGTCCGTGCCTTCTAGTTCAATGTAAGAATCTTGTTAATTCTGGAATATGTCCGTGCCTTCTAGTTCAATGTAAGAATCTTGTTAATTCTGGAATATGTCCGTGCCTTCTAGTTCAATGTAAGAATCTTGTTAATTCTGGAATATGTCCGTGCCTTCTAGTTCAATGTAAGAATCTTGTTAATTCTGGAATATGTCCGTTCCTTCTAGTTCAATGTAAGAATCTTGTTAATATTTTCAGAAACAGCATAGTTAAACCGTATTGTTTTATCTTACTTATTTATAACTGAAGCCTATGTTGATAACGTGTTGTCAAGCATGATACTGGTAAGGCCCAAACAGCAACCAGACTGTTTTGTACAGCTTAAAAATACTGAAAGCGTCAACACCTTAAACACAATCAGCATGTAAGCATAGTAAGTGTTTTTTTTTATAAAACATTCTGACTTTCCGTTTGGTGAAATACTGATATCTTGTTGTTGTTATTATTTATTACAATGCTTTAGACTCTCGTGATCTATTGGTGTCCTGGCGTCGATTTGAGGAACCACACGGCACGTGCCTCCACGACGTCTGACATTATCGTTTCTTGTTTCTTGTGGTGCAACACCTTTAAATTGATTAAGATGTCCGCGCTACCAGGACGGAGTGCCCCAATAAATCCAAGCCACTCACACTGCTGCGTCTGGCTCTGTTTTCTGCCCTTTGTATAAACAACGCAAGCTACGATTGTGTTGGTAACATTACAATCCGGAAAGGTTTATTTCAACTGGATTGTGGTGAGCGCCCAGCTGATTGTAGGACCTACATTTAATCAAACACGAAGTCTAGTGGTGAACTTAATAGTACATTTCGGGAAGTGGACCCAACACATGAAGTACTAACCTCAGTACCATACGTCGTATTTATAATGCAATAAACCAAGTGTTCTGGGTGCAAACGTAATGACGTGTCTACACGTACAACTACACAATAATTGAAACAACATGTCGTATAAACAACGTTATAATTACGTGTCTACACGTACAACTACACCATTGAAACAACATGTCGTATAAACAACGTTATAATTACGTGTCTACACGTACAACTACACCATTGAAACAACAAATCGTATAAACAACGTTATACGTGAGACACGTTTATATGTACGTGGAAAAAAACACTAACCACTTGAACACTAGCCACAAGGACGCGCCACTAAACGAACTACTACGTTGTTTGTTGAACACACAACGAGGTGGATTTATACAAAGCACCAACGAGAAACAGCGATCATATGATCCAATTGCTTGTATGAATCCACGTTGCGTCAGCAACTGAACAAGGTTAACGATAGTATGATCAGTCAGACAATGGTCTTATACAAGCCACGGTTCCAGACGGTCTTATACAACCCAGCGGACTTATGGAATGTTCTGCTTTGTAAAGACTGTACGGTTAACAACATCAACACGTGGGAACCTTCTGTAGAGAAATATTCTGGAATGCGGCGTGGTGAGCCAAAGTGGCCGAACGCACGTAACGTTTTATCAACACCGGACTTGTGGGGATTGCTTTGCAGAGACGGTAGTGTTCTATCAAAGATTTGTTAACTATACATTGGTGTTTCAAATGGGCAGTGGTCGATTTTCAACATGATCTACTTAGAGTTAAAACTTGCCGAATGACTTTATAAAAATGTAAGCAAAGGTCAACGTAAGCGATCACGTGACATGTCAAACAATTATTTCCTGGATAACGTACTAAGTTTTTGTCTATGAACCCGCTTGATATATTTTGGAAGAATGTTCACTAACGGAACAGGCAAAACTGTAACACGAGACCAAACTTGTAACAAAACTGTAACACGAGACCAAACTTGTAACAAAACTGTAACACGAGACCAAACTTGTAACAAAACTGTAACACGAGACCAAACTTGTAACAAAACTGTAACACGAGACCAAACTTGTAACAAAACTGTAACACGAGACCAAACTTGTAACAAAACTGTAACACGAGACCAAACTTGTAACAAAACTGTAACACGAGACCAAACTTGCATATATCTAGTTTTAATATTTTTAACGTTTTACGTGGCTTTTAGTGACATCAACGTTAACTTTCCAGTAACCAAGTTTACGGCTCAAAGATCAACCAACTTGTTATGTGACGTATAACCAAAAGCCTAATGATATTATAATTAGAAATCAAAATAAGGCAGCATAGCTTTATAATGACTAGTTCATACGCATGTACACATTTCTGATAAAGGTTGCTTCGATTTTATGTGCGGGGCTCATAAAATCGAATTTCATAAGTTGACATAAGTGGTCATACAATTCAAACATATTTAAACTGGATATTGTCGATGAGACTGTAACTGGTTTAACAATATTTACGACTGTAACGTCAGTAATAATGATGACCAAATTTCCAGATACACTTTCCATGTGCACGCGTTCGTATTTTAGTGTTGATGTCCGCGTTCATGAGTTTAATAACAAGTATAATAATCTACAATTTCCGAAGATATGCAAACCAACGCGAAAGTAACATTTTGGCCAAAGTCGTTTTACAACATGCGTTGTTTGGACGCTGTATAAGAAGTCATGTGACTCAAAACGTATTTATATCTACGTAGTGCACTTTACCCCACTAATATATTATAACCATATGGTTATTAAGTCGTTTTACAATCCTTTTGTGAAGACGATGTAAAGATACTTGTTTGCAACGAAACCTTAATTACAAACACGGATAAGTTGGAATCGCGCAAGGTCTAGGTCTAAGCTATTCAATAAAATATGAACAACGCAATGCGCTTTGTATTATTAAAAACGCTCGCGCAACCATTATTAACACGTGCATTAATTGTGATTGACTCGCACGCACACAGAACGGGCTCTATTTACGCCGACCAGTAATCTAACCACTTTAATTACCTGTAGTGAAATATCTTATCATGCATCAGTTGTCGAGGACGCGTCAGTTCAACAACATGCGTTGTAAGGCGCCGTCTGCTCAACTATTAATATACACTGCATCAGTTATTTTCTTTGATGAACTCTTGTTAACATTTCACGGCAGAATAACACTGGGGATTACCACAGGATAAAAGAACACGTGTCGTCGCGATGTCGGGGAGCTCACGTGAAATAGAAATGCGCACGGGTCTGTGACACACACGCGCACGCGCACGCGCACGCGCACGCACACGCACACGCACACGCACACGCACACGCACACGCACACGCACACGCACACGCACACGCACACGCACACGCACACGCACACGCACACGCACACGCACACGCACACGCACACGCACACGCACACGCACACGCACACGCACACACACACACACCATGTAGCAGATAGATTTTGTTAATACATGCCCTTTACCATGTCATTCCGAGTTAATCACATGTTGATACAATTTTACTGAGAAATGGTCGTGGCCGGTAATATATCATTGATATATACGTATACGTGCGGATGTGTGAGCACGAAGTGGCCGCAACAACAGGCGCACTGCGGCTTGTGGTTCGACCAGCGATTACAGGCGTTATAAATATGTGTTTCTTTGATAGCTTAACAAAGCTCAATAAACACCGACTCGTCTGCTACTTATACCGCTGTAGCGACTCATGTCGGTCACCTTCGTGTGTCAGCGTGAACAGAACAACCCGATTATCTCAACCACAAGGACGATACACTGCTGGAGCTTAAATAGTCGTACGTGTGACATTCTAAAAGACCCCGACAAGGTGCAGCCTACGTCGCACATTCCTACTCTCTCGTCTCTCGTCTCTCGTCTCTCGTGTTTCGTCTCTCGTATCTCGCATCTCTTCTCTCGTCTCTCGTGTTTCGTCTCTCGTATCTCGTATCTCTTCTCTCGTCTCTCGTGTGTTGTCTCTCGTCTGTCGTGTTTCGTCTCCCGTATCTCGTTTCCCTCTCTCCCCCCCCCCCCTTTCTCTCTCCCCTCATTTCATCTCTCTCTCTCCTCATCTATCTTTGGATCGTCAGCAGAGTCGAGGCACTGACTCGTGATGATGACGTGGGCAAGCACTGACCTATCAGTGGCGACGAGCGATGTATATCATCAACGACATGCGACACAGCCGCTGTCAGTGAACACTTCGCGAAGAGACACAACTTGTAACTGTCTCGCTACGAATCGCAGACGATCGAATTCTCGCACAAGTTGTAGTCCGCGAATCCATATAGGGCTATACATACTCCGGTTAGCATACAAGTATAGATTATACATTATCTGCTAGGCAGCGAACGTCGCCTCCTGCTCGCTCCCCCCGTCTCTCTCTCTCTCTCTCTCTCTCTCTCTCTCTCTCTCTCTCTCTCTCTCTCTCTCTCTCTCTCTCTCGCTCTGTCTCTCTCTGTCTCTGTATCTGTCGTCTCTGTCTCCGTCTCCGTCTCCGTCTCCGTCTCCCTCTCCGTCTCTGTCTCTCTCTCCGTCTCCGTTTCCCTCTCCCTCTCCCTCTCCCTCTCCCTCTCCCTCTCCCTCTCCCTCTCCCTCTCCCTCTCCCTCTCCCTCTCCCTCTCCGTCTCTGTCTGCGGCGTACCTTGTTGCAACCTGCATGAGCGAAGACGCAATGAAGTTCAAAATGATTGTCAGCATCATCACTCAAATATCAAATGATAGGTCTACCTCTTGCGCGATACTCCTTCGTAGGCTGGCAGGTGACGTCACGGCTGGTGTTTTGCACATGAAAAGTGAGAGCAGGCATAATTAAAGTGATCAAACGAAGCTTCGAGACAACGCTACCTTTACTGTAACTTAATCATTACAAAGTAAAATATTATATGTACCTGTAGTATTTGTATCTACAGCAGCAACTACATACTTACCTGTTGATTCATAATGCTTCGTGTGTTGCTTGTTGACTTGAGCTGGTTTGCAACTAGAAACACATACCATTAAGCTGAACAAGGGATAACTTTACAATATCGAAACCGTTGCGCTACCTGTATATGCTGCTACGCATCATCTAAAAAGCAAACATTAGTTAAGCATGAGCAAAATAAAATTAGAATCTGGAACCGCAGCAGCGATTACAAAACTACCGTTTGCTGGTTACGTCCTCTTCGGGTGTTAGCTGACGTCACGGTTGATGCTGACGTCACGGTTGATGTTACGTACATGAAAACAAAAAGCAGACCAAATTTAAACTGAGCAAAAAATAGCATCACAACATTAGAACTATTACCCTACCTGCGTTAGGTGCGACGTATTCTCTCCTGCGTCATGCTCTGTTCTCTCCTGCGTCATGCTCTGTTCTCTTCTACGTCATGCTCTGTTCTCTCCTGCGTCATGCTCTGTTCTCTCCTGCGTCATGCTCTGTTCTCTCCTGCGTCCTCTTCGGTCTCCTCTTTTGTTCCTCTCCTAAACAAATTTTTTTTTACTTAAATTGTTTTTTAATATCTCCAAAACGTTTAGACGTTTAGACGGGGAGTCACCGATGTTACGGACAGGTATTAATTCCTCCACAATAATAGCTTTTTCATTTAACTACTTTATTAAGGGTTTCTACAGGCAAAATTCGTCAAATTCATGGGAACCGTTGCTTCACGGATGAACGTTTGTGTCATTTTGTTCCACTGGAGTTCTTGACACCGATAATTTCATTTTTGACACTAGATGCGTCATAGTTCAGAAGTGGAGTTGGGGTTGAACGCACACCTGATTGCCCTGTCTCGCTTCATAATTTCACTCCCTCTCCTAACGCATTATTCCTTACGTGATTAAATATATTCGGTTATATGTATTTATTATTTAAATAAATGTGTTGATTATGTAACAGTTCCATTTGTACGTGAATGCCCGCGTGCGTGCGTGCGTGCGTGCGTGCGTGCGTGCGTGCGTGCGTGCGTGCGTGCGTGCGTGCGTGCGTGCGTGCGTGCGTGCGTGCGTGCGTGCGTGCGTGCGTGCGTGCGTGCGTGCGTGCGTGCGTGCGTGCGTGCGTGCGGGAACCTGCCACATATACGACCATTGATTATATAATCTGGATCGTCCCATATCACGCGCTGGTTTAATTATATCATTAATGATATGTTAAAAATGTATGATTGGTGTGATTCACAGGTGAATCGAACACAGGCGGACACTGGTCGCCCTTTCTTCGCAGAGACGAGTCAACATGCCGTTTGGACGTACTCCTGATCCCGAAGACGTCGCAAAGCAACCCCATGTCGTGAAGGATGGCGAGTCTTGGAAGCTCTTCCACAAAGACAGTAAGTGATCTAGCTGACTTGCCGACGTCGTGCGAGTTCCTTGAATAACAAGCACACTCGCTCTCACTCAGTCTTCTTTGCTTTACTGCAGCATAGCGCCAACAAATCGTCTCCAGCAAGCTCAGTCTTGAGCGAGTCAGCCATGTTCGGCGCAGTTCTTTCCAGCCATCTTCATCTATTCTTCAACAGTCCTCTCCCCTCCCCTATCTCTCTCTCTCTCTCTCCCTCTCTCTTTCCCTCTCCCTCTTCTTCAACAGTCCTCCTCCAAGTGTACAGTGGACTGCCTCTTTTCCCAGGTGTCCATTTGAGAGCGACGTGTCGACGGCTATCCCTGTCCATTCGGTGAACATGACCAAGTCATCTCCATCTTTTTTGCTTTACCCCATCAACGACGTTTTTTGCTGCTTGTATTCTCAGGATTCTCGAAACCTCTGAGTCAGCTCTCCTTCTCTCTCTCTCTCTCTCTCTCTCTCTCTCCTTCTCCCTCTCCCTCTCCTTCTCCCCCTCTCTCTCTCCCTCTCCTTCTCCCTCTCCCCCTCTCTCTCTCTCCCTCTCCATCTCCCTCTATCTCCCCCCTCTCTCTCTCTCTATCTATCTCTCTCCCTCTCACCCCCTCTCTCTCCCTCTCTTTCCCACTCCCTCTTCCTCTCTCTCCTTCTCTCTCTCCCTCCCCTCTCCCTCTCCCTCTCCCTCTCTCTCTCTCTCTCTCTCGATCTCCCCCTCCCCCCTTTCTCTCTCCCTCCCCCTCTCTCTCTCCCTCTCTCTCCCTCTCATTCTCCCTCTCGCTCTCCCTCTCATTCTCTCTCTACCTCTCCATCCCTCTCTCCCTCTCCCCCCTCTCCCTCTCCCTCCCCTCTCTCTCTCTCTCTCCCTCCGTATCTCTCTCTCCCTCTCCCTCTCCCTCTCCCTCTCCCTCTCCCTCTCCCTCTCCCTCTCCCTCCCCCCTCTCTCTCTCTCTCTCTCTCTCCCACTCCCTCCCTCTCTCTCCCTCTCTCTCTCCCTCCCTCCCCCCTCCCTCCCTCCCCCCTCTCTCTCTCTCCCTCCCTCCCCCTCTCTCTCCCTCTCTCTCTCTCTCTCTCTCTCTCTCTCTCTCTCTCCCATCTTGCATTGCAGTCTATATTTCCTCATTCTTCCAACCTGTGTCACGTTTCAAGACGCACGTGAGTTTCCTCACTCCATGTTTTAGTACCCAGTGTATCAATTTAGAGCATCATATATCATCGTACATCAATAATTATAAACTTCTACAGTCCATATCATCACGAGCCTGAGCTCATGGGCAACACATTTAATGTGCGCTGCTATCATGTTCGACCAAATGTCGCATTTCAAAATTCGCGCCACCTGCTCTTGAAACTGCCGATTGGCTGAACATTTTCATTGCGTCCATTGTTCATATATTGCGCTACTTTTTGAAATTAATACCGCTCTTTCTCATGGTTGTAACCTTAAAGTTAACCAAATGACGCAGCTCTGGGAGTTCGGCAGCGTTTTAAATTAGTATTTCAACATCATAGAGGCAGTTGTGAGTGAGAAAGCGGCAGTGAAAGTGGCAGAGTAAATGGTGAGTTTTTGATGGTGTACCTGACGATGCGCCAGAAAAAGTTTAAACGACGATTATATAGGTAATGCAATTATAAGATTATGGAAACAAAATGCAATTGTGATTGACGAAATTATCGCACAAAGATAAATTATACGTCGTTTTGATGTGCCTTTTAATGCTGCATATGATAAACTATAAAAATTGTCAAATGCGACTTGTGATCAAATGTGACAGCTGGGGGACACATTTGCAGTGAATCGTTCGTTGTTTAATACAACATCGAGCGTCTTCACCATTCACGAGTAAAAACAAGTTCGAGTATTTCCTCTTCTGGTGTTGTCTTCGTGTCACCCATCCACAAGTTCGAGTGTTTCCTCTTCTGGTGTTGTCTTCGTGTCACCCATCCACAAGTTCGAGTGTTTCCTCTTCTGGTGTTGTCTTCGTGTCACCCATCCACAAGTTCGAGTGTTTCCTCTTCTGGTGTTGTCGTCATGTCACCCGTCCACAAGTTTTTCCTACGTGGTTGTCTGTATATGTATATGTATTTTTCTATTTGTTCTGGCATAAATAATGTCCTTCAGACACATCACGCCAGCGCTCATGGCTACTACCTCTTGGGATCTTCAATTGTCCTCATGTACTCCATATGTACGTGCTGCGGGATTGTTGAATGACGTGTTTCTTTCCCTCCTCACAGTGTGGCTCCGCAAGGGCCTGGACGTGACGCGTCCGGCTGAAATAGATACGGTGAAAATCACGGATGATCAGAAACGTATCATCCGTGAAACATGGTCACTGATGAGCGGCCATCTGGCGGAGAGTGGCACTCTCATGTACCTCCGCATCTTCCAAGTGAGCCCAGGGATCAAGGCGGTCTTCCACATGGAAGACATGACCCCCGAGGAAATCGCAGAGCTGCCTAGACTCAAGGTTATTAGGTTGTTGTTGGCGTTGTTGTTGGTGTTGTTGTTGTTGGTGTTGTTGTTGTTGGTGGTGGTGGTGTTGTTGCTGTTGTTGGTGGTGGTGTTTTGGTATTCTTGTCATTGTTTTTGTTGCTGTTGTTGGTGTTATTGTTGTTGTTGTTGTTTTTGGCGGTGGTGGTGGTGTTGGTGTTGTTGTTGTTGGTGGTGTTGTTAATGTTGTTGCTGTTGTCGAGAATTGTCGTGCCCTTGGATTACGAAACGTGGGACAATCGAAGAAAAGACGCATGACGTTGTGAACAAGTGTATGTAATTTTTCGCAATGCGTTGCCGACAATTGTACGTAATAATTATAAAGGTTAATTCGATTGTTCGCAGCGATGGAGAAAGCGAAAGTAAAAGTGGCAGAGTAAATGGTGATTATCTGGTCAAAAACTACGAGTTTTTGACTGGTGTACCTGAAGATGCGCCAGAAAAGTTTAAATGACAATTCATAGGTAATGCAATTATCAGATTATAACATACAACCTCCAGGGATAAGTGCGATTATGTTTGATATAATTATCGCATATAATAATGGGATGAATTTCGAAAAATTTAAACGGTGATGGCCCGATCGTGGGGTCGTAGATGACCCGACCGTGGGGTTGTAGATGACCCGACCGTGGGGTTTTAGATGACCCGACCGTCTAGGATGAGTATCATATCATACATTCTCACGGTCGATTACAAAAAGAAGATTGTAGCGATGTCTTTACTTGCCTTGTGGTGCGTGGACAGAGCACAGTGGATTATTTGGTTACGCCCATATAGATTATTACATCATTCATTTCATACAGAAATGACACTAGTCGGGAGTCGGTGCCTTTATATGACTGCAGACACTGCTTCGACGCGGAATGGGTTTTGCTTTGATAAAAGCGCCGACACAGAGCTCTTTCAATCGTCCCGTGGAATTGATTTATTAGGCCATTAATCAAAACCAATCGGAACTGTTATCATCTTTAGTACATCAGCTATATAATATTATTAATGATATTATCAGCTATTGTAGCGCAGTTGATGAAAAGAGGTATATTATGCATGTTATAAATCCATTACTCAACATACAGTACGAGGTTAATTTAGAGTAACCATGACCGTGCAGACGTTCATGGGATGTTAAAGCGAAACAAAGGTCAAGGTTTTGGGGCAATGCACCTAAAATATATAATAAAAACTAACCATGTGTAACTAAAATCAGGAATATCACCCGGTGGTGTACTCAGAATGTGTTCTAAAGGTGGGAGATTCCGGTTATGTTAACCAGCGCGACCAATAAGTGCATGCGCAGCTCTATGAAAACCAAGTAACCTAGACTACGCGTGACGTATTAAATGAGGCCAGCACACACAGAACCAACGCAAAGTCTCAAACAGACGTGCTATTTTGTCATAAAGAGGACTAGTCTATAAAATAAAGGCCAAAATATGTTACATAACTTGAGTTTGGACGCAAACAGCATGGCCATATCGCATTGGCAAGTATAAGAATAGGGATATATAAATATATTTTCATTTGGTGAGCGAATTTTGCTAGACTACCCGCCCTCGTGACGTATGACATTATGATGGGGTGTGTTCAACAAGGTTTTCCCAGTAAACCACTGGCGTGATAGTCCTAATTGTAGTTGTTTTAATAGCTCTCTTATAGGTGCATAGGGTCAAAACCATGACTTTTGTTTCTCTTTAAACTTTGTGGCGTATTAATTAACCAATTATGTCAATTCAATCCACACAGATGCACTCGGTGAAGTTCATGCAAGCAATTGAGACGGCGGTGGAAAACCTTGACTCGCTGGACGAGACAGTGGCACCCATCTTTATCAACCTGGGTCGAAGACACATATACTACAAGGTTAATTGTTTATAACTGAATAATAGTGTATAATATAGGGAGGTAAATAATATGTGTCAGTGTTATATACTTATACAGACGTCTGACACGAACCTTTAGATAGGGATTTGTCAGAGACTGAACAAGCTTTTTGAAAATGGCTTTCGTTGAAGTGACGTTATGATAATCAAAGTAATGATGATTGCCGTAGTGGTCGGCCGTGGCTCCTTTCAAACGTTAACCTTCGATCGTTTAGAGAAGTAACAAAATCCATTTGGTATTCATGTTGTACCATAATTGCTTCATTCTAATTTAACTGGCGAGTTAATATTTCTATTCGGTGTTTTGTGTTGCCATCTAATCGACAAAGTCATCATCTTCAGGAGCCGGGCCTGTTGCAGGGTTAAGCGATCGTGACCTCCATTTCATTTTATCCCGTTGCCACTATATGTTTTAATTAATAATTTAATTAACGTTAATCTACTTATTATTTCCTGATTCTGCACATGCACTTCATTTTACTGTTTGCTGTTTTTTTTATTAGTTTCATTGCAACCATGCGTGGTAGTAGGTGTGAGACCAATAAAATACGGATACGCTGTTCACTAGAAAAGAAGATATGTATTATATATGTTAAACATCCATGTATACCTGTCTATGTTACACAACACAGACGTTTTGTTACATAGGACCTCAGTGACGAATACTTCAACGTGTTCGGAGGCGCTCTTATGTACACTTGGCACACGAACATGGGACAAGCGTTCACCGACGAGATCAGAGGAGGCTGGAGTCGCCTCTTCGACTACATGCTACAACACATGCGATTCGGCTTCATAGCAGCCCTCGCGGACAAACAAGAAGAGGAAGCAGCCGAGGCTGCCGCGAAAGAGGCGGCCGAGGAAGCCGAGGCTACGAAGAGTGGCATCGCAAGTGACGAAGACGTCGACGTGTCCAAATGACACATTGGCAGCCACTGGGGCACAAATGACACATTGGCAGCCACTGGGGCACAAATCAGATGATGCAGAAATCAATCCTACGTAGGGCGTTTTAGGAAATTGGTGTTCGTAATTAATGCATTTAAGTTTGTATTGTGCCCTTGTGTTCGAGGTAAATGTATAATTGTTATGTATTTATTGAATATGAAACCTATGTAATTTTATTAATTAACTTATGATTACCGAATATGCTCTTTTGTGGTTCCAAATGTTGATTGGTGTACAATGGTTTTTGCTGACACATTTCTATAAGCTTAACTGTGTTGTTATATAGGCTTAGTTGTCGTATTGGCGTTGTCGCTAGGCGTCCTAAAGGCCAGGAGCACAACTCAACCAGTAGCAAGAGATTCCTTAAAGCAGTTATCGGACACAGTAATCACAAGTTAATCGTCGATTAATCACCAGTGATTAACCACAACACGGAACACTTCAGTTGAGAGAGACAATATTTATTTACGTTATTTACAACTGATACTGGAGTACTGTAACGACAAATTGTGTGTATTTAACGGACCATTGTACTTCGCTGTTTGGAGACGTGCTCCATTTTGTATGGGCGAATTAACCTGGCTGAAGTCAGACAGTGCGAGATAGTGACCTCTGACATTTACGGTCTTTGCCGTTAATTTGCGGTGTCATCTTACCATGTTGAGTCGGGTGACATGTGATATATTTGAGACATGCTCAGACGGATCAAGTGAGAGATTGTTGATTTATTCAGGTTGGAGATAATTGGTTGTTGAAAGTCTAAGAATTGCCGTTTAATGATTCATGGTGTCCAATCTACTTCTTATTGGTGTTTAATTATTTTCGTTAATGTTGTGCGTCGGTGGAAAAGTGTGAATTGGGGTAGCCAGGTTATAGTTTGTCGTGTTCTGTTTACAGTTTATTTTAATATCAAAGAAAACGATGAATGTTTATATATAATCAAACTGCCGCACTGTGATTCCTAAATAAAATGGAATATCTTATACAACAAACAGTGTCTCCTACGCCGTTCTACCAGGAAACATAAGTAAAGATCCGTAACAACGAACTCTTCCAATGTTTTTGTACTAGCGACATTACAGATCCGTAACAAATAACAATTCTAATGTCTCTGTACTAGCGATATTAAAGATCTGTAACAAATGAGTTTTTTAACATCTCTATACTAGCGACATTACATATCAGTAACAAATAACTCTTGTAATGTCTACATTCTGGGAACATAATAGATATATATTCTTCTCATGTGTACGTACTAGCTACATTACAGATCCATAACAAATTATTCTTCTCTTGTCTACATATTAACGACATTACAGATCCGTAACAAATAACCCTTCCCACGCCATATTGTGGCAGCCCCAGTCACTGGCAGCGCCCCGAAATAACTAATGTATAAAGTCAATGTTTTGCTGGTTCTACGGTCACATTTTCGCTCATTATTCACAAAAGATATCTGACATATCGTGAAACGTGAACAACACACACAACACAACACAACACAACACAACACAACACGACACGACACAACACAACACAACACGACACGACACAACACAACACGACACAACACAACACGACACAACACAACAGACTGACCACCGAATGAGAATGTCGACGGCTTCACTGTTCAGACTTCGCTGAGTAGATGGATTCATTCACTGTATTGTTTTCTCGGGGCAGTGGTTTGAACTTATTTCGCCGAGTTGACATATCTGTGAAGTTTACAATAATTGATGTCGGTCTGCCGGGTGTCCGTCTGCCGGGTGTCCGTCTGCCGGGTGTCCGTCTGCCGGGTGTCCGTCTGCCAATCGGACCAATACCCACCATTGTTCGCTTGATCTTAAAGGCCACCGATAGGCAGATCTGTGTAATTGTAAGTAGGGGTGTTACAGTATATCGAACTATCGATACATCGCAATAGTCGATGTGACAATGCAATACCCACAGTAAATTGAACTATTGATAGTTATCGTCAATAGTACTCTGAACTATCGATAGTAACGATAGTTAGCAAAACAATTCAGCAGGGCTACCTATGCCACTGTAATAATAGAACATGTTGGATAATTTTATTTATTTATCGACCTGACATCAACAATTAGCGCAGTGCCATTCACGGATTCAGCATTTATTGTAATGAACCACCCACCTGCGCGATACCCATCAATTACGGTTTGGGACTGTTTCCCTGGTGATTCACTATTCCGTGATACTATAGCAATACTATCACAATAGTAAAACAGTCCCCTATAGTCATCCCTAGTAACAGAGACGCGCACGATTTGACATGCGTGATACACGTGTGCTTTTCTAGTGAACAACACGGATATATACAATGGAAATCTTTAAAGAATGCAGGATGAATAACAAAACCATATTTTGTTAAATGTCAATACATGATTGTTTCCTTACTCGACACGTGCTAGAACCAACTAAGGAAGAAAATGCGTTACATATTGTTTTCAGATACAAATTTGAAAATTACACATATATGAAATATTGTTGGATTCCCGATAAGCCAGTGGCTTCCTTGTCCACTTGCCATCTAAGCGCAATCTGGTTAAATTTAAATCTGGTTAAATGTTGTTGAATCTTAATATTAATTTTGGGACGTTTGTTTGGCTATTCGCTTTTCCGCGATATTATCGCAATACCGTCACGACAGTTGTGAAATTGTTTTATTGATAAATGTACTTCTTTTGCGTGTAGATTGGCTTCACTTAGTGGAGATGACGTTACGTAAATGTCGTATTGTATTACCGTGTTTAATGATAATCATTATTATAATGGGCGTGTTTTATATTCCACCACCTGGCGTAGTAATGCGTTCCATCATAATGCTATATTCCAGTTCATGGTTACGTAATAAGATAAATGCGGAATGATTGCTCGTATAACCATGCAGACTAGAATGAATTGTTTCTTTCAGTAAATTGGCTTCATGGCTTTTCAATTGTTCAAGCATAAATGTAACAGTGTCATTACATTACAGTTTAGAGTGGTCAGTGGTACGCAGTTGCCTATTTTGGGATTGTGCTGCGCTAGAACATTTGTTGCTTCCCTGTCCCCCGCTACGTGTCGCTAGTACCGAGAATATATCGTAACTGATTTTGTGCAGTGAAAGGACGTTAACCTTCAAACTAATCGAATGTATTGTTTTCCAGGCAACTGGTCCAATCTGCAAACTGGTGCACATCACAAGCCTTACGCGTAATGTGTGACTCGAAATCTTCCCTAGACCAATCTGCCAAAATGCCGTGGTGTAACAAACAGTGGTGCCACCTACTGGCTATTGATTGGGTTTCTCTACTAACGTAGACTTGTTTACTTCCTCCCTGTGTCGCTACGCACACAACGCAGAGAACAACTGACGCCACCCATTTCTATCTTCAGCAATTTTATTTAGGTCCTTTAATTGTTTAGACTTACCTGACATAATTGTTTTGACTACCGCTGCCAGTGCCGCTGCCTCTGCTGCTGCTGCTGCTGCTGCTGCTGCTGCTGCTGCTGCTGCTGCTGCTGCTGCTGCTGCTGCTGCTGCTGCTGCTGCTATCTCTGCCACTGCCGCTGCTGCTACTGTATGTACGCACACACAGTTCGTATACGTACTTTCATGTTGATGTACTCGAGTACTTTGACCAGATATTCCCTCAGTCATCGTCGTCTTTCGGCCGCTTAGTCCCTGTTCCTTTACCTTCGCCGTCCCCGGCTGCGTGTTCAACTCACCGACCACATCCGTGCCTTCTTTGTCGCATTGTATTCCTCTCTACGCACAACGTGTCCGAACCACCGCCATCTGATCTTTCGTAGTTCATCAATTATGCATAACACATCCATCTCCTTTGCTATGTCTCCATTAGGCGTCTCTCTATCAAAGATATTTACACAATCCATCTCAGCATTCTTGTCTCGTCTCTCTTCAGTATGTCATACGTCAAAACAGGTCTTACTTGGTCTGTTTCTGTTTACCAATCCAACTGTTTACAACTGGAATTGCTCATTGATTATAAATTGCCTAACCCCTTTTGTGTTGGTGCGCTGCCGAACTTGGGTCTCCCGAGGATTATATTGCATTGCACTGCATTGCACTGCATTGCACTGCATTGCACTGCATTGCACTGCATTGCACTGCATTGCACTGCTTGCACTACACTGCACTGCATTGCACTGCATTGCACTGCATTGCATTGCACTGCACTGCATTGCATTGTATTGTATTGTATTGTATTGTATTGTATTGTATTGTATTGTATTGCATTGCATTGCATTGTATTGTATCGCATTGTATTGTATACAAGTTCAGTCGATGTTACGCACCCTCTCGCGCCAGAAATCGTAGTACTACTCTCTCCCATGTCATAATATTATATATCCTGCACAATTTATGGAACTGCGCTGAATCATTTGTACTTCCTCCCACTTCCTGACTTGGTCGGTCTTGTTTGTAGGAACCAGGCCCAACATCAAACAGCCTTTCAAAGAAATGTCTGCCACTACCCGTCCGACCAGCGACGAATGGTCCACAGCTAATTAAAGCCAAGTGCCTGTATGTAGGCCAAAGTTCCGGACTGTCACGATTTCATTGGTTAAGACACCAACTGGGACAAAGTACAATGGCTTTCCACGGAAACACGTCACCGCAATTACGCGTTTTTGTGTTGCCACGTGACACGATTATAGAAATGACGTCATCACTGCGACGCTTTTTTTGAGGAGTCGAGCCGTCCAGCCACTTCGATTTGTTCATTAATAGCAAGGCGAGTTAGAACATTACAAATGGCATTGTTTCCGTCAAAATTTGTTTCGCTTCACTAAAATGATGGAATGATTCACCGCACAGGTGGTGTTTTGGCGGATATCTCAATCAGGTCGTCGCTCTTCCAACAATATTCAATTAACCAACTTTCTTATATATCTTATTAGTCCGAATATGATTCAGTTTCTTCTTCTGTGGTGCAAATCCGTCAAATAACCTTGCTAAATATTGTAATTCGTTTGCGTCATTATGCGTGTATGCCCCACGCGTGCGTGCGTGCGTGCGTGCGTGCATGCGTGCGTGCGTGCGTGCACAAAGCTACTAGCCACGTTTACGAAAATAGATGACATGAACTGTATTACTTTAGATCACGTGCTGGTTTCGTTAGTGATATATTAAGATGTATAACGTTGTCACAATTCACAGGTGAATCGGGTGGATAACGTCGCCAATGGCCCATTCATCGCCGCGAGGAACCAACACGGCTCTTAGTCGTGCAACAGGTCCAGACGACGAGGAAGCCCATTTTGAGAAGGACGGCGAATATCGGAAGCTCTTCCACAAAGATTGTAAGTGCTCTCTCCAGCCGGGAAGAAAGAATACAAGCTGGGCGAATTCGTGGAGAAAAGTGGAATGGGTCACTGGACACAAGCATATATCTCTGAAGCCCAATGGAGAGGTGTTTTGTTCGAGCGACATACCGACATTCCAGTGTAGATGAATCCATTAATGGACCCGAAGAAGTCACACATAGCCACAATGACGTATTTTGTTCTTCTTCTTTGAGCCCAATTGATGGAACCATCACATGACTTCATAATCCGAATTAAGACCAATGAGCGTGGGTCATTGCATCGGTTGCTATAGCCCTGGATACCGTCCTCCGCCATGCTTCGCCTGAGCAACCACGTGACGCTGTGTCCGTATAACAAAATTGTAAAAATATGTGCTTGGCGGATTTGCGACGCCAGATACCCCTAAAAACTGACCAACAGAATTCGGCTTCCGCCTCTCCCAAAACCGATTAGCAATCAACAGAAATGTTTGAAATGGAATCAGTTATGGGGAACTTATGCGACTGTCCCCGTGTCATGATCAGCTCAACGTAAACACACGTTCTGCACAGATGTGTTTACGCTGTTTACGTTCAGGCATGTTATGTCAACGTGTGTACTGGGGCGGAATATATTTGCCAGCAATTTTCCATTGAATTTCGATCATACCTACGCCTACATAAAGTCAAACATTCAACGAAAAACACGGAAACAATCATGTATTGACATTTAACAAAATATGGTTTTGTTATTCATCCTGCATTCTCCAGAGATTTTCATTGTATATATCCGTGTTGTTCACTAGAAAGGCACACGTGTATCACCCACACGTGTATCACCCACACGTGTATCACCCACACGTGTATCACCCACACGTGTATCACGCATGTCAAGTCGTGCGCGTCTCTGTTACAAGGGGTGACTACGGGGGACTGTTTTACTATTGCGATAGTATTGCAATAGTATCACGGAATAGTATTGCAATAGTATCACGGAATAGTGAAACGCCAGAGAAACAGTCCCAGTGGGTAGTGCGTAACCTTGGAGGTGGTTGATTACAAATGCTGAATCTGTGAATGAAGCTGCTCTAATCGACTATTGTTGATGCTAGGTCGAGAAATAAATATAATTGAAAAACAGGTTCATTTATGTTATTACATTGACACGAGTAGCCCTGTCGAATTATCTTGCCAACTATCTTTACTATTGATAGCTCAGTCTACTACCAAACAAACTATCGATAGTTCAATTTGTTATCGATAGCACTGCATCGTCATGTTGACTATGCATTGATGGTTCGAAGTATTCATACATCTGTATCTATTACACAATGTTGTGTTGCGTAGGACCTCAAGGAGGAATACTTCGACGTGTTCGGACGAGCTCTCGTGCACACTTGGCACACAGACATGGGGCAGGCTTTCACCTACGAGATCCAAGACTCCTGGAATCGCCTATTTGATTACATACTCCAGCACATGCGCTTTGGCTACACGAAGGCACTGGAAGAGAAACGGGCCGAGGAAGAGGCCAAGGAAGGGACCGATGATGAGTCCGAGGATGATCTATAGTGTCGCCTGTATGCATACAGGAGAAGAGTTGTTTGTGACAGATCCGCAACGAAGAACCATTTCCATGTTTTCACACTAACAACACATTAATCCGTAAAAATTACTCTTCTCGTGTGAACGTGCTACCGCCAATACTGGTCCGTAACAAATAAATTGTTTCATGTCCACATGCAAATGGCATTATTCATGTGAAAATCGAACACGTGCGCGCACAGTGTTCTCTAGGTGACAACCTATGTTGCAGACACAGTGATAATCTCGGAAATGCTTGCTTTGTGTAAAGGTAAGTTCTTAAGTAAAGGTAAGTTCTTAAGTAAGGGTAAGTTCGTATATAGTGCGGTATCCAGTCCTGGGGACTGCTCAAAGCGTTTTATCCTTCATGTACACGCATAGCTCTACTGGCGATCGTATCCTTGTTTTTGTGTTTGTGTTTCTTAGCTTACAAGGAAACTATTGTCCGAAATACATATCTTTCTTGCTGTGGAGTATGGTACAACATAGCAAGCTATCCAGAAAATACCTGTGCATACTGGATGTTTTATTTGACACTCCTTGTGTAGATCGTAGCAACAAGTTGTGTCCATATCCGTAAAAAATTTGCGCAGGCCGATGAGCAAAATGCACGATAGTTTGACAAGTGTAGGCATAGCAAACCTTTCTATTTAGTGGGTGTTGTAGAATCATTTATACTGAAATAGCGATGAAACATAGTAATAGCTTAAAAAATAATTTGCAAGCAAAACATTGCAGCAAATGTCCACGCTACTCAGACGGCGTAATTGTTTTTGCAAGAGCACCGATCTCGACTCTCTTCCCGATCACGTTCGTCTGCGCGTAATTGGGTCATCGGGAACCATTATTAGTGATGCACACTGCGCTAACATGACCAGATCTACGCGGATCGCTGGAAGATTCTGAAAGATTAATACGGGCATCACAGCACTTGCGAATGGACGTAATGTTATCTAGTTGATGTCACTACTATATGATGCAGACCTGGGGCCGAGTACATTTTCAGGAGTAAAGTACAAGTACGAGTATATTTCCACGAGTGCGAGTACATTGGTGATGGGTGAGTACGAGTACCAGTACGAGTACACTGGTGATGGCTGAGTACGAGTACATTGGTAATGGATGAGTACGAGTACCAGTACGAGTACACTGGTGATGGCTGAGTACGAATACCAGTACGAGTACATTGGTAATGGCTGAGTACGATTACATAGGTAATGGCTGAGTACGAGTACCAGTACGAGTACACTGGTGATGGCTGAGTACGAGTACCAGTACGAGTACATTGGTAATGGCTGAGTACGAGTACCAGTACGAGTACATTGGTAATGGCTGAGTACGATTACATTGGTAATGGCTGAGTACGAGTACACTGGTGATGGCTGAGTACGAATACCAGTATGAGTACATTGGTAATGGCTGAGTACGAGTACATTGGTAATGGCTGAGTACGAGTACCAGTACGAGTACATTGGTGATGGCTGGGTACGAGTACATTGGTAATGGATGAGTACGAGTACCAGTACGAGTACATTGGTGATGGCTGAGTACGAATACCAGTATGAGTACATTGGTGATGGCTGAGTACGAGTACATTGGTAATGGATGAGTACGAGTACCAGTACGAGTACATTGGTGATGGCTGAGTACGATTACATTGGTAATGGCTGAGTACGAGTACCAGTACGAGTACATTGGTAATGGCTGAGTACGATTACATTGGTGATGGCTGAGTACGAATACCAGTATGAGTACACTGGTGATGGCTGAGTACGAATACCAGTACGAGTACATTGGTAGTGGCTGAGAACGAGTACATTGGTGATGGCTGAGTACGAGTACATTGGTAATGGCTGAGTACGAGCACCAGTACGAGTACATTGGTGATGGCTGAATACGAATACCAGTACGAGTACATTGGTAGTGGCTGAGTACGATTATATTGGTGATGGCTGAGTACGAGTACATTGGTGATGGCTGAGTACGAGTACCAGTACGAGTACATTGGTGATGGCTGAGTACGAATACATTGGTGATGGCTGAGTACGATCACCAGTACGAGTACATTGGTGATGGCTGAGTACGAGTACATTGGTGATGGCTGAGTACGAATACCAGTACGAGTACATTGGTGATGGCTGAGTACGAGTACCAGTACGAGTACATTGGTAGTGGCTGAGTACGAGTACATTGGTGATGGCTGAGTACGAGTACATTGGTGATGGCTGAGTACGAGTACATTGGTGATGGCTGAGTACGAGTACATTAGTGATGGCTGAGTACGAGTACCAGTACGAGTACATTGGTGATGGCTGGGTACGAGTACATTGGTGATGGCTGAGTACGATCACCAGTACGAGTACATTGGTGATGGCTGAGTACGAGTACATTGGTGATGGCTGAGTACGAATACATTGGTGATGGCTGAATACGAGTACATTGGTGATGGCTGAGTACAAGTACATTGGTGATGGCTGAGTACGAGTACATTGGTGATGGCTGAGTACGATCACCAGTACGAGTACATTGGTGATGGCTGAGTACGAGTACATTGGTGATGGCTGAGTACGACTACATTGGTGATGGCTGAGTACGATCACCAGTACGAGTACATTGGTGATGGCTGAGTACGACTACATTGGTGATGGCTGAGTACGAGTACATTTGTGATGGCTGAGTACGACTACATTTGTGATGGCTGAGTACGACTACATTGGTGATGGCTGAGTACGAGTACATTGGTGATGGCTGAGTACGACTACATTTGTCATGGCTGAGTACGACTACATTGGTGATGGCTGAGTACGATCACCAGTACGAGTACATTGGTAATGGATGAGTACGAGTACATTGGTGATGGCTGAGTACGAATACATTGGTGATGGCTGAGTACGAGTACATTAGTGATGGCTGAGTACGAGTACCAGTACGAGTACATTGGTGATAGTAGTACGTTTTAGCTTTTCAATCCTCACTTTTATCACCATCCGGTTGCGATTGCGTGCGCAGCCGGATGTACATAGCTCCATCTAGCGATTGATGCATACCACACGCGTGCAACCCCCTAGCGATTGACGCACGCTCGGCACGCGTGCAGCACGCGTACAACCTCCTAGTGACCGATGCACGCGTGCAGCACGCGTATCATCGTATCCAACACTACCCTATAATTATGTAACAATTAATGTGACACTACCCTATATTCGAGTCAGTGTTATAATCGGCGTTGACGTAACTTGATATCTGATGGACTATGAACGGAGCCGTTTATCGGCAGGCAGCCGCTTAGGTCGAAATATGGGTTGTAGTGACTGTTAAACGAACTGCGTTCTGTTGTAGTGACCTATATGGGATTTAGCGGTTGAAATTGAATGGAGACTCATTTCAACACGGACTGAAGTGCGTTATTACGGCGTGTGTGTTGTAAACTCGATACCTATTCGAAACAGCTGCATTCATATGGGATTTAGCTATTGTTAAACGTGTGGAAATTGACGACACGAAGGTAATGGACTTTGTGTTGTATTAGGAAGGATTGCGTAATAAATATATATATATGGAAATTGACGACACGAAGGTAATGTTATTTTTTTTTAATTCACAGCGTGCATGTTGTAACTCGATACCTAACCAAAAACAGCTGCGTTCTGTTGTAGATTGAAGTGACTGATTTAACGTGGATTTGGAGTCGACGGCCGGTCGAAAGCGGTTGGGTAAATTTACAAGTGATTGGACTTTGTGTTGTATTAGGAAGGATTGTGTAATAAATATATATAATGAACTGTTTTGTGAGTGTGATGTATTAGGAAGGATCGTGTAATATTATTGAGAACGTACGTAAAAAACAACAGACATGTATTAATAGCACAAAGCAAAATTTAATAGCAGAAAGATACACATGATTAATGACACAAAGCAAAATTTAACATGATTAATGACACAAAGCAAAATTTAACAACAGAAAGATACACACGATTAAAAAAAAAAAAAAAAAACGAATTGACATTAAAGCAAAAGTTGAAAGTTCATGATTAACGACACAAAGCAAAATTTAATAGCAGAAAGATACACATTAAAGCAAAAGTTGAAAGTTCAGCGTGGTTCAAAAGCGAATGTAAAGCGGCTCGCCGCGACGACCTCGACGACGCCGCATTTGCAAGGGCGGTCGCTGAATCGGAGCCGGAGCAGCGGCGGCTCCGCCGTCGTCGTTGTCGTCATCGTCGGTTACCCAACCCTCTGCCTCTTGTATCAGAGCATTTGAATCACACTGAGCCGTCCAATCTTCTTCTTCTTTCACCAACACTTTTTCGCAACCTTTTTTTTTGTATGAGAACTTCGATGTGAGTTCACTCATAATCGATGGCCAGAGTGACCGGACGCGCCTGAGTTGGGTGATTTCATCACCCAACGAGGCTGCGCGTATCTGCTGTGCTCGCCGCAGTTCCCATTTCGTCATCATTTCTTTGACCTGGATCATGACAGCACGTTCGAGAGTTACTTTCTTCAATTCCTCCATTACACCACACCATTGATGACAGTGAGCGCTGCAAGAAAATGAGATATAGTCGAATAAATCAACACATCATTATAGACTAAAAATAAACTTACCGAAGACAACTCTGCAACTCCTCTCTTAAAGTTTTGCAACGATAAAGTATTGAATACAAGAAAACAACATATCATTATAGACTAGAAATAAACTCACCGAAGATCGGTCTGTGTATCGAATTTTTCTCGAGTCACAAGATGCACGATCTTTACAGTCACAAAGTAACATTTTATGTATTGATACGTTGCAACTAATACCTCCTCTCTTAAAGTTTTGCAACGACAAAGTATTGAAGATAAGAAAACAACATATCATTATAGATTAGAAATAAACTCACCGAAGATCGATCTCTATATTGACTCTTTCTCTCAGTATACGCAAGATCTTCTCCTTCATCATATATTGATAAAACACTGCCATCGCGGAATTGAAATGGATGACGGTATGTTGACGATGATGACGACAACACGACGGGAGTGGTATATATAGGGGAAATATTGTTGACGAGAATGCGACGGGAGTTCTATCTATAGACTTGACGGATAAGACCGTCTGGCGAACGGACAAAAAATAGAGGTGACAGCACTCGTTTATGTAATGTAGTGAATGCGTGTTTTAACACGGAAGAGAGACAATTGACGGAATGAGTGAGAAGTACAGAGGGTTTTTGGGGTGTTTTAACCTACGACAATCGAAGGAGTCAGAATACGCTCGGGGAGTTACTTATACAACTAAGAAAGTTCACTCGAATTCACCAGCAGGTAAAAAATGGGTCTGATGTAACGCGGATGTGAGATTGCAACCAGGCATCGGGAAAACATCACGTGACTTGCAACCCGATTCCCGCATCACGCGCTGTTTTGCAATAGCAAAAACACCAGAACCAGACCGAACTCGTTTGTGCCTGTGAAAACATCACGCGTTGCATCGCAATAGCGTTGTCAACAGCTGGTAAGGGCCTATATAAACACAGCAGCAACGCTAGTCTAGTTATCACAATTATTTTCAAGCGATTCTACTCGACTTCAAAGATGACTGCTTCAAATCCGATCTGCGTCGACATGACTTTGACGAAGTTACAAGACGAGGTAAGTGGTGGTCGGTATGTGTTTGCGCAACCTTTAACAGTAGTGGCCCTCGGTGTTCAAAATAAATACGTGTTTTACAGCTCTTGCACTAAATGCCCCAAACGTCTCACCAACCACGTCTGCGCAGTGCACGGCTACCAGCATGAACACGTGAACAGATTCGTTCTGCGCATACTGCTAACAGACAGTACCGGGCGCGAATGCTGGTGTAGTTGTTTTGACACGAATGCTGTCAAAATTCTAGGTTTCACAGCAAACGATTACGAGCTGATGGACACGGACGAACAACGCTACGAGTCGATGTCGACACTGCGAGGCAGTCAGGTCGCGGTTGTGATCAGGAAGCGCGTGACCGGAGAGTACGTAAACTACATTACGGAGGAGATTAATATCATGTAACTTTGTTGACAGAACGAAGCTGCAACCACCGTCGTCGATGCGCCCACAGCCGCCACTGCCGCCGCCGCTACCACCGCTGTTGATGGAAACAAAAAGGTGAGAAAGTGGTTAGAGGATAATAGCTGCAATGATTTATTCTCTTCTTCTTCTTCTAAGACAGAGGAGGAGGAGGAGGACAGATCCGTTGTAGTAAGCAGCGGTGACAGTGGCGGCTGCGACGACGACGACAGCAATAGCTGTATGGAAATGGTGCGTCGAATAGATGGAATAGCCAATCGCGCTGAAAGTATGTATAACGAACAACAATTTAACCAGGCTGTAGAGAAAGCTGCTGCGGAATACGCGTGTTCTGAGATGGCTCGTATAGCGAATTTAGATTCAGAGAGTGATATGCCTTCAGACAGCACGATCTTGCATGTCGTGAGTTGGACGGGTATAGAAGTAATGTCAACGTGTAATAGTATACAGTGGCGACACAGAGTGAAAGATAAGGTGAGAGAGTTATTAATTGAACAATACGGTTCATATATGTACTAATCTTTTTTTTTGTTCACTAGAGTGGTTTGCAGCGCATCAGAGACGCATACAAGAAGACGGCACGTGTCAAAGATGCGTACGACGTGTACAAGAGGAAGGCGCCGTCGAGTGACGACGACGAAGTCGTCTTTGCAACACCGAGTTGGATAGCGCCGAGAGCAAAGAGATCAGCGATGATACGACTGCAGGCTGGTTTGCAATACGTCAGGGAGGAGATGTCGAGAGAGGAGACGACAGACGATGAGATGGAGGCCTTCGTGCATCCAACGATCACCACCCAACCGGGAGCTAAAAACCCGATCGATGACGTAGATGCAGCAGCAGCAGCAGCAGCAGCAGCAGCAGCAGCAGCAGCAGCTGCAGTGAGTTCTATAGAGAGATCGACGACTTCATCGCCTTCATCGCCACAACCGGAAGACGATGGTTCCGATTCGACGGATGACGAGATGCCGGTATTGTTCGTTCTACCAGACACCACCGTTATTGTGTCACCGCACGATACTCCGGCTGTGTTTAAACCGCGTACACCAAACGAAGACATGACGCAGGAGGTCTGCGATGTCATCCTCGAAGAGGTGATAGGTCGTAAGATCACGCTCGAACGTCAAAACAGTCGTTTGACACTCGAGAGAGCAACTCACAACGTATGCCAGGACGTAGCCGTCACTATAACATCGACGGATTGGCAGAAGGGAGTTCGCCGACACCTTCAGTTGGAATCACTGTAGAAACGAACATTATAACCGTTGTAGAAACGAACTTTGTAGAAACGAACATTATAACCGTTGTAGAAACGAACATTATAACCGTTGTAGAAACGAACATTATAACCGTTGTAGAAACGAACATTATAACCGTTGTAGAAACGAACATTATAACCGTTGTAGAAACGAACTTTGTAGAAACGAACATTATAACCGTTGTAGAAACGAACATTATAACCGTTGTAGAAACGAACATTATAACCGTTGTTGAAACATACTTTGTAGAAACGAACATTATAACCGTTTCTGTAGAAATGAAAATTCGTGAATATATTGTTTTTTTTTTGTTATGTTGATATATATATACATTTACGAAAAAGACTTATAATCATCAACATTACCTAACCTCTGTCGCGGTTAACAGCCCACAAGTTATTCATATACTAGCCACTGCCGTATCGATAACAGATCGTAAGCTAGGGGTCACTGTCGAGATCATAAAGATCCATAAACCCAGCATCATCATCATTATCATCATCTATAAGTCGAATCGTATATGTGTATGACATTATTACAACATAATAAAAAAATGAAACAAAATATGATGCGTTGTAGAAATTCTTCGTAGATTCTTTATCATCCCTCGTAAAGAATTATATATATATAAATAAAAAAAAAAATGAAACAAAATATGATGCGTTGTAGAAATTCTTCGTAGATTCTTTATCATCCCTCGTAAAGAATTATATATATATATAGTGTGAGCTGTCAGTCCTCTTTATCGTAAAGAAACCTCTGAAGGAATTTTGTTTAACGAAAGGAACTCGCAGTTCGTTCGATATCGCCTTCTTGTGAGTCGCTGCCTCAATAAATGACTGTATTAAACCGTTTCCGTTTCACGAAAGTGTAATATTCGCCTTAACTCACTGCGAAATGTACCGCTTGTTTTTTTCAAAGTAATTCTGAACAACATATCCGCTTTGTGTTGATGTAGCAGTGTCGTTTACATAACGAATATCCATCCATCCATCAGATGTCGCTACCGTACGGTCTTGATATCGTTTGTTCGTTCGTTCGTTTGAGGTCGCCACCGTACGGTGTTGGTGTCGTTTACATAACGAATATCCATCCATCCATCAGACGTCGCCACCTTACGGTCTTGATATCGTTTGTTCGTCCGTTTGAGAACGCCACCGTACGGTCTTGGTGTCGTTTGTATAACGAACGTTCTCTCGAATATTTAATAAATAACGAACGGTTCTGAATCGTATATATGTTATAACGAGAGTCAATGTCTGTCAGTTGTAGACACGTCGTTGGTATCATGAAACGTCATCTATGTCGTCACTGTGGACTCGCTCTCGAATCGTATGCGGCTCTACGAAGTCACTTAGAGAGTCACCCATCCGAGAACGAACATTCTTATTCGATAGCATCCTCTGGTGTTCGTTTAGAAGACCCCTCTTGTGCGAAGAAAACAAAATTCTCGTGTAAATGTGAAGCGACGTTTGAAAGATGGAACGATCTACGACATCACGTAAGAACAACATGTCGTCTTAAAAAAAAGAAAAGAAAGACATTCACGTGTGACGAATGTGGAAAGAATTTTGTCAGACGTGACTATTTGAGCAAACACGTGTGCGTGCCAACACAACCATCACCACCACCACCACCACCACTACCAGCTCATCACCCGCTAGTCACCGACGAAGACCCCGTTGACCCACCCGAGCTTCTTCCCTTCCCAGACGCTCTGTCGACGAACTTGTTAGACGTCGTTCGGGAGCACTGGTCCTCCATAAGAACATGCGTGGCGAGAGGTCCTCTCCAGAGTAGGTACAATTACAGATTAACGACACTAGACACGACCGTTCTAGAAGCGCCGTTGAGGAACGTGTTCCAGGAACAGACCACCGCCTTCAAGATTAACCTCAGTTACGCATTCGTGTTGAGGAACAAGAACACGGATCGATACAGGTATTATCACGCGTCTTGTAACTGTTGCGGACGGTACCTGGATGAACCCAGTCTCATAGCCAACAGCAAGGACTTTGACGAGTTTCTGGAACGAATCCGAGAAGCCGACGTCTTGCAATGGGCTATCAATCAAAGACCTGATTCCGCGTGGGTGTGCGAGCTTGTGACAAACGCCACTTTTTTTGTCAATCGCATCATCGACCATCCGATAGGATGCGTGGGAATGATACCCCTTCCGGTCTACATTAAGAAGAACAAAGCAGTCGTCGGATTGGAAGCGGATCCCATCCACGGCAGACGGTACGGAGATAACCTGTGTCTCTTTCGATGTCTGGCTCTACAACAAGGATGCGACGTACGTCGGTTGAAGCCAGCTGTGAAGACGCTGTACGAGACGTATGCTCAAGACGGTGTACCCATGGAGAAATTTGCCGGAGTTTCGGTGAAAGACCTCTATCGTGTCGAGACCGCATTCCAGACGAACGTGTGCGTGTACAGTCTCGTAAAACCGAACGAGAACGACGACGATGAACGGCCAACCGCCGAACTCATCCGTCGATCGATCTGTAAATACCCTACCACGCTCTACCTCAACCTTCACGAGACGCATTTCTCCTTCATCAGCGATGTACGCATGTACTGTCACTCGTACAGATGTCGAACGTGCAACTCGTTGTGGAAACGTACATGGAACCTACGTGTACACGAGAGTACGTGTTCGGGTTCTGTACGTCGAGTCTTTCCAGGAGGCGTGTACCATTCCACGCCGTCGATATTCGAACAACTGGACGACGAGAACATCCGAGTGAATGAGTCGTTGCGGTACTACCCGTACAGAGCCACTTTTGATTTTGAATGTTGGTTCGACACCGAACACCTTCCCTCCGACAGCGAGGTTCGATGGATCGCGCGTCACGTTCCACTGAGCGTCAGCGTGGCCTCAAACGTACCGGGACACGAACGAGTGACATGTCTCGTCACGAACGGAGACTCCAACAAGTTGATGATTGACATGATGGCCATTCTGATGACGATGAGCAACGCCGCGTACGACTGCATCAAAGACTCGTACGAGAACGTGATGGACCAACTCGCGATCAAATTGACGCAATGGGACGAGCAAGAGGAGTCTACGAGAACGGCCAACGACAAGAAAAGTCGACGTCGACGTACAAAAAATCCGTACAAAAAGCTGATGTGGCAACTGTATGGATGGATGCGTCAGTTACCCGTCATCGGGTTCAATTCGGGTCAGTACGATCTCAATGTCGTCAAACAGTTCCTCGTACCCTACTTCCTAGCAGTTGCAAAGACAGAGGAGAGAGAAGAGAGACGACAAGAAGAAGAAGAAGAAGAAGAAGAGAGCGGATCTTTTTTCGTCATCAAGCGCAACAACACTTTCATGTGTCTTTCGACGGATCAGTTGAAATTCCTAGACATGACCAACTACCTAGCTCCCGGATTCAGTTACGCCAAGTATCTGAAAGCATACGGATGCGAGGTGACGAAAGGTCATTTCCCGTACGAGTACATGGATCGGTTGGAGAAACTCGACGATACCGTTCTACCTCCGAAAGAGGCCTTCTTCAGTCGACTGAAGAACGAAGGTATTTCCGACGAGGACTACGTCAGTTGTCAGGAGGCGTGGCGCGACAACGGCATGTCGACGTTGCGCGACTTTCTCGTCTGGTATAACAACAGGGACGTGGTTCCCTTTCTGCAGGCCGTCGACCGACAGTTTGACTTCTATCAGCAGCGTGGAATAGACATGTTCAAGCAAGGCATCAGTGTACCGGGTCTGACCTTGCTGTATCTGTTCAACGACCTTCCCGAGAAGACCTACTTTACCATCTTCAACGAGAAACACAAAGATCTGCACGATCTCGTCAAAGACAACATTTGCGGTGGTCCTTCGATCATATTTCACCGCTATCACGAGAAAGGGATCACCACGCTACGTCAGAACGAGCACGGAGAGGCGTCTCATCCGTGTCGATCGGTCGTCGGATACGACGCGAACGCACTGTACCTATGGTCGCTCATGCAAGACATGCCCACGGGATGGTACACGAGACGACGCTTTGAGAACGACTTCCGACCCGAATCGGCTCAGCTGTACGGACAGATGGCTTCGGAATGGCTGACGTGGGAATCCGAACGTACGGGACTTTCCATACGACATCAGACCAACGGACGAGAGAAACGGATAGGTAAACATCGAGTGGACGGCTGGTGCAGCGAGACGAAGACGGCTTATCAGTTCCAAGGGTGCTTTTTCCACGGTTGCTCGTGCAATCGAGAAGAGGTCAATTCCATCAACGGGAAAACCATGACCGAACTGCTCGTCGAGACCCGAAAGACCACCGCCTACCTACGTCACTTCGTCAAGGTTGTCGAACTGTGGGAATGCGAGTGGAAAAAGATGAGACGAGAGCCTCACGTAAAACGATGTCTGGACGCCGCATTTCCACGACGACGTCGACGCGTTCAGTGGACGATGACTCAACAACAGATCCTGAGCGACGTGCGTGACGGAACCGTGTTCGGCATGATCGAGTGTGACATTTGTGTGCCTGAAGAACTGCGCGATCACTTTGCCGAGATGCAGCCCGTGTTCAAGAACATCAGTCTGGTACGTGAGGATCTCGGTCCGTTCATGCGTCGATACGCCGAAGAGCACAACATCATGACGACTCCGAGACGCATGCTCGTGGGTAGTTATTACGGTAATAAGATACTGCTCGCCACGCCTCTGTTGCAATGGTATCTGGACCACGGACTCGAGGTGTTACACGTCTATCAGGTCGTCGAATACGATCCGATTCCGTGCTTCCGTCGATTCGGCGATGCCGTGTCCGAGGCCAGACGCGCGGGAGACGTTCACAGCGACAAGACCATCATCGCGGACACCATGAAGTTGCTGGGAAACTCGGGCTACGGAAAAACCATCACCAACGTGGACCGACATCGTGACGTCAACTACTGCGCGGAGAAGGCGGCATCGCGTCTGGTCAACAATCGACGATTCCGACAACTCGACGTCGTCGTCGACGACGCGTACGAGATAGAGATGAGCAAGAGAACAGTGACGTATGCCTTACCTATACACGTGGGATTCTTCGTTCTACAGTACGCCAAGATGCGCATGCTGCAGTTCTATTACGACTTCATCGACAGATACGTGGAACGTCCTCTGTTCCAATACTGCGAGATGGATACGGATAGTGCCTATTTGGCCTTGGCAGCCGAGTCAGTCGATGTCCTCGTGACCCCTGCACTACGAGAACATTATTTTCGACATCGATCCGAATGGCTCCCGTCGGAATGTTGCGACGCGCATCGGGACGAGTACGTGCGCTGTCGACTCGCCAACAGACAGTGGGTCGGAAGCGAAGAGTGCTGCAAGATGCGACGAGCGTTCGACAAGAGAACTCCGGGACTGTTCAAGGTGGAATGGTCGGGCGATGGGTTCGTAGGTTTGTGCAGCAAGACGTACTATTGTTTCGGATCCACCGACAAGTACAGCACCAAAGGTCTGAGCAAACGACACAACACCATCGATAAGGAGACGTTCCTGGAAGTGCTCACCAGTCGTCGGAGTGGAAGCGGAAAGAACCGCGGGTTTCGGGTGTATAAATCGGCCGTGATGACGTACGTGCAGGAACGAGCGGCTCTCACCTACTTCTACGCCAAACGCGTGGTGCACGAGGACGGTTTGAGCACGGGTCCGACGGACGTGTAGATAAGACGATGCAGTTCGATGGTCTGTCATAACGGACCATGGACGCGCGATGGAAACACCCCTTCACGTGCATCATCGCCGGACCGACGGGATGCGGTAAGAGTACTTTCGTGACGCGTATGTTGCGTCACGCCGCTGCAATGATCGATCCACCACCCGAACAAATAACGTGGTGTTACGGAGAATGGCAAGAGGCTTACGCAACGATGGACTTGAGTCACGTGCGATTCGAGGAAGGGTTACCGACGGCGGCCATGTTCGATCCGACAACTAGGAACCTCATCGTCATAGACGATCTCATGGCGGAAACGGACGAACGGGTCACGACCTTGTTCACTAAAAAAAGCCACCACAGGAACACGTCCGTGCTGTATCTCGTGCAGAACCTGTTCCCTAAAAACAAAGAGAGTCGCACCATCAGTCTGAATTCACAGTACATGGTGGTGTTCAAGAATCCACGTGATGCGTCACAGATGACGACCTTGGCTCGACAGATGTATCCGGGACGCGGTAAGTTTGTGCAAGAGGCGTTTAAAGACGCCACAGCGATACCGTACGGGTATCTATTGGTCGATCTCAAACAGGACACGCCCGAGGACATGCGTCTGCGCACGGCCATCTTTCCAGACGACGACGTGCAGTACGTGTACTTACCGAAGGTATAAAACGATCGAGTGTGTGGATAGTCTCTTCATTCGCACCATGTCTGCGCTCGTGAAGAGACACATTTTGTGTATCCAGGCTCTGGCCAGAGTCAAGAACAACAACATAAAAAAGGCCATCATCGCCAACGCAGACGCCAAGTTGCTGTGTGCACTAGCCGAGTGCGCTTACAACATACTAGTGAAGAACATTCCATTGACCGCTTTACAGAGGCGTCGATTGGGCAAATACAGGACGAAGTTACGCGAGTTGGCTCGAAAAAACACGACCGCAGCCCGGAGAAAACGCCTCTTGTTACCCCAGATCGGCGAGGGTCAAAGCGGAGGTTTCCTATCGGCCTTCCTAGCTCCGTTGGCGGGTTCGGTCTTGCTGCCCTTGCTTCGTCAGGCGTTCTTCACCAAGAATTAGACGCATGGATCACGCGCGAAAGATGGCTTTGGTAGACCCTCGATTGTTGGATGCACTTCGCTCGCAACCTCATCCAACGGATACCGTAGGTAAAATAGTGCAAACCCTTGACGAGGAGATGAAGACCATCCTCGATAGAAAGGACCTCGACGATGGGATAAAGGTAACGCTGTATAATCAGGTGTTGCAACGGTACAACGATCTGAGCGACAAACGCGTCAAGGAACCGATACGCACGATCTCGGTGAACGAATCGACGAAAGCTTCAAAGACGAAAGATGAGGAGAAGGATGAGGAGGATACTCCTATTAGAAGACTGGAGGCTACCGTCTTGGATACCGTTCCCAAGAGTCTGCAAGCCAAAGCCAGACGATTGATGGAACATCTCAAAAGAAACGTCACGTGGAACGATCGTGACGAACTCGTGCACAAGGGTGTTCCCATTGCGGGAAGTAACGCGGTGGATCTCGTTCACGATCTGTTGCGTAAGAGAAAGACCGACGCACCGACGGGTTGGCAATCGCTCGCGAAGCAACTCCGCACAGCCAACATACCCATGGAGTTGATCGGTAACGCCACCAGGAGAACCTACATACAAACGGACTCTCTCCCTCGACGATCTGCAACTACCCCGCGTGCTGTTGTTGGTCCTCGAAAATCTCTACGTTGGACACCCCTCGCTCGTCCGAGACGCCCCACACCCACGCCCCCTCGTTGGCTTGGTTTATATAAGGAGACTGCTTCGTAGTCGTAACCCACTCATATCGTTGGGTTCGCAAGACACGCATCGTCGCTTCGATATCGTTTAGTGGACTTATCTTGTTCGGTGACATTACAGTCGGTATTCTTATACAACAGGTGTTATTCGGACTATGATTTCGTTACCAGACTGTTGTTCGTTCATCACCGTTGTGGGATCAATAACGTGCGTTCTGCTATACGTCAGTGCACTCCTCGTCATTCGTCAGTACTCGAGAACCGTCAACGTCACCGGCATCGTCGTCAACGCGTCGGATCTTCTGTTTTAACGATGACGAAGACACTGAAGAAGGTCTATTTCGATCCGAGTCGGGTAGGTAGTTACGGAGGAGTCGACACCTTGCGACGCGTCACGCATGCGCCTCGGAAAGTAGTCGCGCGGTGGTTGTCGGAACAGGACGCCTACAGCTTACACAAACCAGCGAGACGGCGTTTCAAGAGACGACGCGTTATCGTGGGTGGTATGAATCAACAGTGGCAGGCCGATCTCGTCGATCTGAAGACGTTGAAAAACGACAACGACGGTATGACCTTTCTCCTCACGACGATCGACGTCTTTTCGAAACGAGCCAAATGCATTCCTATACCTAGCAAGTCCGCTGCGTCGTTGGTCGCCGCTCTGCGAATCGCATTCGCGGACGACCCTCCGCAGACGTTGCAGACGGATCGAGGAATGGAATTTCTGAATAAATCCGTTCAGACGCTCTTACGAAAACGAGGCGTCCATCACTTCGCCACGCACAACGCGGAGACGAAGGCGAGCATTGTGGAGCGTTTCAACAGGACGTTGAAGGAGCGCATGTGGCGCTACTTCACGAAAGTTCAGTCGTGGCGTTACATCGACGTCCTTCCGGATCTGGTGCGAACGTACAACAACACCCGCCACCGCAGTCTCGGTATGGCTCCGTCGCAGGTGACCGCAAAGAATCAAGAAACGGTGTGGCAACGTCTGTACGGACACGACGGTAAGGGTGTGCCTAAGTTACGTGTCGGATCGCGTGCGCATCAGCAGGTACAAAGGCACGTTCGAAAAGGGCTACGAGACGAACTGGAGCGAAGAGGCGTTCACCGTACACGAAGTTCACCCCTCCGATCCACCCGTGTACCGTCTACGAGACGATCTCGGCGACGTGCTGGAAGGTACCTTCTACGAACTGGAGCTGCAAAAAGTGGTGATAGCGAGCGATAAAGAGTTCCGAGTGGAAGCGGTGTTGGAACGTCGTAAGATCGGCCCTCGAACGGAAGCATTGGTGAAATGGTTCGGATACCCGTCCAAATTCAACAGCTGGATCGACGCCAGGTCGCTCACTTCACTATAAAGACTAAACGATGCAAGACGGATTGTCATTATGGAGCAAGACACGGCACCACACACTATCGTCGTAGAGGAGGAGGAGAAAGAGGAGGAGGAGGAGGAGGATTGCACCGACGCGTCGAACGACAGCACTCCTTGGCATCTGTTCTGTATCAAGTGTCCCAAAGAGGAGATAGTGTTTCTGTGTCAGATCGTCGTCTTGTACACGGTCATCGTGATAAGCATCTACAACCTGTCTGTCGGTCACGACGATTCTAATCTGTGGACGGCTCTGCTGAGCAGTTCGTTGGGCTATCTACTACCCAATCCCACGTTGAGACGCAATGACGACTGATTTCTACATGACGCTACCTAGCAACGCTTCTATGAAGATGCACCCCGACAACACCTTGACCCATTACGTCACGGAGTTGCCTCACTGTGTCGATCTGGTCGGTGAGTGGGAGTGCGGATTGACAGAGATGCAGTATTCACACACTTGGTACAACGTCACGGAGGATGATGTCTGGTTATTCCTCGAAGAGGTCGATGCTCCCGACATAAATCAACGCTCGAGATTGTCGTGTGGATATTACGACGATCCGTTGACATTGTTGTACCACGTCAACAACGCACTGTACAGTCTGAGAACGGAGAAGACACGAGCTCAAATGAGCTATAGTTCCGTCACTCAAAAAATGACGTTACACATGACGGAGAACACCATTTTCACCATACCATACCACAGTTCGACTACTTCCATGTTAGGATTCCACAAGATCGTAGCCAGTGGAACGAAAATGGATGCTACGTCCGCGTCGTCGCTCGACTCCGTCTCTCGAACTTCCGACTCCTCGTATCCTTTCCACTTCGAAGCCCCCAACGTGATGGACCTGACGCAGGGATTCAACACCCTATACGTATACACGGACGTCGTGGAGTCTTGTATAGTGGGTGACACTCTCGCACCACTGTTGCGATCCATTCCGATTAGCGGACGTCACGGTGACAGGGTGTCCGAACGTTTCACTAACGTTCACTACATACCTCTGTTACGCTCGAACTTCCACTCGATCGAAGTGGATATAAGAGACGACATGGGTCGACGCGTACCATTCGAATACGGCCGAGTGACGGTGACGCTTCATTTTCGTCGACGTAAGACAGGACTGTTCTAATGAACTACAACGATTATTACGCGCGTCAGGCTGGCGGTGCGCTACCCTACTTCGCCGGTGCACAAT
Source organism: Lamellibrachia columna (assembly GCA_963662155.1). Classification (NCBI taxonomy): domain Eukaryota; kingdom Metazoa; phylum Annelida; class Polychaeta; order Sabellida; family Siboglinidae; genus Lamellibrachia; species Lamellibrachia columna. The sequence goes on along the minus strand of OY759269.1, from coordinate 44,758,819 downwards.
ACCAACGAGGTCACGGACTGGGCAGTCTGTTCGGTGGTCTGTTGCGCAGCGTCATGCCACTCCTCAAGAGAGGTGCTGTGGCTTTGGGTAGGGGTGCGTTGAAGACCGGCGTTCGTATAGCCGGCGATGTCTTATCGGGTCAGAACATAAAAACGGCCGCCAAGCGACGCGTCACCGATGCCGTGTTGACGGGACTTCGACCTACCCCGGGTAAACGTGTAAAGCGACCGACTGCGAAGGCGAGAATCACTGCGGTAAAGCGTCGACGCAAGAAACAGACGTCCAAGAAACGAGAGATGGACATATTCGACAATGACGCTCGTGTATAAGACCTACGAGAACACACCACAACAGCCTGACTTTAACTAAGGGTATAAAACAACCATCCTCGAAGACGACAATCACTATAGTAAAGAGACGAAGCGAGAGACGGACGTTCAAGAAACGAGAGATCAACAATGGCATTCGTACATAGACAGTCGTGTGAGGGAGTCAAGAGCGAGCTGGATCTCTTTACCGTACCTCCCACTCAGAACTGCATCGTCGCCAGTCACGTGGTGGAACATCAACCCACGGCATCTCTGGACTCTGGAGGTCCGATAGAATTCTCCATCCCTGGTTCGGGCGATGATTACATAGATCTCGCCAACACGATGCTACACGTGCAGGTGAAGGTGACGCAACCCAACGGAGCCGATCTCGACGCTGCTGCACCCGTAGGACCGGTGAACAACTGGCTGCATTCGCTGTTTAGTCAGGTCGACGTCTTCCTGAACGGCACGCTCGTGACCCAGTCGACCAACACGTACCCGTATAGGGCCTTCGTGGAAACGCTGTTGACTTACGGAGTCGGCGCCAAGTCGACGCAGCTGACGAATCAGCTGTGGTACAAGGACAAGGCTAGTCGCATGAGTGCCGTCGATCTGGCGGGTGGAGTCGATCCTAACCCCGGGTTCGTGAGTCGACGAGAATACATATCAGGCAGTCGTGTGGTCGACATGATGGGTCGTCTCCACGTGGATATGTTTCTACAGGATAAATTCCTAATCAACGGAGTCGACGTCAAGATACGACTGGTGCGTAGTAAGCCGGCGTTTGCGTTGATGGCTGGAGGAGCAGCCCCCGATTACAAGATAACGATCACCAATGCAACCTTGTTCGTCAAGAAGGCCACCCTCAATCCAGCCGTGCAATTGGCTCACATCAAAGCGCTCGAGAAGAGTACGGTCAAGTATCCGTTACGACCCGTCAGTATGAAGGTGTACTCCATTCCCGCGGGGGCTCGATCACACACGCACGAGAACCTGTTCCTCAACACGCTGCCAAAACGTCTCGTACTGTGCTGTATCGACAACGACGCCTACAACGGTGCGTACGATAAAAACCCATTTCACGCCAAGAACAACGCCATAGGCTTCCACTCGGTGTATGTGGACGGACGTCAGATACCTTCCAAACCCTTCCAGCCCAACTTCGAGGACAACCTCTTCGTCAGGTGCTACACGAGTCTGTTCACCTCGACCGGCAAAATCTGGCAGGACGAAGGGAACGGTCTGACTCGCGACGACTACCGAGACGGTTACACCTTCTTCTGTTTCGATCTGACCCCCGACCAGTGCGACGGACCCTGCTTCAATCTGGTACAAAAAGGCAACCTGCGCATCGAATTTCATTTCCGAGCAGCACTTCTGACCACCGTGAACGTCGTCGCCTACGCCGAATTCGAATCCGTGCTGGAAATCGACAAGAATCGCAACGTCATCTACGACTACTGAGATGGACACCCTGCAGATCGCGCGTCTACTGGCGATGGATCCGAACACCGCGTCCATCTTTGGTGGTGTTGTACCCAAAGACGGACTGCCTAAAACAATAGACGCTTTGCCGATCGCCTTCGTGTGCAACACCGACGACGGCGACGAACCGGGTGAACATTGGATAGCTCTGTACCTATCCTCCGACGGACGCGGTGAATACTTCTGTTCGTACGGTCTACCGCCCCTTCACGCCGTGTTCAGCACCTTCTTGAACAAACACTGTTCCGAGTGGACTCATAATAGCAAGAGACTTCAGAGTCCACTGTCTAACGTTTGCGGACAATATTGTGTAACTTATATAATGTTTCGATGTAACGGCGCTCCTATGAGAACTTTCGTAAACGCATTCCGAACTGATCTGGTCGCTAACGATTGTCGTGTGTTCGATTGGATTAACCTACTAAAAAAGGGTACACCATACTATCGCACGTCGTACTGAACCTCTGGCGAGGTGGAGACACCCGTTGTATTCATTTGAACACGCTTGTACTGTTATCGTTACGATTGTATCACTACCGCTTTGTTTTATTCAATAAAATACGTGTGCACCGTACGCTTTTGTTCGTCTCCTTACTAGGTCAAAAACATGAGTCCGTTAGGTGTCCCCGCCCGTCAGTCCACCAACCCGCCCGTCATTCAGTCGCAGTCGCTAGAGAACGCACCCTGTTACCTGAAAAATCTCCCCATTCGTCATTCAGTCGCAGTCGCTAAAGAGCGCACGTGTTATCCAGAAGACCACACACACACACACACACACACACACACACACACACACACACACACACACACACACACACACACACACACACACACACACACACACACACACACACACACACACACACACACACACACACACACACACACACACACACACACACACACACACACACACACACACACACACACACACACACACACACACACACACACACACACACACACGCGTGCGCACGTGCGCTTGCACACATCAGTTGCTATAACACCCGCTAGGGGGGGGGGTTGCATGCGTGTGGTATGCATCAATCGCTAGATGGTACTATGTACATCCGGTTGCGCGCGCAACTGCAACCGGATGGTGATAAAAGTGAGGATTGAAAAGCTAATACGTACTACTGGTGATGGCTGAGTACGAGTACATTGGTGATGGCTGAGTACGACTACATTGGTGATGGCTGAGTACGAGTACATTGGTGATGGCTGAGTACGATCACCAGTACGAGTACATTGGTAATGGATGAGTACGAGTACATTGGTGATGGCTGAGTACGAGTACCAGTACGAGTACATTGGTGATGGCTGAGTTATGAGCGGTGACGTAGCACGCGTAGCGAGATCGGGATCAGGATCAGGAAGGGAGTCGATATCGGTGCTCTTGCAAAAACTCTCTATTACCGGCATAATACACTGGTAAAATAATAAAAATTCGTATCATTGATATTCAGTTGTATCGCAGATGTTTGACTTCCTCTGATGTTTCATTGCCATAAAGTTGATACAGGTATCAAGTTATCAACTATCAACATAACATTTACAACATGCGTGAATAAAATGTGATGCATCAACAAAACTAGTGTCTTGATTTACTACATATTTGTTAGAATTTTGTTTGGTAACGTTGATGCGCCCGCAATGGATTGTCGGAAAGTTCTCGGACGTAGCCAGAAAGGGTCGATATATCATTAGCCCTATAGCAATGCATACTACCAATTAGGGGAACAACTTACAAAACGGGTCCCCTAACCAAAACGGTTTCACTGCTAACTTACTCACGAGGGATCATTAACGAACGTTGATCAGAAGCGCGAGACGCAAATTCAAACAGATGACCTAAACAGAAATTATCGCACTTTTCTTTTAATATTAGCATTCTTTTCCAAATGTGACATTTCCATTAGCGCGCGTTGAAAACAATGGAAACTCTGGTGTTGATAAGTCAATTGTGGATGCTCTGAAATGCGCATATTCCATTTAAAGTGCATGCACCGGTTTTATTCAAAAAGGCGAAAAACCAGAAGCCGTGCAGTGCTGCCAAAACGGGCCCCTCAGCCTCAACCATAATAAAATAATAATAATATAATAGTAATAATAACAACATAAAATAATGATATAACAAGCTAAAAACTGAATACATAAAACGATGATACACCGTGTGCATATAAATACAGAAGTAGGGAGATAAGATTGTTTTAAAATAACTAGTTAAATTATCAGGTGCTTCGTTTTTACATGATTGTCTTGCATGTGTTGGAAAATTCCATGTTTCTGCGTTCGTTTGAATATATCTGAAATAAGACAATTTTAAACATTCTTATTTCCAATTACACTAGTACATCGCGCACCGTAATAAATAGTATAACTGAAAATAATGTATATTGCATGAAAGAATGCCAAAGAAAAATTTATGTGTAAACAAAATATTTGTTAATTTAAATATGATATTCATATGCACTTCTTCCTACTAGCATTGGATAAGAGTAAATTCGGTCACGTAACTTTTAAGTACTCGTACTCAAGTACTTTGACTTAATATTCCCACAGTACTGTCCTGTTTGCATTCCATCGACTACATTCCATCGACTACATACAGTGCATCAGTAGCTCTTCAGTTTGTTTGACCTATTCACCTACCTAAGCAAGCTTTCCTTGGCGATTTCGTAGGCCAATATTCTGGACAGTCGCAGTATCATCGGTTAAGACAAAGTACGATTGCTTTCCACGGCAACACGTCACCGCAATGACGCGTTTTTATGCTGCCACGTGACACGATTATAGAAACGACGTCATTCCGGCGACGTTTTTTTGAAGAGTTCAGCCACTTCGGTTTATTCATTATTATCAAGGCGAGTCAAAACATTACACCTGACATCGTTTCCTTCACAATTTGTTTCTTTTTACTGTTCACCTTTCACTAACGTGTTTGAGAATAATATTCCCAATGATTCTGATGACAGTTGTCAATCTTATTATTCTTGTAATAAATGATCTGTTATGGAAAACGTTCGCTGAAACAATTAACCTCGTTATATATGCAATATTGTAATTCGTTTATGTTTCTTTCGTCATTATGCGTGTATGTCCTCGTATATGCATGCCGGTGTACGTGTACATGCATGATGTTGTGTACGTGTTACGTAGTGTACGTAAAACGTAGTGTATTTAATAAGTAGTGTACGTAGTGCGTAGTGCGCGCAGCTACTACACTCGATGGTATAAACTCTATTGCATTAGATCGCGCGCTGGATTAACTAATTATATGTTTCAAATACCTGACAAATACCTGCCAAATACCTTACAAATACCTGACAAATACCTGCCAAATACCTGACAAATACCTGACGTTATCGCGATTCACAGGTGAATCCGAGGGAAGAGTTCATCATTGGCCCTTCCATCGCCGAGAGGAACAAACATGGCGCTTCGCCGATCACCTGGCCCAGGACACGATGTCCCTATGATCAAGGAGGGCGAATGTTGGAAGTTCTTTCACAAAGATTGTAAGTGATCAATCGCTCATTTGCGTAAGTGGCAAAGTGTCGGATTTCTTTCTTTCTTTCATATAATTGGCAGGATCCATTTGTCAGGACACTTACACCAATGGTAGTTTAGAGAATGAGATCACCAGCTCTGTGAGTCCACGACAGGGCATATACACCAGATAGAAAGGACCAACGGCTTTTACTGTCTCTTCCGAAAGACACAGGCAAAGTGGGGTGAACGAAATTGCCCAAGCTTCGAAACGGCGGAGGTGGAATCGAACCACCGTCCTGATCAACAGGCGGGTGCTCTAACCATTAGACCACAACTCCCCACTTTATTGAATTACCCCCGGGGTAATTTCCCGAAAGAGCACTTTCAATGGTAAATAAACATAGCATAATTTTGGAACAAGGCGCTATCTGTATAGTTCAAGTTTTGTTTTGTAGAGTTCGGCTGGCTGATAAGGCAGAATTAGGGGGGGGGGCGTTGGCCTGACTAGGTATGAAAGAAAGTGTTGTTGGGGAATGACCCCTCCACTTTGTAAAATGTCCTGCCGAGTAGATATGTAATGTTGCTACTATGTAGACATGATTAGAGTTACGTGTTATTATCTAGTCTATATCCATCATTATCGTATTATTTGTTCTATTTATCATTGTCATCCCGTTATGTTGCACGTTGTGACACCGTTGGTGTCTTATTGCCGTCATAATTGTCATCCCGTTATGTTGCACGTTGTGACACCGTTGGTGTCTTATTGCCGCCATAATTGGCATCCCGTTATGTTGCACGTTGTGACACCGTTGGTGTCTTATTGCCGTCATAATTGGCATCCCGTTATGTTGCACGTTGTGACACCGTTGGTGACTTATTGCCGTCATAATTGGCATCCCGTTATGTTGCACGTTGTGACACCGTTGGTGTCTTATTGCCGCCATAATTGGCATCCCGTTATGTTGCACGTTGTGACACCGTTGGTGTCTTATTGCCGTCATACTGACACAATCAACATAACATTTCTCACAACGACGTCTTGAATAAAATCTGATACATCAACTAAAAAGTCGCTTTATTTACTTTCCAGATTTACCGTTGAACCTGGTAACATTTCACAAAACTGCCACAAATCTAAGGTAATATATCAACCAAAAACGTTGTTTTATTGCGCTTCCCGAGTTATCATTGAAGAGCTGGTAAAATATCACAAAATTGGTTTATATCTAACGCAATACCTTTATTTATCATATACCCTAGCCTACCATAGTAATTAACTTAGAAAACGATTTGTTCACTCACGTTGTATATATGTACAGGAATATGCAGCTTTCTTTCGATGATTTTCTTACAAAAAATCTTTACGACAACTTTTTATTTTATTTTTGACTTTCTCTTAAAACAAACATTACACATCTAATCTGATGCAATGTTTAACTTTATTTAAGCATTGCATTACTTCTGAAAATACACTACAGTGTTTCACACCTGCAACTACTAATGGTGTTCTCATTATTATTAAAAAATCTCCTAATAAATCGTGTGATCTTGACCCATTTCCAACACTTCTACTAAAAAGTTGTATCGATCAACACGTCTTTCCCATTACAACTATCATAAACCTTTCACTGCAGAGCGATCAACACGTCTTTCCCATTACTACTATCATAAACCTTTCACTGCAGAGCGGAGTTGTTCCACGGGACTTCAAACAAGCTCTTGTAAATCATCTTATTAAAAAACAAACTTTGTGTAAAAATGACCTAAAGAATTTTCTTCCTATCTCCAATCTCAGTTTTCAGTCACAAATATTGGAAAACGTAGTTGCTAATCGCCTTCATGAACACATTTATAACCAGCACTTATCATATGATCTACAGTCTGCATATAAACGATTCCATTCTACCGAAACGGCTCTTCTTAAGATACACAATGATATAGTTGACAACATGGACAATGGCAAAGTGGCAACACTAGCTTTACGAGATCTCTCAGCTGCTTTCGATACGATTGATCATTAATCCTTTTACAACGTCTTCATATACATTTTGACATTTCTGGCCCAGCTCTTCGGTGGTTCCAATCATGTTTTTAGACAGACACCAAAGCATTGACATATCTGGCACATTATCTTGCCCACAACACTTTCCATTCGGAGTGCCACAAGGATCAGTCCTTGGCCCTGTTCTGTTCAGCTTATATACTACGTCGGTCTGCCAAGTCATTACTAATCATAATCCCAGTCATCACCCGTATGCTGATGACACACAGGTTTACATATCACTTTCACAATCAAATGCACAAGAATCTGTTTCGAATTTAAGTGATTGTTTTACTAATATCTTGTTTTTTATGGAATCAAGTAAGCTAAAGCTTAATCCAGATAAAACAGACCTTGGCACTAAACCACAATGAAATAGGGTCGTCAACAATTTTCCAGTTAACCCACTTGGTAGTGATACATTCCCATCAGATATTGTTCGTAATCGATGTGTTGTTTTTGATAGGGACTTCAGCTTTCGCCAACATATTTCTCAAGTATGTAAATCTTGTTTCTATAATATACGTGATCTCCGTCGAATTCGGCGCCACATATCTGTATACACTGCTAAAACAATATCAACGTCATTAATTAGTAGCCGCCTTGACTATTGTAATTCGCTACTAAATAACATTGTTAAAAGAGACTTGGCTAAACTCCAACGAATAAAAAATTGTCTGGCACGTGTGGTTCTCAGGGCGCCTCGGTTTTCACCATCACTACCACTACTTAAACAGTTACACAGGCTTCCAGATTCTTATCGAATTCATTTTAAGCTGTCCACTCTTACACATCGTGCTCTATCTACACAACAACCACCCTACTTGGCTAGTCTCCTGCATCTTTCAAATATCCATAGGCAGCTCAGATCATCAATTTCAAAATAACTTATTGTGCCTAAAGCAAAACTTAACTTGGGTAAACGTGCTTTCTATGTCGCAGCGCCTAGGGTCTGGAATGAACTCCACGTCTGAAGCTATAGCTACTTTCCAAAAACAACTCAAGACATATTTATTCCAAATTGCATTTCCACCATAAATCTTCGGTTGTCCCTCGTTCTGATAATGACTTTCTGATAATGACTTTTGCGCGTCCCAGTTTCACGATTATGCTTAATGATTCTGTTTTGTTGCGCCTGTGAGTTCAGGTTCCTGATGATACATAAGTTAATTATTATTATTATTATTATTGGATAAACCAGTGTACTTGATAGTAGTGCCTAAGTACACATAATCATTTACAGCATATATTTACCTATTGCCGAGTATGAACTGTGGGAAATGTTTTTACTTGGCCATCTACTTTTGTATTACTTTTGTATTACTTGTATTTATAGTTACTGTCAGTAATTACTGTATTCATCAACAGCTCTTGATTCGTCAGCTGTCTTTGGCATAACAACGATATAATCGCCATACGATAACATAACAACATAACAATAACATAACATAACAACATAACATAACAACGGTATAATAGCCATACGAAAGTACATATCATCGTAAGAATACTGGCACATGCTCATTGCTGAAGTTTGGATTTCATAAGAAACATATCATATTTTATTTACACCATTTATCTACACTATATTTACACCACCATACGTCAGTGGTTTCGCCCAAAGTGATGACATATCTACGACATGACAAGCTTTTTTTACGGTCAACGAACGCACAAAAAAGCACGAGACACTATTATATAACAACGTAGAAATTACGTCATCGCCGCAAAGCATCTTCTCCGGAAAACGCTTCTATAAGGAGTCAAAACCGTCATATCCCTTCGATTTATACATTATTAACAATAGTAGGTCAGGTAAGCAAAAAATTTGCATGTTGTGATAAAAGCGTGACATTTTCTTTCTGAAGTGCTTCTCTGTGTCTCAAAGAAATTTAGCAGGTATCGAACAACGTTGGTGCATGCATATGTTGATCTTGAATTTTTTCATTTCTAAAATGTCCGCCAGTCGCATATCTTTGTGCTTATTTGTGTACAGTTGTTCAATTTCGGTGATCTTAGTGTGTACTCATACATGTTCTAGTATGATAACATTTGCTTGTGTTTTGACAGCATCACAGAACCTAAATTTATTTCAGCATCTGAGCAACCAAAGTTGATTTTTCAGTGCTATCGATGTTCAATTATTGCAACGTTTGCCTGTTTCATTGCGCGTTTCGATATTTGTTCCCAACACACAGTAGTGAATGCTTCCATGGTGACAATCTCTCACTACAAATAGATCAAACTATTTCATTGGTATTGGTTTATGTCCTTACCTTCTGACAATGGTTAAATATTACATGCTAACTCACCTTTCTTAACGCAGAACTACCAACCAACCCGAGTCATATTGTACAACTAATTGTGAATTTTTCATTTTGTGTCCGAATGATAAAGAAGAATCCTTACATAGTCCAGCAAACAGTAAAAGGGAACATGAAGGTATTGGCCTCTCAGATGACATGTATCACTTAAATTACTTCGATCCATCCCATCTTCTGGTTGAGATAAATCCTAGGCTGATGCTCAAGCAGATCGTTATAATTGTGAGCGCATGGTGTGTGTGGGAAGTTAAAGAGTCTTGTAGTGGAGATAGATAACTCGAAAGAGGTAATTTTGGTGTTAGTCGGAAAGGAAGACGTGGGTTGTGTCGGTGAATCGGGTGATAAAGCAGTGGATGATAAAGTAAGAAGAGACGATGAGAGAAATGCTAGAGAGAGCTCACCTCTGCATGGAAGGAGGCTAAGAGGACGTAGGGTGACAGGACGGAAGGAGACAGTAAGGACAGAGACAGGAGCGAAGGAGGAAGTAGGATAGAAGACAGGAAAGAAGGAGACAGGAGGGACAGAGGCAGGAGAGAAGGTTGTGTAGGGTAGAATACAGGAAAGTAAGAGACAGGAGGGACAGAGACAGGAGAGAAGGAGGGTGTAGGGTAGAATACAGGAAAGAAGGAGACAGGAGGGACAGAGACAGGAGAGAAGGGGGTGTAGGGTAGGAGAGGAAAGAAAGAGACACGAGGGACAGAGACAGGAGAGAAGGAGGGTGTAGGGTAGAAGACAGGAAAGAAAGAGACACGAGGGACAGAGACAGGAGAGAAGGGGGTGTAGGGTAGGAGAGGAAAGAAAGAGACAGGAGGGACAGAGACAGGAGAGAAGAGGGTGTAGGGTAGAATACAGGAAAGAAGGAGACAGGAGGGACAGAGACAGGAGAGAAGGAGGGTGTAGGGTAGAAGACAGGAAAGAAAGAGACATGAGGGACAGAGACAGGAGAGAAGGGGGTGTAGGGTAGGAGAGGAAAGAAAGAGACAGGAGGGACAGAGACAGGAGAGAAGAGGGTGTAGGGTAGAATACAGGAAAGTAAGGGACAGGAGGGACAGAGACAGGAGAGAAGGATGATGTAGGGTAGAAGACAGGAAAGAAAGAGACATGAGGGACAGAGACAGGAGAGAAGGATGATGTAGGGTAGAATACAGGAAAGAAAGAGACAGGAGGGACAGAGACAGGAGGGTGTAGGGTAGAAGACAGGAAAGAAAGAGACATGAGGGACAGAGACAGGAGAGAAGGGGGTGTAGGGTAGAAGACAGGAAAGAAAGAGACATGAGGGACAGAGACAGGAGAGAAGGAGGATGTAGGGTAGAAGACAGGAAAGAAGGAGACAGGAGGGAAAGTTGGCATGTTGAATGGCGAGAAAGAGATAGACAACATGGTGCCAAGTGGCAGTCGACTAAATATGTCAGAAGGGAACCGACGAAACGCTACCCTGGGGTAGTAGTAGAGGGTGTTACGAGGAAAGCGAGGGCGTTTGTGGGGGACTATAATAATTAAACAGATTGGTGATGACGTTGTAGTTTGTTTCCCGGTGGCAAGAATAGGGATGTCACAGAAAGGGTGGAGATAGTCCTGGGTCCTAGCAAAGGAAGATCCATTCTAGTGCACGTAGGCACAAATAACGCTGGGAGTGTGGGCATAGCTGCCGTAGTAAAACATACAGGCAGTTTGTCAGGACACTAAAGCAGCCGTGGGTTGAGCAGATCAGTTTATCAAGAAATTTATCAGTAACGGGAAGCAGGGGTCAGATGTATCGAGATATATATATATATATATATATATATATATATATATATATATATATATATATATATATATATATATATATATATATATATATATATATATATATATATATATATATACACATGCACACGCACACGCACACGCACACGCACACGCACACGCACACGCACACGCACACGCATACGCATATACATATACATATACATATACATATATATAAAGTAAAGAATCTCTCCAGGCTTACGAAATAAAATTACGAAGCAGGTTGCAATGAAGCCGTTTGTTGCAATGTAGCTACAGGAAATTCAACATTAACTGTTGGATTCGTTTACCGAAGTCCAAACAGAAACGATGACAATAGCAGAAAACACAAAACGCTGCAAAGGAACTGAATAACGGGAATGTATCATAATGGGAGATTTTAGCCACAAACACATGCACTAAAAATCTCTAGAGAGTACAGGGGGTGAGGACCAAACATTTATATTTCCTGATAGCTTCCTTACTCAACACGTGCTGGGACTAACCGGGGAGAGAATGCATTATATATATAGTTTTGTCCTTACAAAATTAATTAGTAGACAATGTCAAAATATATGAACCATTGGATAATTGTGATCATAATCAAATACAGTATGACATCAAAATAAGACCAGAAAGTAAAAATACAAATAAATACAGGAGAAACTACCATAAAGGTAAACATAAAGATATGAGAACATGTTTAGCATAAAATGAATTGGAATATCATGCTGACGGCAATTGAACGCATCATTTTAAAATATGATACATATATACATATATATATATATATATATATATATATATATATATATATATATATATATATATATATATATATATATATATATATATATATATATATATATATATATATATATATATATATATATATATGTATATGTGTATGTGTATGTGTATGTGTATGTGTATGTATATGTATATGTATATGTATATGTATATGTATATGTATATACATATACATATACATATACATATACATATACATATACATATATATATATATATATACACACACCATCTTTTCTTAGCTATCATGTGTGGAGTTACAATTAGCTGCCCTAAATAGTCTGAATTATTCTCATAAAATATAGCATGTGGTACTGGTAAGCTGCATTAAATGCCTCTTTGTAATTTGTTTAATCTTCATCATTTCCGGTACGCCTATCAACCATCCACAGAGTTTGCTTGCACATATTTTCTAATAGCTTCTTTCTAGACCGTAGTCCTTGTTTTTTGTCAAGGGAATGAATTGATCAATGATACTCTCAATTTCATATTTTAAAATGATGCGTTCAATTGTCAGCATGTTATTCCAATTAATCTTATGCTAAACATGTTCTCATATCTTTATAAATATATATATATATATATATATATATATATATATATATATATATATATATATATATATATATATATATATATATATCAGATCCCCATCACAAACAGCTGCCAGGAAGATAGAAGACATTCGCTCATCAAGCGAAATCGTTCACGTCAGGTATACAAACATAGCTAATCCATTCCTAAAATAAAATGGGGACTTCCTGGTGTTAGACACCAATGTTAGACACCAACGAATTGATAATGTTTGTACACACCCGTGTTCAAATAAAGTGTTAGTATTATTTTATTATTATGTCATGGATCACTCGGTGGTGAAGACTGTCCGTCGATGTGTTCGTCTGCGTAAAGAATAATGCACCACATTAACTTGCGTTGGTTTGTTGGGCAAAACCTTTCTCAGATACCTTCCCAATGAATAAACCTCCACTATTCAGCCCACCGGTATCAATGGTCGCATCAAAGGGGAAATTGGTAATTGCATCATTGAAAACAATACTGCAATTGTTTCGCTCGTGACTATATGTCGCATGCCAAACCAAAGACAGTGACACTGACGGATTTTTCTCTCATGAGAATGTGGCCTCTCCACCATCGTTGTCATAGTATAGGAAGCCGCGAGCCATTGACAAGGTTGATAAAATACTATACATGCAAACAGGATCTACAACGACCAGCGATGTCCCGCTGTTGGTGACATGGTATGTATTAGAATAGAAATGAAAATGATCTGTATGAGATTAAAACTAACGATGGTTCAATTAAAGGTCCCTCCTAAATTCGTTTTTTTAGCTAGTCTCATTTCAAATTTATTTGTAGTCTTTGTGAAAGCATCAGACAAACTACTAAATTACTTAATGTTTGGTCAAACATTAATTGAAGTGAAAATGGAAACGCTGAAAACTCACGAATTTCACCCTTGGTGAAATTTCGTAACTTCGTCATGTGATCGAGAGGTTGAAATTCACGCCCGTGGTCAGCCTTGACCCGCACAGAGTTTATAATTTTGGATGTTCCACTATTTTGAGCATTACCAGATCTAACGACTAAAGAATTTTTTTTCGATGATTTGAAAAAATAGGCATTTTGTTAAATCGACTGCTGGTGTTACATAAACTATTCGCATAGGCTAAATCAGTTGAATGTATGCTGTTGATATGATTCATAGAATTGGACGGTATAGGACATCGTTGACCCTTCCGTTGCCGAGACGAACCAGCATGGCGTCTGGACGGAAATCTGGTTCAGAAGACGACGACGAAAAAAAAGTTCGTGTTATCAAGGGGGGCGAATGCAGCAAGTTCTTCCACGTGGACTGTAAGTTTTCGCTCGTGTCCGCCCGGGACAAGATAGAGGAAACATGAAACCTTTACAACAAATTGATACAATTTTCTCCTAAGCAAATTATTAAGTTTACTCACTTTCAACGTTTCGCCATCTCAAGGAACTGAATTCTGGGACTTAGCTCTTCTTCTGCTCGCCAGATGGTGTGGCAAATAAGCTGTCCCATACGTGACTGGGTCATTCTGCGGTAACAGGAAAAAGTGGTGACCCGGCACTTTCGTGTGGAATTTCTCTGTAAAGAAACTGTCAAAGCGATATATCTTATATGTATCGTCTTATAAATTAATCTTCTTCATGTCTGACACCATCTTCAGATTAGAAGTTGTTATTCCTGCTATTTCTCGTAATACTTCCTAACGTTCTTATTCGAAAATCGACTGTCCCCAATGCCTGGGGCTATATTTACAAGGCAGATATTCAGTGCAATGAATTCCCCTGTCCTGAGCCATAGGGAGGAAACCCTTGCACACCACTTCCCCTGTCCTGAGCCATAGGGAGGAAACCCTTGCACACCACTTCCCCTGTCCTGAGCCATAGGGCGGAAACCATTGCACACCACTTCCCCTGTCCTGAGCCATAGGGAGGAAACCCTTGCACACCACTTCCCCTGTCCTGAGCCATAGGGAGGAAACCCTTGCACACCACTTCCCCTGTCCTGAGCCATAGGGAGGAAACCCTTGCACACCACTTCCCCTGTCCTGAGCCATAGGGCGGAAACCATTGCACACCACTTCCCCTGTCCTGAGCCATAGGGAGGAAACCATTGCACACCACTTCCCCTGTCCTGAGCCATAGGGAGGAAACCATTGCACACCACTTCCCCTGTCCTGAGCCATAGGGCGGAAACCATTGCACACCACTTCCCCTGTCCTGAGCCATAGGGAGGAAACCATTGCACACCACTTCCCCTGTTCTGAGACATAGGGTGGAAACCCTTGCACACCACTTCCCGTGTCATGAGCCATAGGGTGGAAACCATTGCACACCACTTCCCCTGTTCTGAGACATAGGGTGGAAACCCTTGCACACCACTTCCCGTGTCATGAGCCATAGGGCGGAAACCATTGCACACCACTTCCCCTGTCCTGAGCCATAGCGGTCACTCTGTCAATTGTTTAGAGGTTTACAACCTTTCCCTCTTTTAAACAGATTTGTTTTCAGGGTTTCTTTAGGCGTTCCCGTTTTATGTTTCCAGTGCTGCTCTAAGTTTTCGGTGGCGTTCTCAACACATGACCCAATAATGTCCCTTCTTTCTGATAGTTGTCGAGATATATCTGACATGCATCGTTAAAATAGGGGTTATAGTATCTTAGAGTGAAACAAACTTGATGAAAATATCCGTTGTTGATGTGAAGCTATGGTAATTAGTTGGAGTACATATGAACGTGACGGTGGGCGATACTGGACCCTTTCAATGTCAATTGAGAGTCGTTTATATGTTCTATTCCAATTACGCCTTTACCAACTTTGCATAATTTCCATTTCATTCGCGATCCGATGTTTCTGCGTTTGGCATGTTATCGTGCCATCTAATATACAAATTTATGAAATGAAAGCGGTCGCCAGCTTTCATATCAATACAATATCGGTGCGTTGTTCATTAGCAAAGCAGACATTCGTGCGTGTCTCTGTTACATAACACGTGCGTTTTGCTGCATAGGACCTGAAGGACGAATACTTCAACGTGTTCGGAGGCGCTCTCATGTACATTTGGCAAATGAGCATGGGTCGGGTGTTCACCAACGAGATCAGAAGCGCCTGGAGTCGCCTCTTCGACTATCTGCTCCAGCACATGCGCTGTGGCTTCATGACAGCCCTCGCGGAGAAACAGGCCGAGAAAGATGCTGCGGATGCGACCAAACGGGCGGCCGAGGAAGCCGAGGCTGCGGCAAAAATGGCGGCCGAAGAAGCCGAAGATGAGGCGATAGAGGCGGCGGAGACAGCAGCGAAAGAGGCGGCCGAGGCTGCAGCGAAAGAGGCGGCCGAGGCGGCCGAGGCTGCAGGGAAAGAGGCGGCCGAGGCGGTCGAGGCTGCAGCGAAAGAGGCGGCCGAGGCTGCGGAGAATGACAACGCAAACAAAGATGGGGCCGACGTGTAGATATGATACGTCAAGGCTGGCACCGAGGGCCTTTTACGTAATGGGCCATCCTAGTTTTCACAATTAAATTTGATTTGTGTATTGGGTTGTTTTCGTTCATTAAATAATGCATGTAAAACCAACTGACTAAGAAGTGTTTCAGTTTTGAGTGTTTTGAGCCCGGCATTGTTGAGTGTTTTATAGTTGTTTTGTCTCAAAAATGTATGTATGGTAAATAAATAAGAACAGAGTTCCATTTGTTCAGTCACTTTACTAAAGAGAAAACGTGAAATGACAATAACTAAACAAGTATTGAACAGGTTGAAATGCGAGTGTGTACTGGTTCCGTTTCTAGTAGCGCATGCGCACTGGTATAAGGGACCGGTTATTATGCAAAGCAAGAGACCGGTTATAATGTTCTCTATCTCCCTCCGAGTCTTTATGCTACTGGATAAAGGCTGATAAATGTTTATTGACTATCCCATGGAGTAGTCCTTGTGCCAGGTAGGCACGCTGGTCGCTCTGGTGGATCGTCGTTGACCAATTGCTGGTGCTGGTGGTTTCACGTCAGGCTCCGATGGGGGTGGAGCTCTCGGGGTCGCTGGGGCTGGTGGTGGCGTCTGGAGGGTCGCGCGCCTCGGTGTGTCTCGTCCTGGGGTTGTAGGCGTGACTGCAGCGGGCGGTGTCTTGTGCTGGGGCATTCTCGCTGATGTCAGTGTCGGTGGCGGTGTGTGCCCCGTCTGCGTCGCGGGTGTCGCAGGGTCGTTATCGAGGTCAGGTAGTTGCGGTGTCACAACGGGTGTTGGTACGGTGACGCGGGTTGCTAGGTCGTCATAGATCGATCGGGTTGGCGGCCGGTCGTAGTGAACTGGGCTGAACTTGCGCAGGAATTTCCTGTTCCGAAGTGTGACTCTGCCCGATCCGTCAATCTTGATCGCGTATTGGTCGTGCTGACGTACCTCAACGATACTGCCCGTCTTGTCCCATTTGTTGGGGTGAGGTCCTGTCTGGTTCTGTACGCGGACGAAGTCCCCTACCGCAAGTGGTGGAAGGCGTTTAGTGTGCTCCGCCTAGGTTTCAGCTGTGCGGATGTGGCGTTTACGGAGGGCTTCCTCCCTTGCTTTGAGTGTCTCAAGCCAAGTCTCATGTGGTCTGTATTTCCCGGGGATAATCGGGATGAAATCGCGTGTCGGGCGGCCGAAGACACACATCGCCGGGGAGATCTTTGTGTCAGGGTCGGGTGTGTTGCGATATTGTAGTATCGCTATCTGCACAGCGTCAGTGTCCAGTTCTCCCTTCGGACCGGTGTTGTCGGTGATGAGTCGTTTCATCGTCTTCACCCCAATCTCTGCACGACAGTTGCTGTGGGGGAAGGCCACCGATGATAGGCGGTGGTGTACGCCCCATCTGTGCAGGAAAGACCTGGTCTCGGTAGAGGTGAACTCCGGACCCCCATCCGATGCGAGCTCTTCTGGCGTCCCGTACGTCACGAAGGCGCGACGTAAGTGGTCGATGAGGCCGGTGGCGCCACCTGTCGACTGCGATATGATTGGCCAGTTTGAGTATCTGTCCACCGTCACGAGGTAATGTACGCCTCTGTGTACGAAGAAGTCCGAGCACACTGCCTGGAAGGGGTAAACGACCGGGATCGGTGGGATGGGCGGCGCTCCAGGCTGTGAGGGTGCCATCCGGTGGCAGTGTTCGCAATGTTTCCGAGTGGTGCTGATGTCGGCCGATATGCCTGGCCAGAACACAGCGGATTCTGCACGGGCGGTCATCATCGATACGCCCTGGTGGGCAGCGTGGAGGGTGCTCAGTATCTCACCGCGGAGTGAGGGCGGTATGATAACCCTGTCCTTGTATAGGATCACTCCGTCTGTCGATGTGATGTTTTCGCGGTACTGGTGATAGTCGCGAATCGTCTCTGGCATCTCGATCTTCGAGTCGGGGATGCCGTCGGTTGCCATTTCCTCCAGTGTGTGCATATCGACGTCGCTGCTGGTAGCCTCCCTGACGCGGTCCCATGTCACTGATCGCAATGATTCGAGGCCCGCGGCGCACCATGTCAGATTGTCCTCCTCGACGTCGTCGTCGTCGTCGTCGTCGTCATCCGGTTCGATTCGGCGTAGGAGAGATAGGACGTTGGTGTGCATGCTGGATGGTAGGTGGTTCACTATGGCGGCATTGTCAGTAGTTATCAGAGGTTTTTGGGACCTCGTTATCGGGTCGATCAAAAGATCAAAGTAAAAGGCCCCTAATATCGCCCACCGCTAATGAGTGCGCGCAGCCAATCAGAAAGCAGCACTAGACCTTTGAGCGCCCCCTGGCGGCGGCGGCGGCTGCTGAGCGTGGCGCGCATGCGCGTGCCGCGCCCCTAGCGACCGGAGGAGGAACGAACAGTGACCGGTGGTCATCTATGATGGACATAGGAACAAAGAAAATACACGTAATAACACCCACCCACCCACCACCACCCACCCACCCACCCACCCACGACAACACGTGACCGTGACCTCGACGGAGTGACCAGTCCGAGTGGTTAGCTAATGACAACTGGACGTCCGAACGACTGGAGTTAACTGTAAGCCGAAACGTTTATCCAGCTGTGAGCCATAGCGCGAGATCAAAGGACGCTAATCTGTACAATGTAGCAAGTGAGCTGAGTTAATAAGCGATAAACAGCAACTAAGTTGCAGTGACGACATTGATGTGGGACCGCTGTATGTTATAGCCTGTTATATGTAGTGGACATAATACGTGATAAAAGTAAAACCGATAAAGATAAGACGAATGTGTAAAAGTGAATAAATAGTCGACATGCATGGCTACAATATAACCGCTGGACGAGGGAAATCGGACCGTTCGTTAAATAAAATGTAGCAGGACGAAAATGGACATAAAATATAATATAATATAATATAATGTGCCAACACGCAGTTGGAACAAGAACGCAATACAAGACGTGAATATGAGGTGATGCAAATTTAATAAAACGAAAAAGAACAAGTACAAATATAAAAGCTAGTAGTAGTAGTAGTAGTAGTAGTAGTAGTAGTAGTAGTAGTAGTAGTTATAATAAAGTCAAGGGCATTGTTGAACAGTGTTGAAAGCCGACAGCAACGACCTCCGGACGGCTCGAGCGGTCAATTTGCGAGCCAACGCAATTCGTAGCGATACAGAGCGACGACGCCGGAAGAGTGATGGGAGATGGACGGGGCCGAGGTGAACGTGACTGAAAACGGATGCGGTCGATGGGGCGTGGATGAGCATCAACTCATGCATGACCCGCTCCCATTTGGTCATATGAGCCCGGAAGGCCATCACCTCGACCTCGTGGGCTTCGGTGGCGGCGTCTATGGCGGCTATGTCGTCGTCCCACTCTCCGGCGTCGTCGAAGTCCTCGTCGGCAGCGTGAGCGTCGGTGACGGCTGCGTCGATGGCGATCAAGTCGTCATCCCACGACTCTGGGGAGGCAGACGAGGTGCGATATCCATCGCCGTACATAAACGCAATGTCACTCATTACGTGGCGCCAACGACTGGCATGAAGACCGAAGGCCGACAGGAGACCGGCATCGTAGAGCGCCTCTCGGAACAGGACGGTCGCCTGGCAGCTTCGGCGTAGGGGGGCGTCCTCCATCAATTCGATGAGGACGCAGGCCCAGTTGAAACATGGAACGCTGTAATAAGTAAAGGACACAATAAGAGTCACAATATGCAAAGGCATAAGTTAAAACAGGTATGAGCTATGGAGAGCTATGAAAGTAACAAAATAGAAATAAATAAATAAATAAATAAAAGAAATACTCACACAATAGCCTGTAATAGAGGTACCGCCTGCAGGAGTTCGGCGACGACGACGAACTCCATGCAATCGCGCAAGCCGAATACAGACATTATGCGTGTGTGTGCTAATAACGATGTCGACGGCAATGGTGGTTGGTATGACGACACGACGAACCCAGACGTCTTATATAGAGCATGCTAGAACCTGCGTCAGCCTAGGAACAATACCACACTAATGAGAAAACAGATAAGAGGCCGGCAGAAAAGAGATAAGCGGCCGGCAACTGTCAGCTTACCAACACCTGGCATCCATCACGCAAGGAAAAAGCAGGGGGTTACGTACTCTACAGTGCTAGAACACCGCGTAGTTAAGACAGTAACTGTACATGTTAACGTCATAAAGTCACCATGAACCAACCTATAAGGTTTAAAGGAGGTAAACAGTTCCTGTCCAATTTCTACGCCTGCAGGATACACGCCTGTAATAGAGAATTCACCAGTGTCGAAAGCGCGTATCAATGGCGGAAGTGCATGCATCATGACGACATGCAGACGGCGCAAAGGATGCTGGCCACGCGCACGGGTCTACAGGCGAAACAGCTCAGCAAGTGCATACGAGAAAAGGAAATGTTACGCGCAGAATGGAAGAGACAACGATATGGAATAATGTATGGATTAGTGACCGTTAAATATTGCGATCCAACCCTACGTAAACGACTGTTGGACACTGGGCATTCCCAGTTGCAGGAATGGGTCAAGAGTCGGGAAGGATACTGGGGTGCACTGACATACAGTGGTCAAGCCGGTCAGAACATGCTAGGACATATAACCATGCTAGTACGCGAGGCCATACGATTACATCAGACTCCAGAGTACAGCCAGATGGCAGACATACAGCGGCCGCATCACGCGATCGACCAAGGGTCGGACGCAGATACCAGACATGCAGCATCAGCATCGGCGTCACGCGCTCGACCAAGGGGCGACGATAAGAAAGCGCGCCACAGTCGGGGAGAGGACTATATAAGCCCGACTCGGAGTGATCGAGGCATACAACCGCTCTCCGCTTCACAGACGACTTCGAAACCTTTCACGATCAGCACCAGCAGAGACATAGAAATGGCCGCCACCATCGTCACCAAGACAACCAGCGACCAGGACGCCGAGATGATGACCACTCTGAGCCAACTCGAGAAGCAGGTAGGTAACGGTACCTATATAATAAGACGACCGTTAACCATAGTACAAGTCGCCGTTCAAGAGAAATATATCGTTTATCCATCATGTCAGCAGTGCAACAAACGGGTCATTCCCGAAAACAACGGGTATGTGTGTCCCATTCATCGATGGCAGCGGGGTGTAGTGTATCGGTTCGCCATGCGTGTCCTCCTACAAGACGCCATCGGCAGCGAAGTGTGGGGAACCATATTTAACGACAAGGCTGTTCAGTTGCTAGGATACACGGGGAACGATTACATAAACATGACGTCAGATGCCGAGCGGTATGCAGCACTGGACATGCTGCGGGGGGCCCGAGTCATGGTGACCATTCGTAAACGTATGGCAGGACCGTACGTAAATTACACGGTAGCCAACATGGAAGTAGTCACAGTGTGAACCATTCCGTTGACAGGCTGGCTCGATCGTCGCTGCGGCAGCCACTGCAGTGGCAACCGGAAGCGGCGATGACATCATCGACGGAGATGGACGCGCTAAGGTAATGCAATGGTTACAGTCTAACAGCACGGAAATACTGTTCTCCTCCTCGGTGGACAGTGGTTCGCCGCCACCACTGATTGTAATATCAGATGACGACCAGGGGGAGAACAGTGCGTCGTCGGCGTCACATTATAGCATTAGCAGTAGCGCTGATATGGAGGCTACTGTTAGCGGTCTAGATAGGTTACGTGATAGATCCGAAGCCATGACCAATGAAAACATATTCTATAAGGCGCTAGAGGCCGCCAGTGTGCGATATGCCAGTGACGAGGTTGAACGCATAATGAATCTAAACGATGATAAGGATCGTTACGTGCCATCGACCAGCATGGTCATGCACGTCTTGCGGTGGCTATCTATAGATGTCATCGCAACGTGCGGGACCATGAAATGGCGTAACCGAGTGACCGAATTGGTCAGAAAGAGTATGTACGAAACATACGACAATAACGATATGCAGGGCGACGCGGAATAATATAACCCACGTAATGTAACCTATGCGTTCTGTTCAATAGATGGGACTGGAGCAACTCCAGAACGCGTATAAACGCGACCTGGCGGCACTGTACGACGACAGCGAGGATGGGGTGTCACGAGCGGCGAAGAGGCTGAAGACATCCTCTATGACAACCTCGTTCTACCCACCATCACCCCTGACCAATGCCGACTCGTTTCCGGACAACCAAGAGGGGTTGCTACCACCGTGCACCGTCGAATCGGAGTCTGAGTCCGAGGAAGACGCGTGGAGTATAAGCACCCCTCCCCATTACTACAGTGAGGATGAGGATGCGATTGCGTCATCCCCCGAGCCTGCGAAAGTCGACGATGCGGACTTCCAATTTAGTCCCGCGTCGCCACCACTCGTCCAGCGCAAGCAGGACGACGACGACGACGCCGACGACGACGATGACGCATCCCTGACGACCCTGTATGTCTTCCCGGATAAAACCGTCGTATTAACCCGCGACGGTGAACAGGTGGACATCCCCGATCAACATACCATCACCCACACAGAGCCGGAGCCGGAGCCGCAGCCGTCGACGTCGACGGCGCATGCCCACGAAGAGGACGACGCCACCGACGACGAAGAAGACGCGGACAAGACGGGCAAGGTGTGTTTCCACACAATGCAAATGCACCTCGCACGTCTTATAACTAAACTGTGGCGGAGAACCGCCCCTGCCACGGTGGAAGAGGTGACGGTCGACGTGTGTCGGGCACTGGCCAGCACGGTACTCTCCGCCGAATATCAAGAGCACACAATGCAATACGTGCGATGTGCCATCCGTCAACCGCGGGCAATAACGCGACCGCTTAGGTAGAAGGTGTTGTTGATGTTGTTGGTGTTTAAATAGGTGGTAATTAGTAGTAAACGTAATAATTGTATTATTATTAGTAATAGTAACATTGGTGTTATGTAGAGTGAAGAGTATGATGACGAGGCACCCGTCCTCCCAGCCAGCATTCGGGAGCGATCTCGAGTATTGGTCTCCGCATATATGACGTCGTCAACAGAGTATTATTATTAGTAGTAGCAGTAGTAAACATAACCTAGTTAGAAGTAGTTGGTGTATGACGTAATATGGAGTGATATATTGGTATCCTTTAATTTGTTCTGTAGGATGACGTACCTGTGTCACCGATCGAACTGCGTAGACGGGCATGCCGACAATTAGTGGTGATGATACTTGAATACATTATATCAACATATGATGAACAGTAGATCTATGAATTAATGAGCGACATTGCTGACCACATTATTGAAATTAGTAAAGATAATAGAAACCATCATATCAGTATACGAATACAGTAGACGCATTTCTTGTTATGTAGGAGGAGAGGGAGGAAGAGGTGGAGGAAGCACCCGTGCTAGCAAGGGATGAGAGAAGACGCACAATACATATTTTAATACAGGGAATTGTTGATTTCATGCTTGACACCTCCGCATTTCAATAAGCACCGTTTGCAACGGGATAATAGTAGGTAGTGTCTCTCTCTCTCGCTCTCTCTCTCTCGCCTGTATTGTATGTATGTATTCGCGCACATATTGTATTTGCAAGACATATAGTAATACATATATATATATATAAATATACATACTAACCTATATATTACATCATTGTACGGAACCTCTGTCGCGGTGTAAAAACCCACAAGTTAATAATCATTGTACTAGCCACTGGCGTGTCGATAAACGACCGTAAGCTAGGGGTCACTGGCGAGGATGGAACATTCCCACAAACCCACAAGTAATCAACATCATCATCATCATAGTAATTATATAGGTCTAACCGTGTATATGTATATGTATATTATGTATATCGCTATGTCTGTATATACGCAATAAAACGTCTTACAATGAACGAAACGTGTTGTTAGTGGTGTTGTCATGAGTTGAAATATAACCCGTAGCCATGGATAGTGGGACACACACACACAGTTGCCAATACCACCATAGGTGATACACCCTTCACCAATAACCTCCACCATCACCACCATCACCATCACCACCACCACCACCACCACCACCACCACACGTACTATATAGCTGTACTAACAACCGCACTCTCTCAGTTGTAGACACGTAGAGCAGAGCAGAGCAACATGAAAAGACACCAATGTCGTCACTGCGGACAGGTGCTCGACACCTATGCAGCACTCAAACGCCACCTAGCGAGTCATGCGACACCGGCAGTGATCGAACATACGTATTCGGTGGCGCCACCACTAGATGTGCCACGGGAGGTGCCACGGGAGGTGCCACCTAGCGAACAGGCAAAGCGAACTAAGTATTCCTGTAAATGTGATGCAACGTTCGACATATGGGACGATCTACAACACCATGTGAGGTCCGTATGTCGTCTTAGCAGTAACCGTAGCCGTAGCAGTAGCAGTAGCAGTAATAGAAAACAGACCACAGTGTACACATGTGCGAAATGTGGAATGACGTTCAATAGACGCCGTACCCTGACCAGACACGTACGAAATGCGTGTACCGCCGACGACGACGACGACGACACGACGCCACCATCGCCTAAGATATCAATCAGGGAAGACACCACACCCAACCATCCACTCGTTACCGATGCCGACCCTATAGACCCACCTGCCCGACTCCCCTTCGCCGACAACCTATCGTCGGAACTGTTAGATGTCGTACGAGCGCACTGGTCGACCATACGGACACGTGTAACGAGAGGTCCTCTTCAGTGCAGGTACGATTACAGAGTAACGACGCTGGACACGACCGTTCTAGAGCCGTCGTTGAGGAACGTGTTCCAGGAACAGACCAACGCGTTCAAGATTAACCTCAGTTACGGGTTCGTTCTGAGGAACAAGAACACGGGTCAATACAAGTACTACCATCCCTCGTGCAACTGCTGTGGACGCTACCTGGACGAGCCCAGTCTCATCACCAACAGCAAGGACTTTGATACGTTCCTCGAACGCATCCGCGAAACCGACGTCTTGCAATGGGCCATCAATCAAAGACCGGATTCGGCGTGGGTGTGCGAACTCGTGACCAATGTCACATTTTTCGTCAATCGCATCATCGATCACCCGATAGGATGTGTAGGAATGACCGACCTTCCCATGTACATCAAGAGGAACAAAGCCGTCATCGCATTGGAAAAGGAGCCCGTCCATGCCAAGAGGTACAATGACAACCTGTGTCTCTTTCGATGTCTGGCCCTGCATCGCGGATGTGAACGGCGTCGATTGGAACCGGCTGTGGAGACGCTGTACGCGACGTACGCCCAAGACGGCGTACCCAAGGCAGCATTTGCCGGGGTCACGATGGACGACCTCTATCGTGTCGAGACCACGTTCGAAACAAACGTGTGCGTGTACAGTCTCGTAAAACCGGATGGAGATGAGGCAGAGGAGGAGGACGGTGGAAAGGCGACCGCAGAACTCGTTCGTCGTTCGGTATGTAAGTACCCGGACACACTCTACCTCAATCTGCACGGGACGCATTATTCCTACATCCAGGATAGACGCAAGTACTGTCACTCGTACAGATGTCGGAAGTGCGGTGACTCGTTGTGGAAAGACGCATGGCATCTACGCAACCACGAGAGCACGTGTACGGGGGGTGTGCGCCGAGTCTATCCTGGTGGCGTGTACCATTCGACTCCGTCGGTGTTCGAACGTCTGGCAGACGAGAACATCCGAGTGGCCGAAGCGTTGCAGTACTATCCGTACCGAGCCACCTTCGACTTCGAGTGTTGGTTCGACACCGAACACCTTCCGGCGGACAGTGCCCAGGTTCACTGGGTTGCGCGTCACGTCCCGTTGAGCGTCAGCGTGGCATCCAACGTACCCGGACACGAACAGGTGACATGCATCGTCACGGACGGAGACGTCAACAAGTTGGTGAGCACCATGATGACTGTCCTACAAGCGATGAGTGAGGCCGCGTACGACAAGATCAAAGACTCGTACGATCATGTGCTGGAACAACTCGCAGAAGAGATGTCGAAATGGGACGCACGGGAGGAGGCTGCACGGGACGCAGCTGCACGGGAGGCCGGCGAGAAGAAAGGGCGAGCGGCAACCAATCCGTACAAAACGCTGATGGGACAAATGTATGGATGGATGCGTCAGTTACCCGTCGTCGGGTTCAATTCGGGGAAGTATGATCTCAATGCCATCAAACAGTTCCTCATACCGTACTTCCTGACGACTTCAAAGACCGACGTGGAACAGGACGAGGCCGCGGACGAGAGGGAGCAGGAGGGCAACGGGAAAGTCGAGACCGACGGCATCGGGTCAATGTTCGTAATCAAACGCAACAACACTTTCATGTGTCTGTCGACGGATCAGCTGAAATTCGTAGACATGATCAACTACATAGCCCCCGGGTTCAGCTACGACAAGTATCTGAAAGCGTACGGATGCGAGGTGACGAAAGGTCATTTCCCGTACGAGTACATGGACAGGCTGGAGAGACTCGACGACACCACACTTCCACCGAAAGAGGCCTTCTTCAGTCGACTGAAGAACGAAGGGATTTCAGACGAGGATTACGCCAGTTGTCAGGAGGCCTGGCGCGTCAATGGCATGACGACGTTGCGCGACTTTCTCGTCTGGTACAACAACAGGGACGTGGTTCCCTTTCTACAGGCCATCGACAGACAGTTCGCGTTCTATCGACAACGGGGAATAGACATGTTCAAGCAAGGTATCAGCGTACCCGGTCTGACCCTGCTGTACCTGTTCAACGACCTGCCAGAGAAGACCTACTTTACCATCTTCAACGAGAAGAACAAAGACCTGCACGACCTCGTCAAAGCGAACATTGTAGGCGGGCCTTCGATCATCTTTCATCGCTATCACGAGACAGGGGTCACCACGCTACGTCGGAACGAGTACGGAGAGGCGGCTCGTCCCTGTCGAGCGATCGTCGGATACGATGCGAACGCACTGTACCTGTGGTCGCTCATGCAGGACATGCCTATGGGATGGTACACGCGACGACGAGCGGAGAAGGACTTCCGCCCCGAATCGGCGCAGCTGTACGGACAGATGGCCGGAGAATGGTTGACGTGGGAATCCGAACGCACGGGACGGTCCATACGGCATCAGATCAACGGACGAGAGAAGCGCATAGGCAAACATCGGGTGGACGGATGGTGCAGCGAGACGAAGACGGCTTATCAGTTCCAAGGTTGCTTCTTTCACGGTTGCTCGTGCAACCGAGAGGAGGTGAACGCCGTCAACGGGAAACCCATGGCGCAACTGCTCGCCGAGACCCGAAAGACCACCGCCTACCTACGACACTTTGTCACGGTCGTCGAGTTGTGGGAATGCGAGTGGAAGGAGATGAGACGAACACCGGCCGTACGCAAGTGTGTGGATGCAGCATTTCCCCGACGTCGACACGTGCAATGGACGATGACGTCACAACAGATCCTGAACGGAGTGCGTGCCGGAACCGTGTTCGGCATGATCGAGTGCGACGTACGCGTACCGGAAGCGTTGCGCGCGCACTTTGCCGAGATGCAGCCCGTGTTCAAGAACATCGGTATGCAACGGGAGGATCTCGGTCCGTTCATGCGCCGATACGCCGAAGAGCACGACATAATGAAGACTCCGCGTCGCATGCTCGTGGGTAGTTATTGCGGCGACAAGATACTGCTCGCAACGCCACTGCTGCGATGGTATCTGGACCACGGTCTCGAGGTGCTGCACGTGTACCAGGTCGTCGAATACGATCCCGTTCCGTGTTTCCGGCGGTTCGGCGATGCAGTGTCCAAGGCCCGACGCGAGGGCGACGTTCACCGAGACAGGACCATCATCGCGGACACCATGAAGTTGCTGGGGAACTCGGGCTACGGAAAGACCATCACCAACGTCGACCGACATCGTGACGTCAGCTACTGCACGGAGAAGGCGGCATCGCTCCTCGTCAACGATAAACGATTCCGTCAACTCGACATGGTCGTCGACGACGCGTACGAGATAGAACTGAACAAGAAGACCGTCAAGTACACCCTACCCGTACACGTGGGATTCTTCGTTCTGCAGTACGCCAAGCTGCGCATGTTGCAGTTCTATTACGATTTCATCGTCAGGTACGTGGAGCGCCCTCTGTTCGAGTACTGCGAGATGGATACGGATAGTGCCTATTTAGCCTTGGCCGCCGAGTCCGTCGACGACCTCGTGACCCCGACACTACGAGCCCATTATTTCCGCCATCGGTCGGAATGGCTGCCGTCCGAATGTTGCGACGACCATCGGAACGACTACGTGCGCTGTCGTCTCGCCAACAGACCGTGGGTCGGCGACGAGGCGTGCTGCAAGGCGCGCAGAGCATTCGACAAGAGGACGCCGGGTCTGTTCAAGGTCGAGTGGTCCGGTGCGGGGTTCGTGGGGTTGTGTAGCAAGACGTACTACTGTTTCGGCGCCACCGACAAGTACAGCACCAAAGGTCTCAGCAAACGGCACAACACCATAGACAAGGACGCGTTCCTGGAGGTGCTCACCAACCGTCGGAGCGGAGGCGGTTCGAACCGAGGTTTCCGGGTGCATAACTCCACCGTCATGACGTACGTGCAGAATCGGGATGCACTCACCTTCTTTTACGCCAAACGCGTGGTGCACGAGGACGGGGTGACCACGGGTCCGGTGGACGTATAGTAGAAAAGGCGATGCACGCTGCATTCGTTGCACACGCATTCATGGATGCGCGATGGAAACACCCCTTCACGTGCATCGTCGCCGGACCGACGGGGTGCGGCAAGAGTACTTTCGTGACGCGTATGTTGCGTCACGCAGCTGCGATGATCGATCCACCACCCCAGCAGATCACGTGGTGTTACGGAGAATGGCAAGAGGCTTACGCAACGACGGAATTGGGTCACGTGCGATTCGAGGAAGGGTTACCGACGGCGGCCATGTTCGATCCGACAACGAGGAACCTCATCGTCATAGACGATCTCATGGCAGAAACGGACGAACGGGTCACGGCCCTGTTCACTAAAAAAAGTCACCACAGGAACACGTCCGTGCTGTATCTCGTACAGAACCTGTTCCCTAAAAACAAAGAGAGTCGCACCATCAGTCTGAATTCGCAGTACATGGTGGTGTTCAAGAATCCACGTGACGCATCGCAGATGTCGACCTTGGCGCGGCAGATGTATCCGGGACGCGGCAAGTTCGTGCAAGAGGCGTTTAAAGACGCCACGGCGGTACCGTACGGTTATCTGTTGGTCGATCTCAAACAGGACACGCCCGAGGACATGCGTCTGCGCACGGCCATCTTTCCAGACGACGGTGTTCAGTACGTGTACCTGCCGAAGGTATAAAACGACCGAGTGTGTGGATAGTCTCTTCATTCGCATCATGTCCGCCAGGGTGAAGAGACACATCGTGTGCATACAGGCTCTGGCCAGAGTCAAGAACAACAAAATTAAAAAGGCCATCATCGCCAACGCCGACTCCGATCTGCTGTGTGCACTAGCCGAGTGTGCATACAACATACTAACAAAGAACATTCCATTGTCCCCTTTACAGAGGCAACGATTGAATAAATACAGGACGAGGTTACGCGCGTTGGCTAATAGACGAACGCCAGCTGCCAGGAGAAGACGTCTACTGCTGCAACCACAGGTTGGTGAGGGACAGAGCGGCGGTTTCCTATCGGCCTTCCTAGCACCGTTGGCCAGTTCGGTCTTGCTACCCTTGCTCCGAGAGGTGCTGAACAAAAGGAGGTAGATACATGGAGCACGCACGCAAGATGGCCTTGGTGGACCCGCGACTGTTGGACACGCTTCGGTCACCCCCACCCGCGACCGCCACCTTAGACAAGAAGGTGCAAGCCCTCGATGATGAGATGAAGACCATCCTGGATAGAACGGACCTAGACGACTGGACCAAGGTGACCCTGTATAATCAGGTGTTGCAGCGTTACAACGTCTTGGCCGATAAACGCATCAAGGAACCGCTACGCGTGGTCACGGTGAACGAGTCGGAGGTGGCGTCGGAGTCGGGGTCGGCGGGTACAGCACCAGCTCCTATTAGCGGACTGGAGGCCACCGTCTTGGCCACCGTTCCCAAGACCATGCAGGCCAAAGCCAGCCGTTTGATGGAGCATCTCAAGAGAGATATCGCGTGGACCGCTCGCGGTGAACTGATACACGAGGGCGCGCCGGTTGTCGGAAGTAACGTGGTGGATCTCGTTAATGATCTGTTGCGTAAGAGACAGACCGCTCCGACGGGTTGGCTGCCATTCGCACGACAACTCCGTGCCATCAACCTACCCATGACGTTGGTCGGTAACGTCGCCAGAAGAGCCTACATACGTCCGGAGCCGTCGATCTCTCCCTCTCGTCGGTCACGTACTCCTCTGCGTGCTGCTGCTGCTGCTGCAGGTAGTGCACGAAGATCGCTCAGTTGGACACCCCTCGGCCGTAAGAGCCGTCGAATGGAACATACCATGCCCACCCCACCCCCCGAATCACGCAAGGCTCTGTCGTCATTGGCTGGTTGGGACGACCTATAGGATGGTACGCTGCGTGTCCGTAGCACAGTGTTCGTCATGTCGCCCGATCCACAGGACCTCGTGTACCGTTCCATCGTCGGTGCGATATGTATCAGTGGACTTTACATGATTGCTCACAGTCTAGTCCTCAGTTTTATGCCACAGACGTTATTCGAACCTCCATCGCTCGTCGAATGGACCATTCCTCGTCCACCCACCCACCCTCCCCCCGCATCGCGCAAGGCTTCGCCGTCGTCGTCATTGGTTGGATGGAAGAACGTATAAGGTGGTACGACGCGTCTCCGTAGCAGTCATGCTCATCGATCCACAGGACACGTACCGATCCATCGTCGCTGCGCTATTGTTCGAAGGATTTACCGTGCTGGGAGACGTTGCAGCCGACATTCTTCTACAACAGCTGTTATTCCGACTATGGTTACTCCACTAGATCGTTGTTGTTCCACCGCTGTCATTGTGGGTGCCATAGTGTGCGTCCTAATACACGTCGGCGTGCTCCTCGTCATTCGTCAGCAGTGGGAATCCGAAGTCAACGTCACCGCCTCCGTCAACACTTCGATCCTCCACCTCTTTTGATGACTCAGAGGGAAGAACGCTCCTTGAGCGAGGTCTACTTCGATCCCACGAAGGTAGGCAGTTATGGAGGCGTCGATGGCTTGCGACGCGTCACGCGTCTGCCACAGAAGACCGTCAAGGCATGGTTGTCGGCACAGGACACCTACACCTTACACAAACCAGCGAGACGTCATTTCAAGAGACGACAAGTCATCGTGGGTGGTATGCATCAGCAGTGGCAGGCCGATCTCGTGGACATGTCGAAGGTCAAACGCTTCAACGGTGGTATGGCCTTTCTCCTCACGGTGATCGACGTCTTCTCGAAAGTGGCCTGGTGTGTTCCCATGAAGAACAAGTCCGCGGCGTCGTTGGTAAAAGCGCTGCAATCCACGTTCGTCGACGGTTCGTGGCCACAGACGTTGCAGACGGATGACGGCAGAGAATTTCGGAACAAATCCGTTCAGTCTATATTGCGGGCTTACGACATCCATCACTTCTCCACGCACAACGCGGAGACGAAGGCAGCCGTCGTGGAACGGTTCAACCGAACGTTGAAGACGCGCATGTGGCGCTACTTCACGAAACACCAGACGTGGCGGTACGTCGACGTCCTTCCGGCCTTGATGCGATCGTATAACAACGCCCGCCACCGCATGATCGGTATGGCTCCGTCACAGGTGAATGCACAGAACCAAGAAGAGGTGTGGCAACGTCTGTACGGTCACGACGGTAAGGGCGTGCCTAAGTTGCACGTGTCGGATCGCGTGCGTGTCAGCAAGTACAAACGCACGTTCGAAAAGGGCTACGAGACGAACTGGAGCGAAGAGTTGTTCACGGTACACGAGGTTCACCCCTCCGACCCACCCGTGTATCGCTTGCGGGACGATCTCGGCGAAGTGCTGGAGGGTACCTTCTACGAACTGGAGCTGCAGAAGGTGACGGTACCCTTTGATAAGGTGTACCGTGTTGAAGCGGTACTGAAACGCCGTACGGTTGGTAAACGTAAGGAAGCTTTGGTGAAATGGTTCGGCTATGGCTCCTACTACAACAGCTGGATCGATGCCAAGGGACTCGTCAACTATAAAGCCTAGTCGCGTACACGACGACACTGCATTCGAGGAATGACACACGACGCGACACCATCACCACCACCGACCTGCCTCACCGCCATAGACGAGGAGGAGACGGATTGTACTGACGCTGCACCGAACGAGCCAGACAGCACTCCCTGGCATATTTTCGGTACCGCGTGTCCCAAAGAGGAGATCGTGTTTCTGTGTCAGGTCGTCGTCCTGTACACGGTCATTCTGATCAGCATTTACAACCTGACGACAGGTCGCGGCGATTCTAATCTGTGGACGGCTCTGTTGAGTAGTTCGTTGGGTTACCTACTGCCCAATCCCACGTTGAGACGCAATGGCGACTGATTTCTACATGACGCTACCTAGCAACGCTTCCATGAAGATGCACCCCGACAACACCTTGACCCATTACGTCACGGCCTTGCCCCAACGCATCGATCTTACCGGCGAGTGGGAGTGTGGGTTGGCCGAGGTCCAGTATCCGCACACCTGGTACAACGTCACGGATAGCGACGTCTGGTTCTTCCTCAACACGATCGATGCTACGGACTCGTCCATACGTTCGAAGTTGCCGTGTGGGTATTACGACGATCCGTTTACGTTGCTGTATCACGTCAACAAGGGACTGTCCAATATGCGGACGTATGAGACACAGGCTCAGATCAGTTATAGTACCGTCACTCAGAAAATGACGTTACACATGACGGCGAACACCACGTTCACCATACCGTACCACAGCGCGATGGCGACCTTGTTGGGATTCCGCGGATCCGTAGCCAGCCCGGCGGAGTTGGAGTCGGGTGTGTCGTCTCCCATCCTCCCCATCGACACCCGCCATCCCGACTCGTCGTACCCCTTCCACATCGAGGCCGACGATGTGGTGAACCTGACGCAGGGGTTCGACACCCTCTACATCTACACGGACGTCGTGGAGCCGCGTAATGTGGGCGACACTCTCGCACCTCTGTTGCGCGCCGTTCCGATCAGCGGACGTAACGGCGACACGGTGTCCGCTCGTTTCACCAACGTGCACTACGTACCGCTGGTGCGTTCGAACTTCGACTCGATAGAGGTGGATATAAGGAACGACATGGGTCGACGCGTGCCATTCGAATACGGTAGAGTGACGGTGACGCTTCATTTTCGTCGACGCAAGCCCGGACTGTTCTGATGAATTACAACGATTATTACGCGCGCCAGGCTGGTGGTGCGCTGCCCTACTTCGCCGGTGCGCAATACCAGCGAGGTCACGGACTGGGCAGTCTGTTCGGCAGTCTGTTGCGCAGCGCCATGCCGCTCATCAAGAGAGGTGCCGTGGCGTTGGGCAGGGGAGCGTTGAAGACCGGCGTTCGCATAGCCGGCGACGTCTTAGCGGGTCAGAACATAAAAACGGCTGCCAAAAGACGCGTCACCGACGCCATCGGCAGTATTCGAGCCCCTCCTGGTAAACGTATAAAACGAACGGCCGCAAAGGCGACATTCACTGCAGTCAAGCGCCGCCGCAAGAAACGGACGTCCCCGAAACGCACTGCCGACATATTCGACACCGACGACAAAGATGGCGTTCGTGCATAGACAGTCGTGCGAGGGAGTCAAGACCGAGCTGGATCTCTTTACCGTACCCCCCACTCAGACCTGCATCGTCGAGAGTCACGTGGTGGAACATCAACCCACGGCCTCTCTCGACTCTGGAGGACCGATAGAATTCTTCATCCCCGGATCGGGAGACGATTACATGGATCTCGCCAACACGATGCTACACTTGCAGGTGAAGGTGACGCGAGCCAACGGTAACCCTATCGACGCGGGCGAACCCGTGGGACCGGTGAACAACTGGTTGCATGCGCTGTTCAGCAATGTCGACCTCTCCCTGAACAACACGCAAGTGACCTCTTCGTCCTTCAACGCGTACCCGTATCGAGCCTTCATAGAGACGCTGTTGAGTTACGGATCCGACGCCAAGTCGACGCAGATGACGAATCAGCTGTGGTACAAGGACAAGGCCAGTCGCATGCACGCCAAAGAGCTAGCCGCCGGACCCGATCCTAACCCCGGGTTCGTGACTCGTCGAGAGTACATATCCAACAGTCGCGTGGTCGACATGATAGGTCGTCTCCACGTGGATATGTTTCTGCAGGATAAATTCCTGATCAACGGCGTCGACGTCAAGTTACGCCTGGTGCGCAGTAAGCCCGAGTTTGCGCTGATGGCTGCTGGAGCGAACGAGTACTTGATAAACGTCGTCAACGCGTCCTTGTTCGTCAAGAAGGCCACCGTCGCTCCGGCCGTGCAGAAGGCTCACATCTTGGCTCTCGCTCGGACCACGGTCAAGTATGCGTTACGACCCGTCGAAACCAAGGTGTACTCCATTCCCACGGGTGCTCTGTCGCACACGCACGAGAACCTGTTCCTCGGCTCCCTGCCGAAACGCCTCGTACTGTGCTGCATCGACAACGACGCCTACAACGGCACGTACGCCACAAACCCGTTTCACGCCAAGAACAACGACATCAGCTTCGTCGCCGTGTACGTCGACGGTCGTCAGATACCCGCCAAACCCTTCCAGCCCAACTTCGCAGACAACCTCTTCGCCAGGAGCTACGCGAGCATGTTCACCGCGACCGGCAAGGTGTGGCAGGACGAGGGGAACTGTCTGACACGCGAAGAGTACCGAGACGGCTACACCTACTTCTGTTTCGACCTGACCCCCGACCAGTGCGACGGTCCCTGCTTTAATATGGTACAAAAGGGCAACCTGCGCTTAGAATTTCATTTCCGTGCAGCGCTTCAGACCACCGTGAACGTCGTCGCCTACGCCGAATTCGAGTCCGTGCTGGAAATCGACAAGAACCGCAACGTCATCTACGACTACTGAGATGGACACCCTGCAGATCGCCCGTCTACTGGCGATGGATCCGAAGACCGCATCCGTCTTTGGTGGCGTCGTACCCCGAGATGGACTGCCTGCAACAATTGACGCTCTGCCGATCGCCTTCGTGTGCAACACCGACGACGCCGACGAACCGGGCGAACACTGGATAGCGCTGTACCTGTCCTCCGACGGGCGCGGCGAATACTTCTGTTCGTACGGTCTGCCGCCTCGTCACGCGGCGTTCCGCACCTTCTTGAACAAACACTGTTCCGAGTGGACTCATAACAGCACGAGACTCCAGAGTCCTCTGTCTAACGTTTGCGGACAATATTGCGTCACTTATATCATGCTTCGTTGTAACGGCGCTCCTATGAGAACTTTCGTCAACGCTTTCCACACCGATCTGGTCGCTAACGATTGTCGCGTGTTCGATTGGATCAGGCTGCTAAAAAAGGGTATACCGTACTATAACGTGTCATACTGAGCCTCTGGCGCGGTGGTCGCTCCACCCGTAAGCTCGCCCTCGAACCTCTGGCGCGGTGGAGACACCCGTAAGTTCGCGACCTCTGGCGCGATGGTCACCATTCGCAAGTCGCCTCCACTTCATCATCATCATACCCGGCTCGTTGTATCCAATCGCATACGATCGCCTCGTTTGTACTGCTGCTGCCGCTTTGTTGTATTTAATAAAATACGTGTGCACCGTACGATTGCGTTCGTCTCCTTACTGGGTCAACGACCCTTCGGCACATACACGTAACTAGGTCACTGTTCGTTCCTCCTCCGGTCGCTAGGGGCGCGGCACGCGCATGCGCGCCACGCTCAGCAGCCGCCGCCGCCGCCAGGGGGCGCTCAAAGGTCTAGTGCTGCTTTCTGATTGGCTGCGCGCACTCATTAGCGGTGGGCGATATTAAGGGCCTTTTACTTTGATCTTTTGATCGACCCGATAACGAGGTCCCAAAAACCTCTGATAACTACTATTGTCGTCTGGTAGGTTCATGAGTGATGGTAGCGCGGTGCCGACCGGCCTACGTGACATGGCATCTGCCGTCTTGTTCTTCATGCCTGGGATATGTGTGATGCGGAATCGATAACGTAGGGTCTTCTCCTTGAGGTTCCTGAGGCGGGGGTTAGGTATGTCGTCAAGGGCTCTGTCCGCAAGGAGTTTCAGCAGCGGCTTATGGTCTACCGCTACGATCAAGTTCTCGCAACCCAGCACGAAGTGGCGCGCCTTGTCCAAGGCGTCCGCGACTGCGAGGGCCTCGCCCTCTATGGGCGCGTACCTGGATTCTGCTGCGTGTGTAAACCTGCTGCCGACCAGGGTTATTTTCCACCCGTCGTTGCAGCAGAAGGGTCTGATTGGTGAGCATCGGCAGTGCTTTTGAAATAGCCAGAATCCAATGCCCTCCTTCGACCAGTCTGTGGCGATGCATGTAGGCTTGGTCTTGTCAAAGATGCGGACACCGCGCTCGATTTCTTGAACGATCACGTCCTTCGACTCGCGGAATATGTCCTCTAACTCCGGGGACCACGTGAAGCGTTTTCCATTTTTCAGGAGCTTCCGGAACGGATGCATTCGTTCGGCCATGCTGAACGCGTAGGCCACTTGATTGACCAGCCCGAACCACGATCTGATGTCGGTGATGTTACGCGGTTGTGGGAAATCGCGGATCGCCTCCAGGTAGCGGCTGCATGGTCGCACGTCAGTCATGGTGAACGTGAAGCCTGCAAAGTCCACTG
This sequence comes from Lamellibrachia columna, assembly GCA_963662155.1. NCBI lineage: Eukaryota > Metazoa > Annelida > Polychaeta > Sabellida > Siboglinidae > Lamellibrachia > Lamellibrachia columna. Next base: position 44,721,847 of record OY759269.1, on the reverse strand, counting down.
TGGGTGCGCTGAAGACGAACTTCTCCGGGTTGAGGATGATTCCATTCCGGCCACATATATCCAGCCATTGGACCGCCTGGAAGTAACTCCCCTCGATCGTATCTGACCATAGTAGCGTGTCGTCCACGCACTTGGTCTTGTCACCAATGTCCGCGACAATCTCGTCGTATCGTCGTGTATAACCATCTCCTGACGCTATATACCCTTGTGGAGCCGAGAGGTACCGGTAGCGTCCCCATGGAGTGATGAAGGCCGTCTTGTGGCGGTCGTCCTCGTGTAGAAGGACACTGTGGTAGCCGTTCCATGCGTCGAATACGGTCTTGCGTTTCCCGTTAGGTATGCGTCTCGCCTGGTGGAACGGGGATTGGGTGTGGTGGGTTTCGCGGAACGCATGTTTGTTTAAGGCCTGGAAGTCGACGGTGCGTCGCGGCTTGCCGTTCTTTTTCGCGCAGATTACCATGCGGTGACACCATGTCACCGGCGTACCGATGGGTACTTCCTCTAACACGCCGAGACGAACGTCCTGGTCAAGGCCTGCTTTTACCTCGTCTTGCCAGTGTATGGCCACGGGGATGGGAGTGTGATGGGCAACCGGCGTCGCATCCTCATCGAGCATAAGACGTAGCGGCGGGCCAGTCATTCTCGGTAAGGGCTGGTGCGGGTACGTATTGAAAGTGCTCTGAGCGTATATTCTGAGTAAGTGTTTCTGTAAGGTTTCTCTGTTAGCCTCGGTCGCCGGCATGGGGAGTGTGGTCGGCTTGGTCGGCGGCTCTGCACGTCGCGGGCAGTCACACAATTCAGAGGTCGCCAGGTTGACCTCCCCGAGTGTTGGGAACTTGTCCGAGATCATACCCAGGTCCATGCAAGCTGCGCGGGAGAGGAATAAGCGGTCCGAGGTGTCCGTCACGTACGCGATTTGGCGCGTCTCCAATCTCCGAGTGCCACTGTTACCGGCGAATCTGACCACCACAGCTCCGAGAATACGAATTCCCTTGTTGTTCGCAGCCTTCATAGTCATGGATACGGGTATGAAGTCCTTGGTACTCAGTCCCATTTATTGGGTGACTCCAATGCCGATCAGGCAGCTCTGACAGCCCGTGTCGGCCATGACAGGCAGGGATACTGCGCGGGTGCGTTTCAGGAGGTCAAAACCCAGCGCTTTGTAATCTTCGCGCTCGTTGGTGAGAGTGAGGTTGATGTGCGGCTGCGGGCTGGACGCGCGTTTCGTCCACTTATCGCACATGTCATCGTACAGATGGTGGGTGAGGGGGAGTGTGCGTAACCCGTCGCCCGTGCTGTCCATGGTGACCGTGCATAGCTCGACGAAGGCTGCCGTCTGCTCGTCATACAGCTCGTCTGTCTCCTCAGATGGGGGCTTAGTCGGTCGTCCGCTCAGGCACGCCTTGTCGAGGTGATTCTGGCGGCCACATTTCAGGCACTTTTTACCATACGCGGGGCACTCGGTGCGTCTGGTGTGCCACAGGGGCGTCTTGCCGTGACCCACCTCGCCGCAATAGATGCACACCCCTTTGGGCTTGGCTTTCGGTTTCTCCGGCCTGGCTCCTCCCCTGTTGCGTACGTCCTGCTGTTTCCCCCGCCGATACGAACTGCTGATCGCATCCGTGCTCTGAGGGTCAAGTAGACGCGATGCCGAGCGTTTTCCAGACTCCTTGGCCTCGATATACTCAATCATGTCCTTTAATGGCATGTCCTGGTTCTTTTCACCGAGCAGATCAAGTTGTATCTCTTGGTCTGCGATGCCGCGGGCAATCACATTGCGTATAATCTCTTCTGTGAAGTCGTTGACTTGTTCGCACTCCGTCTTAGTGCACTTCATCTCGTACTTGCATGTATCCGCCTGCCCCTTGATACGGGCGTAGAACGACCGGATGGGCTCCTCGTGTCCCTGCCGCATGTTAGACAGGGCTACCCGAGCTACCATGGTGTTCTCCGCTCGGATGGCGAGTGCCTTCATGGCGGTGAGGACATCTTTTTCGTCACTGCTCATTAGGCTCTTGCCCGCTGTGCGAGTGAGGTCTTTTCTCAACTCCTCGCAGCATTCCAGTAGTTGTATGACTATGTCGGGTCCAACAAGTTTAGTACCCGTCTTGTACTCACTCCAGCGGGTTATGAAGTATGACCAGGCCTCGCCCGTCCCGGCCAGTGCTACGGAAGGACGCTTGAGTTTCTCCATTTTCGTATTCGCGCCCAGCGCCCGGGGGACTGCGACGTGCACAGTGGCATGTACACTCAGCATAGCAGCCACCACTGCCGCCTCTGCGTGCGTAGCCGTATAGTCACAATCCTCGATCGGACACTCCACGTTCACAGGCGCCATCAAGTTGTTTAGTTATAAATAAGAACAGAGTTCCATTTGTTCAGTCACTTTACTAAAGAGAAAGCGTGAAATGACAATAACTAAACAAGTATTGAACAGGTTGAAATGCGAGTGTGTACTGGTTCCGTTTCTAGTAGCGCATGCGCACTGGTATAAGGGACCGGTTATTATGCAAAGCAAGAGACCGGTTATAATGTTCTCTAGTAAACTTTGTTGTTATAGTTATTAATATCGTCCTTGTCATTTATTACCACTTTTACACGGCGCTAAAGGATTGCGACCGCAAGATTGGAAGTTGCGTTTACACGACGCTATTAGCTTTCGTGGTTGAAACCGCGATCGCATTACCAATATTCCTCTGTCATTTTCTTTAAATTATTAAAAATTGTCTGCCATTTTATTGTGATTATAAAACATTCTCGATCGTTTTCTTTGCATTATCGACATTTCTTTGTTAGTTTCTTGTAATTATCGACGTTCTTCTGCCATTTTCTTTCAATTATTTACTTTCTTCTGTCATTTTCTTTAAAGTATTTACATGTTTGTGTCATATCCCTTAAATTAGCGAAATTTCTCTTTAATTTTCTTTTCATTAGTGACATTTATCTGTAATTTTCTTGTCATTAGTGACATTTCTCCTTCATTTTATTGTCATTAGTGACATTTCTCCTTCATTTTATTGTCATTAGTGAAATTTCTCCGCCATTTCCTTTATATTAGAGACATTGCTCTGTAATTTTTTTTTAATTATTAAAATTTATGTGTCATTTTCTTTAAATTAGTGGCATTTCTCTGTCATTTTCATTAAACTCGTGACTGTTTGTTCCGTGCGCTACGAACTTTCAAACGAGAAATAAGAACAGGTAGGCATAGCCGCAGCCCGGCGTTATGTGATTGTTTGTATGTGTTGCTAACTGATGGACACGTTACATTGTTTACGCATATGCATGCTAGAGACTATGACATTTTAAAACTGAGTTTCAAAGTATACTTTTGAATAATCTTCTTTATCACTGCCAATCTCTGAGTCAATCTTTCCGGTTGGTTTAACACGATTTAACAAGATTACCATCCAAAGCATATATATATATATATATACATATATATATATATATATATATATATATATATATATATATATATATATATATATATATATATATATATATATATATATATATATATATATATATATATATATATATATATAGTTAGGCCTAATTTAGATCACTGTATACAAGCTTGGAGACTATATTGTAAGAAGGATATATATAAGCTTATATACAATATTTTAAATGAGGCCTAACTATAGTTTTATACAGAGGTATAATTACCTTTTTGTTCTTGTTAAGTTATATTTCTCCTAGTCAATCCAAGCGTTTGATAACCCTTTGAAGCTGCAATACCACTCTGTTCTGAAACTCTCAGCACTTATTGTTACTCCTAAGTCCTTTTCTTTTACAGTAGTACCTAGAACAGTATCTCCCATTTTACAGTTTACAACCTAGTTCCCGTGTCCTGTAAGTAGGCATTAACATTTCCAAAAAATTAATAACATCAGCCATTTTTCAGACCGTGTAACTAATTTGTCTAGATCGTTTTGTAAATCATTGTTAAAATTTATACACTTTCGTGTCCTCCGCAAATTTCAGTACGTTGCTTGTTATATTATTGACTAAGTCATTGATATATATATATATATATATATATATATATATATATATATATATATATATATATATATATATATATGTATATATATGAACACTCTTGCAAGTGGTATACTAATTTTTTCGACTGTTTCCATTAGTAGTTTTGGAGGAATTCAATCCACACTAGGTGATTTATTTTCATTCATTGCCTTTTTTTAGCTACCATTTCTGGAGTTACAATTAACTGCCATAAATATTCCGATTTAGCCTTCTGAAATTTTGCATCTGGAACTGACAATGAACTAATATCCTCTCTGGTAAACACTGAACTAAGGTATCCATTTAAGTCTTCCGCCATTAAAAACATTGTGATATTATACATATTATACATATTTCCAGCACCGTCTTCCAGTGGTCCACCCTTGTCTCGTACGTTTTGCTTACTCCTGACATATGCATAAAAATTCTTGCTTTCATTTTTTATGTCACATGCTAATGTTTGCTCATAGCTTCTTTTAGATTGTCTAATTTCATTAGTAGCTGCATTAAGTGCCTCTTTGTAATGTGTATAGTCTTCATCCTTTCTGGTACGCCTATAAACACTACACATACTTTGCTTTTACGCTATTTTTCTAAAAGCTTCTTTTGACAAGTGTTTCTTTCTAGAACGTTTTCCTTGTTTTTTTAGGGGAACAAATTGATCAATGATACTCTCAATTTCATATCCTAGAATGTTCCAGTATTCAACTGCGGTCTTATTCCTCTACATGTTATTCCAAGTATTTTCTCATACCTTTATATTTACCTTTGTGGAAATTTTTCCTTTATTTTTTTGTACTTTCTGATTTTAATTTGATATCAAAATGTATTTGATTATGATAACTGCTACCCAATGGCTCGTGTATTTTGACATTGTCCACTAATTCATTTTGTGAAGATAAAACTAAATCTAATATATTATCTCCCCTGGTTGGTTCTAGAACATGATGAGTAAGGAAGCTATCCCGAATTAAAAATAGAAAATGTTGGTCCTCGCCCCCTGTGCTCTGTAAAGATTTCCATTGTATGTCCATGGTTAAAATCTCCCATTATGATACATTCCCCTTTACTAACTTCCTTTATAGCATTTTGTATTTTTGTGTTATCCTCTTCGTTTATTTTTGGACTTCGGTAAACTAATCCAATAGTTAATTTTGAATTTCCTTAAACTATTTTGCACCAAACAGCTTCATCGAAATCTGCTTTCTTTTCTAATTTTATTGCGTAAGCCTGAATAGATTCTTTAACATATAAAATAACACCCCCTCCCCTTCTTCCCATTCGATCTCTCCTAAACATTACGTATCCTGTCAATCCTAATTCAGCATCTCTTATGTCTGCGTTGGCCCATGATTCAGTAATACCAATTATATGAGGGTCAATATCTTCTACCATAATGTTTAATTCGTTTTTCTTATTTACTATACTCCTAGCATTTAAACACACACATCTATAACCTGCTTCAGACATGTTTCTCGGACATTTTGTTATTAGTTTATCTGTACTAGTGGCTTCTTGTCCTGCTTGAGGCATCTCTAAGTAACCCCCCTGCGCTTCTAGTTTAAATAGTGTTTACTACCAAAAATATTAGTTATGCTACCCATGCCACTGTCTACTGCTGCTGTGAGTCCATCCGCAAATACTGCTGCCCCCTTTCCACTTAGATGAAGCCCATCCTTCATGTACATATCAGCCCTTCCAACAAAACTTCCCCACAAATCCACAAAACCAACTTCCTCTTCCCTACATAGCTTCTCGACTAGCATGTTAATTGCCATCCCCCGGCAATTTCGATATCTATGACCCCTCCTTCCTATTACTGGTAAAATCCCTGACAGTATTACCTGCTCAACCCGCGTCTGCTTTAGTGTTCTGACCAAATTGCTGTATTTCCTCTAACTATGGCAGTCGTACCCTCCCTCTCTACGTTATTTGTCCCTACGTGTACTAAAACGGATCCACCCTTGCCCGAACCCACGATGTTTTCTACCCTCTCAGTTATCGCCTCTATTTTGGCCCCAGGCAAGCAAACTACCACGTCATCTCCCTTGTTTAAGACTCTGTCGGTCTTCCTAACAATTGAGTCCCCCACAAACACCCTCGCTCTCTTTCTCACCCCATCTATCACTACCTCGGAATAGCTCTTCCGATGGATCCCCTCCATCACATTCTGTCCTGCAGCCTTGTCACTTGGTGGCAGATTGTTATCAGGCTCTCTCTCACTCATCAACCTGTCACCTTTCCCTCCCGTCTCCTGGCTAACTTGCGCTGCCGTCGCCTTCCCCCCCCCCCCGACTCCTTCGCTACTGTCTCCCCCACTCCCCTTTCCTTCGATCCATTTGTCTTCCCTCCCATTTATTTCCTTCTCGTCTCCTTTCGTCCTGTCTCCCTACGTCCTGTCTCCCCACGACCTGTCACCTTACCTCCTCTCAGCCTCCTCCCAGGCTGAGGTGAGCTCTCCCTAGCATCTCTCTCGTCGTCTTCCCCCACTTTATCATCTACTGTCCCCCACCAGAACCACTGGCGCAACCCACCTGCTCCCTTCCCACCACTGCCACAATGATCAGCTTCAGCTGTTCCAACTCCCCCTCAAGTTCAAGTTTCGTCAAGTCAGTGACGAGGCGCACGATCAAGTCAGTGACGAGGCGCACGATCAAGTCAGTGACGAGGCGCACGATCAAATCAGTGACGAGGCGCACGATCAAGTCAGTGACGAGGCGCACGATCAAGTCGGCAACGAAACGCACGATCAAGTCAGTGACGAGGCGCACGATCAAGTCAGTAACGAGGCGCACGATCAAGTCAGTGACGAAGCGCACGTTCAAGTCGACAACGAAACGCACGATTAAGTCGGCGATGAAATGCACTCTTAGGTCGGCGACGAAGCGCACTGTCAAGTCGGTGAATAACTGCACGGTCAAGTCGGCAACGAACCGCCCCATCAAGTCGGGAACGCGTTGAGGCTGTATTGAGTGGTAAACTGCTAGAGGAAGTGACGTAGAAGTACGTATATATAGGGTATTCCTGTGAGAATAACAGATAACCACGTGCTCTTTGCCCCACATTGAACGGGTCATTAGAATTACAAATATTACACGTTATACGTATTATTGCTCGTATGAACCAATGACACAGACTATAGGGGACATCTAGGGAGGGAGGGAGGGAGGGAGGGAGGGAGGGAATTGGTGACGTTCCTGGAAAAAGAAGGCATTAAGGAAGACAGAGCAACAGTGAAAGAATGGAAGATATATGATACTGATCCTCAACATAAAGGCAGTTTTATACATCACTATGTCGTAAAGTGTGGCGAGTATGGCATTGATCCAACCATAGTGCAATTCTATGATTTGGAGGTGAATGATATGGAAATCTTCAAGAGAAAGTGGAATGTGGTATTCAAATTTGCTAACAAAGGCTGTGTCTATGACCTCATAAATGGTCATAGACCATACCAGGATTTTCAGGAAACATTAACCGAACAACCGTACTTTATTGGCAAGTATGGGGATCATCCACTTTATGAACTTGCTAAAGAAACCGTGTTCCCGACATTTTAAATGTAAATGCTACCATTGTAGGCACTGGGAGAAATTCAACATTATTAGACCAGTGCTTAGGCCCTATGCAACAATGTTTGTTGATCCCAGGGTGAATAATGTTGTTATTGGATGACACCAAGCAATCTGTAACCAGGGTAAATAGTACTGTTATTATATGACACTAGCGGTCTGTACCCGTGGTAAATAGTACTGTTATTGGATGACACTAACATTCTGCACCCAGGGTAAAGCAGTCTGTACCCAGGATGAATAATTTTGTCAATCGACGACAGTAGCGGAAATTAACAATAAAACACAGACAAATCTGTTATTACTGGCATTTATTTCTCATGAAATGAGAGATATGGAAGCATTTAATTTTTGGATTTTTCCTATTTGGACCAGATCCCTTATGAGAAAGGCCAAAGAATAAATCCAAAACTAATTGTCCAGTGAAACATCACGGATTCCTGCATGCGCAGATCTCAGATCATTGTGCTGAACCCTCGTCCACAAACACGGGTCTTACAACAGGGTGGTATTAATAGACATTAGAGAAAACACAGGTGTCTACAGATTTTCGTCCAATTATGTCATCAGACACAGTTTGTTATGCAACATAACTGGACAAAAATCACTCCTGTAAACAGCCTCATGAGACCAATTAGCAAAGCCAATTTGTGGCTACGACTGATTGTGTCACTGAATTTGGAGCTGGGTCCAATCTGACCGACTGAAACAGCCGCCAATCAGTGACCAGCAAGTACAGGTCAAGTGAGGAATGGTGCAAATCAACAGGTTGCACTCAGTGTCTAGACACGTTACCTCTGCACACATAATTTCTTTGTATGTCGCTGTGCGACACTGTGCGGGATGACATAATCGGACAAAAATCGCTCATGTAATCGGGCCTTTAGATGACAGAGATCTTAATATATTGTCCTAATGCGTTCTTCTGTTCTCTCGGTCATTACAACAAGATTGTGTACATCAGGAACAACATTAAAACAAGAAGCTAGTCTTTATATTGAAGATTGTATATCGCAGAATCATTATAAAAAGCTAGTCTTTATTTTAAAGGTAGGCCCCTATACAGTTGAGGGTTGATGAATTGGAAGGATAAAAATGTATTTGTTATGAAGCACACAGTTGGTCTTTTTGTAAATGCAATGCCCGTTTTACCAATACCGGTATTCATGTTCAATTTAGCTACATCAATATAACAATATTCTCACCCGTAGCCTTTGTGACTGATAATAACAGAACACATATATGCTTCCACACTGATGTTATGCCACTGATTACAAATGTGTCTGCTATTTTAAAATTATATATTTAAAATTATATATATATGCTTGTTTAACCAACCTTAATATAGAGCACCAAAATAAACAAAAATAATATGTTAGTAATGTGACAACAGAAATAGTTTGGATTAACACACACATTAAAGAACTGTGCTGGCATATACTTTGTTATTAACATCAACTATAATTATATTCCTTGTATAGGTAGTGGAAGAACGACCTGCAATCTAATTTACATGTGGCTACATGTAACAAATTCTCCCTTAAAATTAACACATTATATAAGTATATATCAAATCAATATACTTAACTGACAAAATAATGTATTTCTGTTTGTGCCTATCTATTCTTGCACAATAGAGTGTCTTATTATTAGATAAATATATAATATATTTTGTAATTGTTCAATGACTTTATCTACACTAAAGTTAAAGGTAGGTTCTTTATAGCGTGGTATCCAGCCCCTTGGACTACTCCACTGGACTACTCCACTGACCACTGTACACTTCATCCTCTAACATTCACCTCAACACAAACTCAACTGCTCCTGCAGCCTCGCTGCAATTACTGTGATCTCGATGATTATGTGTTCACATATCCACCACTGTCTGTAGCCAGGTACACGTTTATACAGCTGAGTGAACTAAGGCAATGTGGAGTGAACAAAATTGCCCAAACTTCAAAAGGGCAACACGAGGATATGAACCCCGGTCATCTTGATAGCGAATCTGATGTTGCAGCCACTGTGCTACTGCGTCCTATACTAATATTACCTGTCATCTTATTTGACCATCTACAATCAAAACAATGCAAGAAACAGCAGCATATTCACAATCCACCATTGAAGAAAGTGTCATTAGTAAAATTAGTGCTCCGTCCTGCATCGTTGTACAACATCGTTGTACAACATCGTTGTACAACATGATTGCACTTTATGCATAAATAAAATCTGCCAGAAAGTAGCTTCCTGCAAACTTAGAGTCACACCTCGCAAAACATATTGCTTTGCGCACACAACAAGTTGGTTGCTTCAGATGTGTTCTGTGCAACAAACCATGTGTGTGTGTTACACGAAGCGATGAGAGTTTTCTGTTTGGCAAGTAACTTCAGCCATGGCAAGACATCTATCACATCCAGGGTTGGAGTCATTATGGGGTGTTCATTATCATTACCATAATCATTATGTCAAACATAAATGTTTCATTTTCATTATTTGACTACATAAATTTTCATTATCATTCTTCCGAGCCATCACTTTCATCTTCATTATCATCAACGGCCACTTAAATGTAGGGAAAACTGAATATATCAGTAGGCTGTAGAAGTTTATTGGAATATAATGAATATAGAAAATACGAAAGTAGTGTCACTGTCACTGCATGGCGAGTGTCACGCCTACTTGCTGGTAGTGTCACTGTCACTGCATGGCGAGTGTCACGCCTACTTGCTGGTAGTGTCACTGTCACTGCATGGCGAGTGTCACGCCTACTTGCTGGTAGTATCACTGTCACTGCATGGCGAGTGTCACGCCTACTTGCTGGTAATGGTCAGTATTTTTCATTACTGGGGTTCATTATCATTATAAAGACTCCAACCCTGATCACATCATAAAAAATCTACTAATGGATGACTTCAAAATATTTATGTACGTTGCTACACAAAAGTCCCTCAGTTCTTCCTCCCCTACATGAAACCTTCAATTAATTAGAGCTGCGTACTAGGTACTGAGAATAATAACATAGCTCACGAATTGAGATAAATGGTGCATCTTCCTGAAAAGTGCTGAAAAACAAGTAATCTGCGGAAGATACAGGATGTAGAACCTCAAGGAAATGTACTGGAGATTTCCTGCACTTTATATTAATCTTTTACTCATTCTTCACAGTCATTTCTACCTGTTTTCTTTGTAACATTTTGACTCCTCAGGAGGTCGTCATAGACATGGGAGAGATGATACCGGCCCTCGTCCCAGTTCCTGTTTCAACCAACATGAGGCCGCAGCCGGAGGGGCCCACACCAGTGATGGCACCTACATATAATGACTACTGTGCCGCCATCTAGTGGTAGTCAGTCTGATGAAAGCTGTTGAAACTTTACCCCCCCAAAAAATATTACAATCTGAATCACCAGTCCGATGAATATTTTTACAATTATTTCCTGCACTCTTCTCCCTTTCAACTCCATCTTTATAACATCTACCAGTGCCATTTTCTCTCGCATTGTCTTGAATCTGACATGAGGGATATAATCCCTTGGTTAGAGGCACTGTTCCCAGGAGGGGGTGCGGGGAGAGGGCAGTGACATCACAAGAACATCAGTAGGTTATGGTGTCACCCCAGCATCTTGTGGATCAACTCACAAGGACCACTGCCAACTGGTCTCATCCATAAGGACCACTGTCTGTCAACTGTCTCAACCACAGGTAGTCTTCTCAAGACTGGGAATCAATGTCCTGCAAGAGAAGAATTTTTATTTGACCCATCAGATATTTCAAATGATACATCCATGTCAAATTATAATTTTAAATAGTGTATAAGCTTATGCTAAACATGGTATATATTAAGGTGAAAAACAAAATGGGTCAGGAGACTTCTTTAAGACTGATAGTTATGTACGTACGTACGTACGTTATGTACGTACAAAAAGTATTTGTGTGTGGGTGTGTGTGTGCGTGCGTGCGTGCGTGCATGCGTGTGATTGAGCATGTGCATGTGGCAGCATGCTTGCATGATTATAGTGTTTGTAGTTAAAACACTGTCTAGTATAAAGCTGACAGGTGGTTGTCGTTTTAAGTTTTTCATAGCATAGCAATTTTGCCTTGTGCATGTAACTTGATAATTTTGTAAAAAATAACGTTTGACATTACACTTTTCTTTAACTATATTGGGAATGTTATTAAGTAACAGTGAAGAAGAAAAGAACATCATTACAATAAATAATACTTGTTAATTTTTTTTCATCATGTTACATTAATTTATCATCCTCTGTGAGAATCCTATAAATGTTGGTTTGTGGATATGTTTAAAAACACATCTGACAGATTTCTGATACAGCTCATAAGCAACTGGTCAAAAAGGGCTACAAAATCAATGGCTTCCTTGTCCATTTGCCATCATGTTGCTTTGGCTCAGGTATGGGTGATTAATGTTAACTAGTTAAGTTAATCATGGATTATTTTCGATTAAGGTAACCTGTATTTTGAAAGTTAACTAGATAAGTTAATGATTAAGTTAACTTATCCTACATTGAAATCTGTAGTTAATAGAATGTTCAGCTGGTCAACTGTTACCCTCTTGCCCCCTGTAAAATAGTTGAACAGCTGAACATCCCACATACTCCAAGTGTCACCCGCTGAGCCAATGTCCTGTCACCTGTATGCATGCAGGTGACATTAATCTAATTACTCTGTAAAAAATAAGTTAATTGAAAATTAATTGTTCAAAGTTAATCAATTAATTTCACTACAAGTTAAGTTAACCTTCAAAAGTTAACTAGTTATGTTAATGTTAACTGAACTTAACTTTTGCAAGTTAACGATTAAGTTAAGTTAATCGCCCCATCCCTGCTTTGGATGGAGCTCCCAGATCCTACTGCATATTCTGTTGTTACTTCCACTCCCAACAGTCTTCCCTCTCCCTCACCCACCCCCTGATCCTTCCATTCCCAGTAGCCCACCAACAGTCTTCCCTCTCCCTCACCCACCTCCTGTTCCTTCCACTCCCAGTAGCCCACCAACAGTCTTCCCTCTCCCTCACCCACACCGTTCCCTCCACTCCCAGTTGCCCACCTACAGTCTTTCCTCTCCCTCACCCACCTCCTGTTCCCTCCACTTCCAGTAGCCCATTCCTTCCACTCCCAGTAGCCCACCTACAGTCTTCCCTCTCCCTCACCCACCCCCTGATCCTTCCACTCTCAGTAGCCCACCTACAGTCTTTCCTCTCCCTCACCCACCTCCTGTTCCCTCCACTTCCAGTAGCCCATTCCTTCCACTCCCAGTAGCCCACCTACAGTCTTCCCTCTCCCTCTCCCTCACCCACCCCCTGATCCTTCCACTCTCAGTAGCCCACCTACAGTCTTCCCTCTCCCTCACCCACCTCCTGCTCCCAGCCTTCGCTCTCCCCAGCGAGTTGGTAATGCATCTTCCGCAGTTCTGACAACTTTATCCGTTCTTTCTCAAGGTCACTCTGGAGTTCAAGGACGCGAACTTGTGACTCCATCTCATAACGTTTTGCTTGATGCAGTGTCAGCTTCGAGAACGCCATTGTGTCTGTGATGAGAAAAACATGTCAATGAACTGGGCTGCTTCGAGATGGCGCTCTACATCAATATAATATAATATAGCCTCGATTACCCAGGCTGTGGGATGTGGCACCACCTAGTGTCGTACACACCTGAGCCTGGATCCAAAGCATACTTTTCATTATAACGGAAATTATGTATGCACCCATACTCTGGGTGAATACATAATTAGATTAATTAAGCTCTTATCCGGGAATTTGTCTAACTAATCATATAAGAGTAAACTGTTATCAGTTGATACAATGCAATTCGAATCAACTTTAAACTTTGATTATATTGACACAACTGTCATGCTGAAAATATAAATCATGCAAAATAATGTTATAGTGTAGAATCTCGATAATGATGTTGATTCTAGTATAAGTTGTTAAGATAAACTAACCATTTCTTCACAGATTGCAGTTGAAATACTATAATATAATATTCCAGATTAATAACAATTTGATTTTGTAATTTATTTGGTTATGTTACAAGATCTGAAATTAAATGTGAAACAAAAAGCCACAAAATGCCAAATTATATCGTTTTGAGAAAATCCCCAAAGAAATAAATGACATGTAAATGACATGTTGTAAGTATGAGAGTGTCACTGATAACTTTTGGTTAACATAAACGAATTATGTTTGCACCACCACCACGAATAAGTTAGCAAAAGTTGAATGACAGCCTAAAGTGGCAGTGTATTTTTGACACAAACCCTTCATCTATCCTAATTGTAATTTTCTACATGTAAGATGCATTCATACGCTAAATTTCAGCATTGCAAATGTTGTAGTTTTTATAAAATATTGAATTAGATGACATTTTCTGGTTGTTAGTGATAACAGAAATGTCAACAGATTATTGTATTATGGTTGAAACATGAAATTTTTCACTGGCGTTTTACGTATTGTTGATAAAACATAATGGCCATTTCTAATGTTGACTTCATCTTAATTGTGCCACCACAGAAGTCCTTTAAACTGCATTTGTAATGTGTTGCTATTACTATGGAAACATTGTCAGTGTTTCCAAGAAGTCAGGGGATTGACGAAATACAACGTTAGTGCCGGGTGATTATTTCTGGTGTCGACGATCAGTTCATTATTTCCTAGCATGTTATGAGGAAAAAATGAAAAATTCGACATGTTAGCCACCCTAACTACTTTAAGAAGGTAAAAACATACCGAGATCTTCAATCATCTGCGCTGCACTCTTGGCCGATGCGACCACCTTGCCCGTTGCCGCGGTAACATCACGTGACGCGTTAGCAAGCAGTGGCAGGTTTTTGCTGCCTCGAGGGGCCTTGACCTTGGATGACACAACGAGTTGCGTGGTGCTCGCAGCGATCTCTTGAGAGCAAACAACGAGTTCTTCAAACTTGCCTGACCCTGTCACGACCTTGTCGGCAGCCTCTCTGCAACAGACAGCGTTAGACAGATTAGTCATTTCTTCGGTTAACCGAGGGCTGACATGTTCACCAGCTCTATGAAATCGGGTAACCCAGACTACCTTTTGATGTATTAAGAACAGAACCAAGGCAGTCTCAAACAAACAGCTGTTATGTCAGAAAGAGGACAGCCTGAACTGTATACTACGAAACAAAAACAATATAAACAAGATGACTACAATACGGGCAGATGCTCTTGTTATTGTCTACTTCTTTTCTGTTGCACTATGTCATGTTGACCAGAGCGTCCACAATCTGCAGGCGGAGTCAATTTTGGTTGGTTGGTGTTACATAATTCTGACCAAACCACGTCAGACAGAATGCACTTGGCTTACGCTGGTTGCGACTACAGTGACCACTGGTCAGGGTTATTCAGTAAGTCGAACTCGGCCAAGTGGTATAGCATTGTGTACTCACACAAGGACATTGGCTCCCCATCCGACGGCTTTCGCTGCGGAGATCAGGCCTTCCGTCCATCGATGGTGTTTCTTGTAGAAGTCCTTGGATGACGACGCACCCTTTGGGAACAAGGTTAAATAGGTAAAAGTAAGTTCCTAGATAGCACTGTATCAAGTCCTTGGGACTGGATACAGTGCTTCACCCCCCTCAACACCAACTGGACTTCTCTGGGAAGCATTCGGACTGACCACAATTACTGCACAAAGACTATTGGTTCATACGTATCCACCATTACTTAGCTGCTTTCCCATCCCATTAATGGTACAGTCTGATCATTGTTGTTATAACATCCTGTTGTATAGCATAAACTATATGTAGTCTAGTATCTTCACCGACCAAATGTGTTTTAACGAACAATAGTTTTTCATTTAATTTTAGTTATCTGTTCAATTTGACTGGTTCAGTGAGAACATCATGTTTATGTTGCATGTGGAGTGGCAAGGTCGTAAACGTAAACACATAACAGTCAAATTACATTTACAGTTGTGCCTCAATAAAACCCATTTGGTCGATCAAAATGTTCAAATAGGTATAGTTCAGGCCTGGAATATTTCAGGCCTGGTATAGTCTCAAGTCTCAAGTGGTTTACTCCAAACAGCCCAAACTTGGGCTAACGCAGGAGTTTGTGATGGACTGTGCGCATGCGCTGTGGGTGGTACGTTCGATTAAAAGACTAGTATCATTAATGTTGCTGAAATGGTTTTTATCTGATAGTTTTATTTATTTTATGTATAGGATGTTTTAAAGAAAATTTTTAATAGGTTGGTTGTGTGTATGGATACTGTCGCTGCCTTGCCACATGCACACATAGACAGTCTCCATACCCACACCATGGATAAGTTTACGCTGAGCACTGTGTTTTAAAGGCAGTTTAGGTGAGGAGGTGTGGTGAAAGGGAGTTCCATAATAGCTTCTTGAAATGATTTTGGGTTTTTTATGTTGGTAATTTTTGATGGAATCATGCCTGGTATAGTTCAAACTATATAACATGTTTTTACAACAAAAAGTATCAGACTTTGTACTTTTAAAACTCTATCCACAACTGATTTAGCCCATTCTGGTTCATTGATATCCAAATAATATTATGTAGTTTGCGAATAATCTATGTAGCATCTGCAGTCGATTTAATTTTTAAAATGTGTATTTTTGTTCAAATCATCGAAATAATTGACTTTAGTCATTACAACTAGTAAGGCTCAAAATACTGGATATCCAAAATGGTAGACACTTTGCGGGTCAATGCCGATCTAGGACGTTACTTCCATCCTCTAGCCAATCACATGATAAAGTTAAAAAATGTCACCAAGATTGGAATTTGTAACTTTTCAATGTTCCATTTTCACTTCAATTAATGTCTGACCAAGCATTATGTAATGTAATAGTTTGTCTGATGACTTCATAAAAACGACATATAAAACTTGCACATACGAGCAAACATGTTGCAGTGGACGCTAGGTGTGTTTGATATTTTGCAAAATGAATTTGAAAAGAGACTAGCAAAAAAATCGAATTGATGAGGAACCTTTAAGAGACATCAACTTACGCGGCCTTCTGTGACGATCTCCTTCTGCAGACTTTTTGACTTCTCAATCAACACTTTGATGGCCTAAAACGTCAACACAGATACCACTATATGTCTTGCACATCTTTCTCTACAAGCAAGTGAATTATTAAATTTATTATTAGTAATAAATTACAGTGTTGAACAGTTGTTAATTGTAATTATACTATGAAATAGATTAAATAAAATGACTGCTATTTGTGTGGATTGCTGGTGTTTAGCAGCAAAAACTCTACTGATTGAACACAATTGTTTGAGCCACTTTGACTCGCAAGTCCTTTACACAAGCAGATGGAAGGCTCTAGACAGATGAGTTGATGTTGGATGCACATATAACTAGATCTGTCTCGTGTTGACCACCGGGGTCAAACTCTGTTGGCTCCATCCATCTCTAGCCCTCATTGTTGTTTGCAACTCTATCAGCTCCAGTGTCACATCTACAGGTTGCTGTTTGCAATATACTGGCTCCAGTGTCACATCTACAGGTTGCTGTTTGCAATATACTGGCTCCAGTGTCACATCTACAGGTTGCTGTTTGCAATATACTGGCTCCAGTGTCACATCTACAGGTTGCTGTTTGCAATATACTGGCTCCAGTGTCACATCTACAGGTTGCTGTTTGCAATATACTGGCTCCAGTGTCACATCTATTTTTAGACAGTTGATAAATATAAATGCTAGTCTGCCTTGACTTGCTCTTCCATGGGCTGCACCCACAGGTTGTTATTTTATCATAGCAGTGCCCAGCAAATACCAGCTTTCCTTCCTGTATCTTGTCTCAAGATGCGCTCATTTCGCTGTCATATGTTGCTGTCAGCGAATGTTGAGAGCAGTTGGCAGTGGTCTTGTGCATCAATCATCTGGTTGTTTATGAGTGTTTTTGTTTAGTGTTTTTAGATGATGGAAAAACAAGAGAAAGTGCGAGTTTGTGAAAATAACTTGGTGAGAAGAACTGATGACCGGTGTCGGTGCCAACCTAACTCCAGACTTCTGGGATAAAGAGGAGAGCAACGACGACAACAACAACAACAACGTCAACAAGATAGATTTGTGAAAAAGAAGGTGATGGATGATAAGCCTGATGACTACACGAATGGACTCACTATCATCAGTCCGTCGCACGAGTCGAGAATTCGCTCGTTCACTTCCAACTGGACACCAGAGTGCGCCTCCCTAGACTTTGCCAACATCGCCTGAAGGACACACAAATATACATTAGCTATGTGTTCAAGTAAACAATATATCCTGGATAGTGGCTTGAGTGGTCCTAAGGAACGGATACTGCATTACTCAAGAAATTACTTTTAGCTTTTTACAATTTGCAAAACAATAGTGTATTTTATAGAACAGATTATAATTATAAACTTTTTTAATTAGTGTCTAAATATGGTAATTCAGTAAATTAACCGACTGACGGACAGATGACCGAACAACCGACCGACCAATGCCATACTCACCGCAATCTTCGAAGCCGCATCTTCGATGGCCTTCGTTGTGAGCGCCATCTCTTGGTCAACAAGATCACCCATCTTCTCAGCCTGAACATCCTCAATCTTGGGCAGCAGTTCTTCGGCCTGAGCCACCAGCCTCTCTATGAGCTGACGCACAGTGTCAGCCTGTGATGGCACGGATGACACAAGATCTGCCAGAGAGATGAAGTGTAATGACATTCACTAGGACTAGAACACACAAAATAGCACCTATTTGCTAACACAAACTGTTCATACAAACAACAAGATGTGGTGTAATATAATTACTGATACACTCCCATCTTCGCTTTGTTTATATCCAACATCTTCGCTTTGTTTATGTCTTACACCCCCCTTACCATGGTTTCAATCATAAATCTTCAAAATTATATTATAAAAATATATATGTGTGTGTGCATTATGTTTTATCTAGCTGGATAAACGTTTTATTCTTTGTCTGCGTATTTCAACTTGTTGGTGCTTTGCTATGATACGAGACACAATATCAGTTCAACTTAGCAAATAATTCAGGTCAAACTTAACTCACCAATTTATCAAGATTATCGAAGGCTTCAACCAAACATATATTCAGCTGAATAAAAATGTTATTTACAGGTAAACAGTAAAGATGTGTACCTTGTTTGAGGAGGTCCAGTAGTTTGATGCCTTCTTCCCCAGACTCTTTACACCTAACAGCCAATTCTAAAAACACCAGAGAATACTTTAAACACACCAGAGACAACTCTAAACATACAAGTGACAACTCTAGGCTCACAGAGACAACTCTAGGCTCACCAGTGACAACTCTAGGCTCACCAGTGACAACTCTAAACACACCAAAGACTACTCTAGATACACTATAGACAACTGTAGACACACCAGACACAACTCTAAACACACCAGAGATGACTTTAGACACACCAGAGATGACTCTAAACACACCAGAGACAACTCTAGACACACAAGAGACAACTCTAGGCACACCAGAGCCAACTCTAGATACACCATAGACAACTGTAGACAACTCTAGACCCACCGGAGACAACTCTAGACACACCAGAGACAACATCAGACACACCAGAGACAACATCAGACACACCAGAGACAACATCAGACACACCAAAAACAACTCTAGACACACCAGAGACAACTGACTTAAAAATTAAGGGACAAAGGTTACATCATATTTCCACTATACAGATATTTGACAAAAAGTATGATATGACAGTTTTATGATTGTTAGTTGCTAATGTACGTATTTATCCTGTGGTATTTCTACATATTCTGAGAGTAAAGTAAAGAGAGAAACATCTTACCTTCGCCAGCTTCTATTGACGCTGAATGAGATGTCGCAAAGCCCAGAATGACGATGTCACTGAGGTGGTGGGAGAAATCACAGATGGCCTTGATGACAGCACCGACAACTGGTGACAAAGTAGGTGACACCTTATATGCACATTAGTGTTTGGTTAACAACTTTAATTTTTGTTTTCATTTGGCCCTAAAAAAGCATTGAGAATATTGTTTCAGATTCAGACATCCTTAAATTTTTCATAAAGTTTCAATCTTTAACCAAATACAATCTGATTTTGTGAACTGTCAATACCAAAGTCATTGGCATGAACTAAGTTGTATCCTTTGTTACAATCTCACCTTTCTTGTCCTTGCCATATTGTTCACAGGTATCCTTGAGACAGCCGAGGGCTCCAACGGCATTGCGGGTCCGCTCAATGAGATACTCTAAACACAGTCATACATGTGTATATACATAGTGCATGCACACACGCACGTACGCATGCACGCACGCACGCACGCTCGCACGCACGCACGCACGCACGCACGCACACATAAGTAGGTGGGTGATGTATTTTAATGAAACCCAAACAGACAAATGAATTATGAACACTTGTGGTACTCATAGGCTAAAAAAGTACCCTCTTAAGATTGTTTTTTATTCATAAATTTTTATCAGAGAATAATACTTCTTAACAGACCGTTGTCACAGAACGGGATAACTAAACATTTTAGACTGATTATGATATCAAAATGCTCACACATATTACATATGCAACGTGACGTAACACATGTGATATATCACACACACGTCACAGGTGACAATGTCTCACCAGTGACGTCACAGAGGAAAAATGTAGCTTTTTATCTAATTTATATAATTATGCTGACAACTGACAAGGGAACATTCTACAAGTTGATTTATAATTAACCCTTTGATTCCTAGCAGAATGTCTTATCAAATGACAATGCAACATGCATTTTAGTAACAGCCTAGAAGGACAAAGCAGTACACATCAGCACAACAAACTGGACACTGTCTGTTTCTTCAGTGGTCAGTGAGAAATTAAGTGGTCAGGAAGAGATCAAGTGGTCAGTGAGAGACAAAGTGGTCAGTGAGAGACAACGTGGTCAGTGAGAGACGAAGTTGTCAGTGAGAAACAAAGTGGTCAGTGAGAGACAAAGTGGTCAGTGAGAGACAGTGGTCAGTGAGAGATGAAGTGGTCAGTGAGAGACGATGTGGCCATTGAGAAACAAAGTGGTCAGTGAGAAACAAAGTGGTCAGTGAGAGATAAAGTGGTCAGTGAGAGATGAAGTGGTCAGCAAGAAATAACATGGTCAGTGAAAGTTGAGGTGGTCATAGAGAGATGGTGTGGTCAGAGAGGTGAAATGGTCAGAGAGAGATGAAGTGGTCAGAGAGAGATATAGTGGTCAGGGAGAGTTGAACTGGTCAGAGAGAGATGAAGTGGTCAGACAGAGAGATGAAGCGGTCAGTGAGATGTGAAGCGGTCAGAGAGGGATAAGTGGTCAGAGAGATGAAGTGGTCAGGGAGACATGGTGTGGTCAGTGAGGTGAAATGGTCACAGAGAAGTGGTCAGAGAAAGTTGAACTGGTCAGAGTGATGAAGTGGTTAGTGGGTTGAAGCAGTCAGTGAGAGATGAAGTGGTTAATGAGAGATGAAGCGGTCAGTGAGACAGTGGTCAGCAACAGATGAAGTGGTCAGTGAGAGATGAGAAGTGAAGTGGTCAGAGGGAGAGAGATGAAGTGGTCAGTGAGAGATGAGAGGTGAAGTGGTCAGTGAGAGATGAAGTGGTCAGTGAGAGATGAGAAGTGAAGCTGTCAGAGAGAGAGATGAAGTGGTCAGTGAGAGATGAAGTGGTCAGTGTTACCTGCGGGGCACATAACTGTGGAATGTGAAGGGTTATCGAATTGGTCAAGCGCCTCTGTAATGATGGTCTGGCCCTCCTCGACTGCACTCACTGTCAACACACACAGCATGGTGACACATGCTGACACATGCAGGTGACGCGTCAAGCCAAGTGTCGACAGCCAACATTGGTACTTATACTATTTTATTCTAGTGACGTAAAAAGCGGAAATGTAGTACTATTGTCATGTTACAGCTCAACAGCTTAACTACACATAGGCTTAACACATGCAAGCGTAACACACCTGACACCTTAAACTTCAACATAAAAATTGCAATCACAAAATGCACACTACTGTTGCCAAACATTCTACTTCCTGAAACTGCACAAAACCAGCCGGACACATACAGCTGAAGCGGGAATGACCTCAAGGTCAACTAAGGCGGGAATGACTTCAAGGTCAAACTGCGCATATTACATTTATGTTGGTCGTATTCTACAGACAACAGTTCACTTCACCACACTCTGAAGCACCACTCCTGTTGGCAGTGCAGGGTGATGTGTTTGCTGATAAGTCTTTACTTGACAAACCGTCAAGTCAAAATACATCGAATAACATGTCTGCATTGCCTGTATGTTAATTTACCATTGTACCTACAACAACATCCATCCTTCGTGTACAACAACTGTCCTTCAAACAGTAATTGTTCCAGGTGAAAAGTTGGGAGAATAATATAATAATTATAGATTTTCTTTTAAACACTACTGAGAATACACACAACAAGGTTTCAAGGATTCAGTTGCATTCTTCAGGAACTGAATCCTGGGACGACTTAGTTCTTCTTCAGTTCACCAGATGGTATGACACAGCCTGCTTGCCACACCATCTGGTGAGCAGAAGAAGAACTAAGTCATCTCAGAATTCAAGAAGGCAACTAATGGTTGCAAAACATTGCAGTGAGTAATAAATGGGTTGTGTTTGAAAGAAAATCTATATTACGTAATTGTTCCTGTGTTACGGTAAAACAGTTATGGAGAGAATATTACATCTACAGCTGTCTATACATAACAGAGCTGGTGCCCCTCACCAAGCAGGTCCAGTTGTGACTCGGACATTGCCTGCTGGTGCTGTTGTTCGGCTGTCTGTCTGTCCGTCGTGCCTGTCACCAGGTCACCCTGGAGAGTCTCCAGAGCCGTCCGTGATTCGGCCAGACTCTGCTCTAGTTCTGTCTTCGCCGACTCAACCGACTCCAACTGACTCGCCAGACTCTGAGTCAACATATAGCCACTCAGCAGTTTCATAATAATAATAAACAAATGATCAAACATTAAATAAAATAAAATAATAGCGCACTAAATAATTATTATATATAAATGAATTAATAAATAAATTCATGGGTCATTCATTTACTAAAGGTGATATATAGGAGATTGGCTAGGGGCGGGGGACTAAAAAGATTAGTTTAGTTCCATCACATAAGACTTTGTTCATTATTTTTGTGTACTGTCATTTTATAACAATAAGTACATAATATGTGACAAAATCTAACCTGTGGCAGATGAGATTAAAACAAGGAAAGTTACTGAGCGGCTGCCTGTCACAGAAAACAGTCAGTCATGGACAGGGGTCTGTTATACGCAGAGGCAAGATATGTTATTATTATCAGAATAGATTAAATCAAGAACTAGAGAAAGTAGAGTTCAAACTGTGACCTTCATTAGCAGCTGCCTCAACCTCCATACCTGCTTCTCTTCGTCCAGTCTCTGTTGCACAGTGACAGCTTCAGTGAGTTTGGAGGCTGTTTCACAACTTGTCTGTTCCAGTGACACTTCCACTTTCTTCTTCTCCGTCTCCAACTCAGACAACCGCTGACTCAGGTCCTGACAACATCAAAACGGGCATATATCTTTTTATTCTTCCATTACAGGGCTGGGTCTGTATTCTTGACAGATTTACCAATTCGTAATTCCAGTATTCCATAGATATGGTGGCAAAGCTGCCTCCAGAGCGATCGCTCACTCAGAATATCTAATACCAAAACAACGTGACAACTGTTTATGTTATAAGATAAGATAATTCTTTATTGTCTCAACAATGAAATTGAGAAATTTGTCTCGGGTAAGAACAGACATGACTGCAATATATACATAAAACCATTCTATAAAAGCGGCAGATAAGTAGATAGTGAAATAGATTAATAATAATAGTAATAATAATAAATAATAAATACACAAATAAATAAATGAATAGACATTAAATACATTGCATACACATTACTAGTTATGCTAGGAACGACAAGTGACACTGTTGCAGCAGGCATCATGAGTTAAGTTGTTTAATGGACAGTGGCCCAAATGAGTATTTGTATCTATGAAGCCCGCACGGAGGAGTTCAACAGCGTCTGCCAGATGGCAGGAGCTGAAATTCATTATGTAAAACATGTTTTGCATCATAAATAATCTTGACTGATTGTCTTCTTAATGTCTGTTCAAAAATCTCCTGAAGGGAGATCATGGGAGATTTGGAACCTGTTATTTTCATGGCAGTTCTCATCAAGCGAGAAAGCTGTGATTTCAACTGAACAGACAGATTGCCAAACCAAGCCATAATTTGTAATAATTGTCTGGGATTCAACATGGATTATGTAATACTTCTGTAGGCCTATTCTCTATTCAACATGGATTATGTAATAGTTCTGTAGGCCTATTCTCTATTTAGCACATCGGATAATATTTAAGTACATATTCCGCGAGTGAACCCCCCGGGACAGTTTCTCCACCATATTTACAGAAAACTTGAGTTACACACTCCTTATTCGGCCCTGTTTTACAGTAGGTTACACACTTGCCTTCTGTGTGGGATCTTTTACCTGGGGTAACTCCTTTTATCTTCCCTGGCATCGACTCCAGGTAGAAAGGTCTAATGGATTTTAGTCTCTTCCGAAAGACACAAGCAAAATGGGTTGGCAGGCAGGAGGTTGCCTAGAACCCCAGCGCCCTCGACTGACATTAACTGCCTTGCTACCTTTTTATGATTTAATTTTTTGGATTTGCTCTACTAAAAATTACCATGAACTGGGATGATGCCATATCAAAAAGAGAGAGATTTTTGGATTGAAATACGCTTGCGATTTTGTGGAAAACATAAAAATAACGAACTTTAAATGCTCGCGAACATTTCCAGGTATACAGGAATTGGAAAAGTTGAGAAATGGGAAGAAAACCTACATTGCCTTTTGTCTCCGCCTCTTCCTTCAGTTGTTTTTCTGTCTCCGCCTGTCGAGTCACTTCCTCAAGCTGAAACACACATAGACAGGAACTAACTGATAATGATACCATATTGCAACTCCCTCCTTAATTGATCTAGCCCATTGTGAACAAGGTTTATTGATGTTCAAATATGTTCAGTGTGAATATCAATATGTGTAGTTGTTTCAATAAAAGACTGTATACTTCTGTTAAATTCATTGAAATAATTGACTTTGATTGTTAGATCAGGTAATATGTGTGAGTTATTGTATATAGAGGACTATTTATACTCTTTTTTGCAGAATTCTGACCAGATTGAATAAAAAATCATTTAGTAGTTTGTCTGATGATTTCACCGAAACTATATATATAAAATTTTATACATGCAAAAATGCACAAATTATTGTAGATATGTGTATCCACCGGTGAATAGACACTCTATTTGAATGTGACATTCTGTTATAACACTGAGTACGAGATCATCCTACGTAGCCAGGGGTGGTAGTAGTACTGTTGTACCCCTGGCAGATCAACCTGTTGAAGACACACCCGCACCCAAACTTCACCCAAATTTCACTCCCATGGAATGATCATCATTACCAGTGATGAAGGGTCCAATTAAAGCTAAGTTCCCGTATATACAAGCCATGTAAATCTGAGCAAGCAACATTACTGGTTAACGCAGCAACTGAAAGATCCACATTTGATGTGTTCACTGACCATACGCTGTAGACTGACGTGCTCTTCCTTCGAGGCATCCAGTGCCGTCCGTGTATCGGCCAGACTCTGCTCTAGTCCTGTCTTTGCCGACTCAACCGACTCCAACTGACCTGCCAGACTCTGAGTCAACACACGAATGATAAAAATTTTCACATCAGCAGGTTATAAAAATACAACTCTAAAAAGATGCGTTTTTAAAAGTTTCCTGTCAACAGCAATGTCTTCGCTCTCCTGACTGAACCGAGCAACTAGCTCCAAAGATTGTGATGTAACATTGTTATCATTACCTCTTGACACTTCAACCTCCGTACCTGTTTCTCTTCATCCAGTCTCTGTTGCACAGTGACGGCTTCAGTGAGTTTGGAGGCTGTTTCACAACTTGTCTGTTCCAGCGACACTTCCACTTTCTTCTTCTCCGTCTCTAACTCAGACAACCGCTGACTCAAGTCCTAACAACACGGAAACATGGACACAACCAAATCTAGTACATTAAAGTTATCATGTGAAGCAAATGTGTCTCTGGTGAGCCTGTAAACTGGCAGTCAAGGAAAAAATAACAACAAGTACATTTGTCTAGCGCCGTTTATCTGGACAAAATCCATTCAGAGGCGTTTTAAATACACAGTTGATAAATTAAATGGTTAAATATGTGATAATAAATGAGTAAAAAATTATGCATAATATATATACAGTAAGGGTATGTAAATATAAAATGATTAATTACCTATATAAATAATAATAAATTTGTAAAAAATCATACAAGTTAAATGAATAATAATAAATTAGTTAAAAACATGAAGCATATATGTACTACAGGCATTTCATCATAAGTCTTGTGAAAAATGTATCTTTAAAAGTCTTAAACAATGAGACTATCTTTATGTGGAGTTCCACATCTGCGCTGGGAGAGATGGGAAGACAAACCTTCTCCTCCTTCTCCGCCTCTTCCCTCATCTCTTTCTCCGTCTTCATCTGCCGCGTCACCTCCGCATGCTGAAGACAAACCAGACTTGGATTCAATAATTACATCATATCAAATCCAATTTTAATTCCACACCAATTACAAGTACATTCCAACTCAAAAATACCAATTCCAAAACAACAGTTCCAACTACAGAGAATGCAATTTCAATTCCACCCCAATTACAAACACCAATTCCAATTACACTTGAAAAATGCCAATTCCAATATACCAATTCAATTATCAATTCCATAAAAAGTAAAAGTGTGTGAACAGAGCAACTATAGACATACTCAACGCCAAAAAATAACATCAATTTTAGAACAGTTTATTTAATTTCTGCATATTATGGTATTTTATGGTATATCTGCAATATATAACTCTTCATTGATTACTTATAGTGAATCATATGACATAAAAAGTTACAATTGAAAGTTGTAAATGAAAAAGTAATTGAAAAAGTAGTTGAAACTACCAATTACATTTTCATCAATTCCAATTACTTTTAAAAACAAAACACCAATTCCAATTATGGACTTGTCGTTTAAATTCCAGTTCCAATGTAATTGACCCCAAGTGTGACAAACACACTACAATTGTAATGACATGACACGTCTGGTCTTGAGACAGCGAAGTTGACAGAGCAACAACAACAGGAGCTGCAAGTCAGTGAGAACAACAGGGCGAGAACAACAGGGCGAGAACAACTGGGCGAGAACAACAGGGCGAGAACAACTGGGCGAGAACAACTGGGCGAGAACAACAGGGCGAGAACAACAGGGCGAGAACAACTGGGCGAGAACAACTGGGCGAGAACAACAGGGCGAGAACAACTGGGCGAGAACAACTGGGCGAGAACAACTGGGCGAGAACAACTGGGCGAGAACAACTGGGCGAGAACAACAGGGCGAGAACAACTGGGCGAGAACAACTGGGCGAGAACAACTGGGCGAGAACAACTGGGCGAGAACAACTGGGCGAGAACAACTGGGCGAGAACAACTGGGCGAGAACAACTGGGCGAGAACAACTGGGCGAGAACAACTGGGCGAGAACAACTGGGCGAGAACAACTGGGCGAGAACAACTGGGCGTGAACAACTGGGCGTGAACAACTGGGCGAGAACAACTGGGCGAGAACAACTGGGCGCGAACAACTGGGCGAGAACAACTGGGCGAGAACAACTGGGCGAGAACAACTGGGCGAGAACAACTGGGCGAGAACAACTGGGCGAGAACAACTGGGCGAGAACAACTGGGCGAGAACAACTGGGGAGAACAACTGGGCGAGAACTGGGCGCGAACAACTGGGCGAGAACAACTGGGCGCGAACAACTGGGCGAGAACAACTGCCCGAGAACTGGGCGCGAACAACTGGGCAAGAACAACTGGGCGCGAACAACTGGGGAGAACAACTGGGCGAGAGCAACTGGGCGAGAACAACTGGGCGCGAACAACTGGGCGAGAACAACTGGGCGCGAACAACTGGGCGAGAACAACTGGGCGCGAACAACTGGGCGAGAACAACTGGGCGCGAACAACTGGGCGAGAACAACTGGGCGCGAACAACTGGGCGAGAACAACTGGGCACGAACAACTGGGCGAGAACAACTGGCCGAGAACAACTGGGCGAGAACAACTGGCCGAGAACAACTGGGCGAGAACAACTGGCCGAGAACAACTGGGCGAGAACAACTGGGCGCGAACAACTGGGCGAGAACAACTGGGCGAGAACTGGGCGAGAACAACTGGGGAGAACAACTGGGCGAGAACTGGGCGCGAACAACTGGGCGAGAACAACTGGGCGCGAACAACTGGGCGAGAACAACTGCCCGAGAACTGGGCGCGAACAACTGGGCAAGAACAACTGGGCGCGAACAACTGGGGAGAACAACTGGGCGAGAGCAACTGGGCGAGAACAACTGGGCGCGAACAACTGGGCAAGAACAACTGGGCGCGAACAACTGGGCGAGAACAACTGGGCGCGAACAACTGGGCGAGAACAACTGGGCGCGAACAACTGGGCGCGAACAACTGGGCGAGAACAACTGGGCGCGAACAACTGGGCGAGAACAACTGGCCGAGAACAACTGGGCGAGAACAACTGGCCGAGAACAACTGGGCGAGAACAACTGGGCGCGAACAACTGGGCGAGAACAACTGGGCGCGAACAACTGGGTCCGGAGAATTACAGGAGGAAAATGGGTAGATAGAAGGAGGATGAATGACCTGAGGGAAGAGATTGGGAAGCGGTTACTTTGAGAGAGTTGACTACCAAAGAGAGGAGAGGGGATGAAACAACCAGACTGCAGAAAAGGGGTCAGACCACAAGATTGCATCAAGTGAGATGTGAGAACGGCGGAGGAGTATGAAAAGAGGAGGGAAAAGCTTCTGATAAGGAACAGTGGAAGAGTACAACAACGAGAGCAGTAGGGTAGCTCCTACGTTACCGACATGTAGTGTCTCCAAGACTCTCCCTGACATGTAGTGTCTCCAAGACTCTCCCTGACATGTAGTGTCTTCAAGACTCTCCCTGACATGTAGTGTCTCCAAGACTCTCCCTGACATGTAGTGTGTTCAAGACTCTCCCTGACATGTAGTGTCTCCAAGACTCTCCCTGACATGTAGTGTCTCCAAGACTCTCCCTGACATGTAGTGTCTTCAAGACTCTCCCTGACATGTAGTGTCTCCAAGACTCTCCCTGACATGTAGTGTCTTCAAGACTCTCCCTGGCATGTAGTGTCTTCAAGACTCTCCCTGACATGTAGTGTCATGTAGTGTCTCCAAGACTCTCCCTGACATGTAGTGTCTTCAAGACTCTCCCTGACATGTAGTGTCTCCAAGACTCTCCCTGACATGTAGTGTCATGTAGTGTCTCCAAGACTCTCCCTGACATGTAGTGTCTCCAAGACTCTCCCTGACATGTAGTGTCTCCAAGACTCTCCCTGACATGTAGTGTCTCCAAGACTCTCCCTGACATGTAGTGTCTCCAAGACTCTCCCTGACATGTAGTGTCTCCAAGACTCTCCCTGACATGTAGTGTTTCCAAGACTCTCCCTGACATGTAGCGTCTCCAAGACTCTCCCTGACATGTAGTGTCATGTAGTGTCTCCAAGACTCTCCCTGACATGTAGTGTCTTCAAGACTCTCCCTGACATGTAGTGTCTTCAAGACTCTCCCTGACATGTAGTGTCTCCAAGACTCTCCCTGACATGTAGTGTCTCCAAGACTCTCCCTGACATGTAGTGTCTCCAAGACTCTCCCTGACATGTAGTGTCTCCAAGACTCTCCCTGACATGTAGTGTCTCCAAGACTCTCCCTGACATGTAGTGTCTTCAAGACTCTCCCTGGCATGTAGTGTCTTCAAGACTCTCCCTGACATGTAGTGTCATGTAGTGTCTCCAAGACTCTCCCTGACATGTAGTGTCTTCAAGACTCTCCCTGACATGTAGTGTCTTCAAGACTCTCCCTGACATGTAGTGTCTCCAAGACTCTCCCTGACATGTAGCGTCTCCAAGACTCTCCCTGACATGTAGTGTCATGTAGTGTTTCCAAGACTCTCCCTGACATGTAGTGTCTTCAAGACTCTCCCTGACATGTAGTGTCTTCAAGACTCTCCCTGACATGTAGTGTCTCCAAGACTCTCCCTGACATGTAGTGTCTCCAAGACTCTCCCTGACATGTAGTGTCTCCAAGACTCTCCCTGACATGTAGTGTCTCCAAGACTCTCCCTGACATGTAGTGTCTCCAAGACTCTCCCTGACATGTAGTGTCTTCAAGACTCTCCCTGGCATGTAGTGTCTTCAAGACTCTCCCTGACATGTAGTGTCATGTAGTGTCTCCAAGACTCTCCCTGACATGTAGTGTCTTCAAGACTCTCCCTGACATGTAGTGTCTTCAAGACTCTCCCTGACATGTAGTGTCTCCAAGACTCTCCCTGACATGTAGTGTCTCCAAGACTCTCCCTGACATGTAGTGTCTCCAAGACTCTCCCTGGCATGTAGTGTCTTCAAGACTCTCCCTGACATGTAGTGTCTCCAAGACTCTCCCTGACATGTAGTGTCTTCAAGACTCTCCCTGACATGTAGTGTCTTCAAGACTCTCCCTGACATGTAGTGTCTCCAAGACTCTCCCTGATATTTACGTAAATCCATATTGTTATGCCTGCGTGTGATGACCGACAATGACTGATGCATTGACTGACCGTTCTCAGGAGGTTGACGTGTTCCTCTCTCAGCTTCGTGTAGATGTCCTTCATCTTCTTGAACTTCTCCTCACTGACCCGTGCCACCTCTACAACAATCACATCATGTGGAACAACAACACCTCTACAACAATCACATTGTGTGGAACAACAACACCTCTACAACAATCACATTGTGTGGAACAACAACACCTCTACAACAATTACATCATGTGGAACAATAACACCTCTACAACAATCACATCTTTTTGAACAACAACACCTTTACAACAATCACATCGCGTGGAGCAACAACACCTCTACAACAATCACATCGCGTGGAGCAACAACACCTCTACAACAATCACATCATGTGGAGCAACAACACCTCTACAACAATCACATTGTGTGGAACAACAACACCTCTACAACAATCACATATTATGGAACAACAACACCTCTACAAGAATCACATCGCGTGGAGCAACAACACCTCTACAACAATCACATAATGTAGAACAACAACACCTCTACAACAATCACATCATGTGGAACAACAACACCTATACAACAATCACATCGTGTGGAACAACAACACCTCTACAACAATCACATCGTGTGGAACAACAACACCTCTACAACAATCACATCACATGGAGCACCAACACCTCTACAACAATCACAACATGTGGAGCAACAACATACAGACTTTCACATATTTTTGGTTGAAATCCTAATTTTTTTAATCTGCATAATGTTATATAAATTGACATAAAATGTTTCCATGGGTTAATGTGAATATGTCTATATCATTCCTATACTGAGCTGGTGTCGCTGTCTATCAGGCTCTAAAACATACCAATATCAAACAAAATCTGCTAGGCTTCACTGGAAATCTGCCTAGCACGAAAAGTTTGTCATTCAATTTCATATTTGTCTGATGAACACTAGAAAATGTGTACTTTATCATGATTTTTCCATTTGAAATAAATCTGTATAAAATTGGGATACTGCTGTATATCTCCCAAAAATCCATATTGCATATGGGAAATCCATAAGATGTGGAAAGGGTGTCGCCAGTTTAGTTCACACCATTAAGTGGTGTCCTCATGGGAGGTAGTCTTGTCAAATGCCTCTGCTGTGTCAAACTTCTACTGTGGATCAGAGAAAACAACCACAGTTCCCCGAGTCAACACGATGAAAACTGACTGATGCTCACCAAATGACAAACAGAGCGAATCCCTTCACCTGTTCGGTTATTAACTGTTATTGATGTTTTGAGCTCTCATTAAAGATAATGTAATTTTCCAAGCATCCAAGTGAGCACCGTGTTCAATGGTAGCAGACTGATTGACCAGCTAAGGCTGTCTGGGAGCACATTGTTATAGGCAGAGTGGTTGCAAAACAGTTGTCAGATGCAAGTTGTGTAATTTATATAATATTACTCATGATTTTGTTGTTATTTCTAAGTGTTGTACTTTTACTTCAAGTACTTTTGAAAAGTAGTTTTACTTATTACTCAAGTACTTTTTTACAAAGTAATTTTACTTTTACTCAAGGAGTTTTTAGGTGAATTACTTTTACTCAAGTACAACATTAAAGTAATTCAGTCAACCCTGACAGTTAACCCAAACAACATCAATGTTACTGTTGCAGCCTGGACAAGGCGGTCAAATAATAACTACAGTTTACTCAAGTTCATTCAATTGAATCCTCTTGCCAGGTAGTTAGCAATATCGACTGATATCGTCATGGATGCTTCTGCAATGGCTGATGAGAGATGAAGTCTACGACAGGTTACACATTTACCCCCTGTGTGGGATCTTTTACTTCCCCTGGCACAGACACCAGATAGAAGGGACCAACGGCTTTTAGTGTCTCTTCCGAAAGACACAGGCAAAGTGGGGTGAAAGAAACTGCCCTAGTTTCAAAATGCTAGCAGCTGAATTTGAACCCCGGTCCCCTCGACTGACAGTTCAACGTTCTATCACACATCCACCGTGCCCCACACGTTTACTCACGATGGTTATTCACGTCAGTAAAACAACATATGAATAAAGATGTTACAACATGAACTACAATGCAGCAGAACATTATAACTCACGAGAGGCTGAAGCGAGCTGGTCTGAGGCGTCGCTGTTTCTCTCGGTCTCCTTCACCAGGTCCCGCAGAGACTCGTTCTCCTGGAATCAGACATACAGCAAGATTGTGAGGACAGAGACCCATAATATCTGCCTATCGTCGCCACAAACCCAACTTCAGAGGTGCACCAAACCAGGTAACATGAAGATGGATGCACAAAAGTCACCATCTGCGTGAGGGACTGCCAAAGATTTAAGGTGGAAATACAATTTCGAAAAAAATCTTTATTTTTCTGTGAAAGGTAGCTAAAGGTTTAGATTACTTTACGGTGATGGGAAGTTTGTTCCAGATTTTAGGAGCAGCTGCAGATAAAGCCTAGGCTGAGCTTAGTTATAGATACAAAAATCTGTTGTAAGATAGACGATCTGAGCTGCCAGGGGATATTTGAAACATGCAGGAGACAAGATAAGTAGAGTGGCCGTTGTGTAGACAGTGCACAGTATGCAGGAGACAAGCCAAATAGAGTGGCCGTTGTGTAGACAGTGCACAGTATTCAGGAGAGGACACGGTAGGTTCCACATCAAATATAACATGATATTTATTTCTGAATCTTTCATTAAATCAATTCCCACATACATTTCAGGAGAAGACAATAAAAAGCCATCAACTCCTGTTGTGAATTTTTACTGCACCAAGTGCTGGTCACATGACAGTCTTACAGGACAGAAATTGCTATTCAACAGATACTGTAGGTAAATATAATTTAGTAGCAGAAGCAACTTTAATAATATTATTTGAAAAATAAAAAGTTTATTCAGTTATTAATAAACTTTGACTTCCAAAAGCCTGGCAGTTAATTTTTTACTATTTCAATGTGTGATTACAATTAAAAAAATTGCACAATTATCAAGTATCATCAATGAAATTCATATTTCCATGAACAAGTCTGCTTCTATTTCCTAAGTCATCCATTTTATAAAGGTTTATTGTAATTCAACAGGTCTATTCTATTTGTCTGTTCACAGAGAGGCAGACGTGGAGAATCCAGAGTGATACAAAGTAGAATAGGTTTTGAATGTGTTACAATGCCTTTATTATTTTATTATTATTCATATTCTGTTATTTCTATGGCTCACACAAACATGATGTACAGATTATGGTAATGTAATTCATGTAGAACTCATTTGTAGTACATGGTGAGAGAATGGACAAATAGGTTGCCATGCTTGTGATCACACAACAGATTCTCTCTGCCTGCGACATGCACTGCAGGTGGAGAGACCCAAGAGAGCCTCTTGTTCTGGAGATGTCCTCATTCCTCACCGCGACAAATAGAATGGTAATTTCTGTCTGTGTAGAGGACAAATAGAATGGACATTTCTGTTCATGGAGAGGACAAATAGAATAGACATTTCTGTCTGTGGATAGGACAAATAGAATAAACATTTCTGTATGTGGAGAGGACAAATAGAATGGCCATTTCTGTCTGTGGAGAGGACAAATAGAATGGACATTTCTGTTCGTGGAGAGGACAAATAGAATAGACATTTCTGTCCGTGGATAGGACAAATAGAATAAACATTTCTGTCTGTGGAGAGGACAAATAGAATAGACATTCCTTGGAGAGGACAAATAGAATAGACATTTCTGTCTGTGGAGAGAACAAATAGAATGGCCATTTCTGTCCGCGGAGAGGACAAATAGACTAGACTCAACGAACCTGTGATGTTGACTCAGCAATTTGTTTCATCTCACTCAGCTCCATCTCGAGTTGTTGTATGCGGGTCTGGAGCGACTCCATCATCATGGCACCCTCCGCCTTCTGACTGACCAGCTCCGCCTTGAGTCGCTCCACCTCTTTCATCAGGTGCTCAATGAACCGGTCCTGGGTCCTCTCTCTAAAACATACATCAATGGTTCTGGGTCCTCTCTCTAAAATACACATCAATGGTCCTCGGTCCTCTCTAAAACACACAGATGAATGAACAAGTACTGAGTCCTCTTTTTCAAACCCACAGCTCAATTAACCGGTCCTGGGTCCTCTATCTACAAATTCATAGCTCAATGGGTCCTGCTTCTACACACACATGCACGTATTCATGCCTGCCCTCCCGCACGCACCCACCCATGCACGGATGCATGCACGAATGCACGCAAACATGCACACAAATACACACGCCACTGGCAAAGAGACTTAAAGAAAAGAATAAAATGTTCTTTGACTTACATAAACTACAGATACCACTATCAGAGAGCACAGCTATGTGCAAAAGAGCACACACGTATTTTGTACATTCTTTAACTGATCCCACTAATTTTTATTGAGGCCCACAGACCTAGGCACAACTATCATTTAAGTCTATAGGCTCACAGACCTAGGCACAACTATCATTTAAGTCTATAGGCCCACAGACCTAGGCACAACTATCATTTAAGTCTATAGGCCCACAGACCTAGGCACAACTATCATTTAAGTCTATAGGCTCACAGACCTAGGCACAACTATCATTTAAGTCTATAGGCCCACAGACCTAGGCACAACTATCATTTAAGTCTATAGGCTCACAGACCTAGGCACAACTATCATTTAAGTCTATAGGCCCACAGACCTAGGCACAACTATCATTTAAGTCTATAGGCTCACAGACCTAGGCACAACTATCATTTAAGTCTATAGGCCCACAGACCTAGGCACAACTATCATTTAAGTCTATAGGCTCACAGACCTAGGCACAACTATAATTTAAGTCTATACGCCCACAGACCTAGGCACAACTATCATTTAAGTCTATAGGCCCACAGACCTAGGCACAACTATCATTTAAGTCTATAGGCCCACAGACCTAGGCACAACTATCATTTAAGTCTATAGGCCCACAGACCTAGGCACAACTATCATTTAAGTCTATAGGCCCACAGACCTAGGCACAACTATCATTTAAGTCTATACGCCCACAGACCTAGGCACAACTATCATTTAAGTCTATACAATCTACAACATGTCGGTGAGTTGCAGCAATAAACCTGGACACAAGGAAAGCACTCACTTCTCTGTTGGTTCTGGTGGTGAGTGAGCTCCATTCTGTGCAAATGTCTCTTCAAACCGTGCTTGGTCGTCCTGCAGCACAGCACCAGTTGCTACACATGATTCATCAAGACTTGCTTGCAAAACAACGCTATATTCTCTTGTGCCCTGGAGAGGACAGTTTAGTGGTGCAAACCATTGACTTGCGAGACGGGTGATGATATCTGAACTAGTCACTGAAGAAGCTTGAATGAAGCTGACAATTTCAGGAATTATGTGCACTATATTACACCCAATATTTTCAGTAAAGAAGCCACAGTGACGCCCTCTGGAGAATGGCTCACCACTCAATTCGCCCAATATTTCTATCGTTTTCCGACAGGTAGAAAAGCATATCAGGTGAGCAGCAAACGCATATGTAAAAGACTCTAAATAACCACCTTTGTGGTTTTTGAAAACATCATCAATCAGTAGATCAGAGGCCAATGGTCCAAGGAGACAAAGGAACATCGAAAGAGGGGAGTGGACCTCCGTGACTGGGAGGAGATACTGGGAGGAGATACTGGGAGGAGACACTGGGAGGAGACACTGGGAGGAGACACTGGGAGGAGACACTGGGAGGAGATACTGGGAGGAGACTCTGGGAGGAGACACTGGGAGGAGACACTGGGAGGAGACACTGGGAGGAGATACTGGGAGGAGATACTGGGAGGAGATACTGCCAGTCTGCCCCAAAGTTAGCGTATTAAGCATATTTGAACTGCTTATATCAATGGTGGCAGTCTTCTACCCTGTCGTGATATTGCTGATAAAATTCTACCTTATGATAATACAAAATGCAGTCAACAAATAGTGTACTGTTCTCCTCTATTTGCATGTATCTGAAAGGGGGAAAATCACATTCTTTACAAATATTTAATACCTGTGATGACGTTGTTGATGATGTGTCAACAAGAAGGTCAATGGTCGAGTCATTCTCTGGCACCACTGTCGGTTCTGGCACTACAGCGACAGGCTTGACATGACTTGTCAGATCTGCAGCCCTCAGGAAGTTGGGAGGTTCCTACAGAAACAGATAAACAAGCAAACTGTGTGATACGTGGAGCACAGTGGCGGAGTGATTAGAACGTGGGCCTCTCAATCGAGAGAACCCGGGTTTAAATCCTCTTGCTGCCGTTTCAAAGCTTTGGCAATTTCGTTCACCCCACATTGCCTCAGTACACTCAGCTGTAAATGAGTACCTGGCTATAGACAGAGGTGGATATCTGAAAAAATAGTCTTTGTGCAGTAATTGCAGTGTGGCTGAATGCTTCCCAGAGAAGTCGAGATGGCATTGAAATCAAACCTGGGACCAAAGTACTTAGTACATTTTTTAAATACTCGTACTCGTAGAAATTATGGTCGTGTACTCGTGTTCAATGTACTCAGAGTACATCTGGGTACTTTTTCAATGATATTGTGAAAATTATTTTATTTCTTATTTTATCAAATCATTAACAACTACAACAATAATTTCAAAAAGTATGGTAACAAATTGTATTACCTGCATATGAATCAAATAAAAAAATTTCTGTTCTTGCATGCATCTCAGCTGAGTTATATATGTTTTCGCATACAGGATCATTAAAAACACTTTTATTATGTATAATAACCATGATATTAATTGCAATGTAATAGCCCCTGATTTGTAATAACTGTTATTGTTACACTTAGTAATGAACAGGTCTGCCAGATGGTGAAGCATAAAGCGCTTTGAAGAGTCTAAAGGACTGGATGAGAACGTACCTTCACATTTACCTTTATTATTCGCCAGAGAAAGATACATTGTGTACAATCAGATGAGGCAGATATTCCTCGCACATCCCTAGACATTAGTATAACTCACTGGAGCTTATATTTTTCGATATTGATCTGCTCCTTTTACATTAAGAATTTGTTGATTTCCCCCGCCTTTCGTGAAAAATTTCTTTGCATTCAAAAGGAATGAATTAATATTGAAATAAAACATTCTTATCTTGCAGCCGTGTATTCTGAATACTATTTCTTGATGTCTAGTGGCAAGTGACAATATGAAACTGCAGTGAAGTCAATTCAAGAAAAGCCATTTGCTTGCATTGAATTTAGGAAAATAATTTATTTAAACATATGGAAAATGACACATTTTCTACTGAACGTTTAAAAATTATTAACACATTTAAAAGTGGATAAAACAATTGTTAAACCATGTATAAAAATGCAAATAGAAAGCCAAAGTGCATATTAAATATTTTTACAGATTTATATAAGAACGTACCTTTACTTTCACCCTTAAAGTTGCCTCCTCAAATCATTTTTTTTGCCCGTCTCGATTCAGATTTGTTTTACGAAAAATGTCACCTATCTAGTACCGATGATGACACACAAGTTCATTTGTACAAATTTGTTAATCGGTTTTGATCAAATGATCAGACAAACAATTAAATATTTTTTTACTGGATCCAGTGAAATTTTGCAAAAAGAGCAAAAGTAGTCCGGCTCTATATACTATATACTCTATATACTATATACTATATACTCTATATACTATATACACGGCTATTCACACTTTTGCAAATTACCCGATCTAATGATTAAGTACATTCTTTCAACAATTTTAGCAAAAGTGTGTGTTCTTTTATTAAACCAACTGTATATATAGTTAGAAGATAATATACTTAACTTAAATTATTCACACACTATCTGAACATCAATAAACCTGATTCAATCAATTGAGGGAGCTTAAATTCAAACAGTTCTTTGCTGCTCCAAAATAGTGATATTAATAATAAACAGACACTTCAGAATTAAGACCACTTGCAACTAATCCCAGTTTTTATACTAAAGGTTAAACTCCATATGATTTTCAAATTAAAATGAACAGAAAAGCAAAATATTTACAGATGCAAAAAAAAAAATTTTCTTCAGCAGGACAGTGTGAAAACATAAATGTTATCAAATGTATTCATTAGAAGCAGTAAAGACACAGGAAATACACAATAATGTATTTATTCACTAAGTAGAAGTTGTAAGTGTGATCTGTGTACTCACGGAAGGCAACACGGGCACTGATATTAAATGTTTGAAGTACTGCAGGTTGGCTGAATTGCTGTAGAACTTCTTCAAACTGAAATAAAACAACGCCACATTTACACACAACAATAGACAGTCAACACACTTATTGCATGTTGAGGCGCATGTTGTCTGATGACAAACCTTTGATGCCATTGCTGGGAAGATGCCAAATAACATTACTATGTAGTACGTTAAATAATTATGCCATATTGCCATTGCCGTTAATGCTGAACATGTTGTATTTATATCATATAAAACTGTAAAAACATGTTGTATTTATATCATAGAACTGTAAAACATATTGTATTTATATCATATAGAACTGTAAAAACATGTTGTATTTATATCATATAAAACTGTAAAAACATGTTGTATTTATATCATATAGAACTGTAAAAACATGTATTTATATCATATAAAACTGTAAAAACATGTATTTATATCATATAGAACTGTAAAACATGTTGTATTTATATCATATAGAACTGTAAAAACGTATTTATATCATACAGAACTGTAAAACATGTATTTATATCATATAGAACTGTAAAAACGTATTTATATCACATAGAACTGTGCTGTATTTATTTCATATAGAACTGTAAAAACATGTTGTATTTGTATCATATAGAACTGTAAAAACATGTTGTATTTATACCATATAAAACTGTAAAAACAAACACAGTAAAACAATGTGTAAAACCTTTTCATTAAAGACACATTTAATAATTTCATTGCATAATGGTGCGTCTATATTCAGCATATGAATAAAATAAAATACAGTATAAACATGGCGTGTTTCTCTGTAATCTACATTAACACACTATGGTAAATAAATCTTGAATTATAAAAATTTTGTCTTTTGAATGATTTTCTATTAGTGACTTCAGCTGCAATAAATTTGCAAAAATGGGTCATGACATATTTTAATCGTTTCTGTTGTTAAACAGCCCAGAACACTGTCCAGTATCAAAGCTTACACTGTCACCACTATGAGTCACAATTGTCAGTCACCACTGTCACTGTCACCACTACTGCTGTCATTGCTGTCACCACTGACCTCTCGTACTGCTGGTAGAACCTGTCTCTGTGACCACCAAGAGTATCAGGGGGAAGACCTGGAAGACGACACCATCACCAGTCATGGCAATGTACCGGTATTTGTCACGTACTTGCTATGTACGTCAAACTTTATGAGAATCATCAACAAACATGACACACAACTGCTCTTACAACGTACCTTCATTTCTTAACATCTAGTACCAGACACTGCCTCTAATGAGTCTAATGATTGTATTTATTTTAGTAAATTGAGAAATACAAACCCGTAATGGTATTATTAATAATAATGAGTACAAAAACAATAACAATAGTTAGTTAATTGTAATAATAGCTAATTCACCCACAAACATTGTGCCATATACATAAATACATTTTAAATGTTTTTATATTTATTTTACATTATTACAACTAGCTTTACAACTCATTAAAGAATACAAAACAGAATGTACAAAATATCATTACACTGACTGACAAGTTTGGCGAATTAGCCAACACGATATGCTACAAATACTTAACTAAATGTGCAATTTTCTAAATGCATGCTTATCCACTGCATGAATTTTGTCCAAATTAACTTAAAATGCAACATTGTAATGTGTGCACAATCATTTTATCCAGTGCATTTTCACCACAGATGTGAGTGTCACAGAACAGTGTAAATACGTATGATAATAAAAAAGATAATCAATTTACAACAGTTCTGTGTGATATCTAGATTAGTGAAACCGCAACATGAACAAAATACAAACCTTAATTAAACAAACCTTATGGTTTGTTCTAGTTGTGCCTGACATTACGCAAGTGATTTTGCTTAATTGGATGGGTAACATTTTGTCACATGACAATGTGCAGCTAAATTATGTGTGTATTTACTGTATTTGACCTATTAAGCGTACATGCCCTAATTAGCGTACACCCCTTTTTAATCAGCAGGATCCATAATTATTGTAATATGACTAGT
Organism: Lamellibrachia columna; assembly: GCA_963662155.1. Lineage (NCBI taxonomy): Eukaryota > Metazoa > Annelida > Polychaeta > Sabellida > Siboglinidae > Lamellibrachia > Lamellibrachia columna. The sequence goes on along the minus strand of OY759269.1, from coordinate 44,681,260 downwards.
GTGGAACAACTGAAAAGTGTCGCCATCTGGTGTTAAACAGTTGGCGCCACTTTTCAGTTGTTCTACATTAGTCACCAAATGTTAAACAGTAACCTTATTGTCTAAAGAAAAATTTTTGGTGTATGCTTTATAAGAACAGATTCCTTGAAAATTTTCCATGGCCCAATTTTTTTTAAAGAAACAATGTACACTTATTAGGTCAAATATGGTAGACATGTTACAAGCCAAGCAAGGCAAATTGACTTGCACCAATCCCGACTTGAGCTTTGGTCAAATTGGGATCAGTCCCAACTCCACCGTGGATATGGCCAGTTTGTATCCACAAACTGACCTCACTAATCGATCTCGCAAGTGGTTACACCACCGATTCTTGCGCCACAATATGAAGCGACAGTGTCGGCTGATCAATTGGGCAAATAATCGCTTGTGTTAACCTGGCTTAACAAGTGGATTGTGACTGTGTCGAGCAGGAGGGCGGCACAAAACCAGAAAGAGTCACCCATTGACCCCAATATATCTCACCCTGACATGGCCAGGAACAGCTAACCACCGACAAACCCAAAATAAAAATAAACCATAACAATTCAACAAGGAAACTGCCCACAACCCTCTACATACCAGATCCTGGTGTTTCCAAAAAGAAAAGCACAACTTTCAATATCTACAGCAACTATCAGCATATCAAAGTCTTGGTCATATTAATTTTAATGTGGGCATTTTTATTCAAGAAACAGAGATTACTTTTTCCACATTTGTAAACCACCACCAACTATCAAGCAGCCATCAGAAATAAATTAGAATGAAATTTATTTGATAGTGTATGTATGACACTGAGTGAGTGAGTGAGTGAGTGAGTGAGTGAGTGAGTGAGTGAGTGAGTGAGTGAGTGATTGCGTGCGTGCGTGTTAGTGTGGGCTTGTGTGCGTGTGGGCATGTTAGTGAATGAGTGAGTGAGTGAGTGAGTGATTGCGTGCGTGCTTGTTAGTGTGTGCTTGTGTGCGTGTGGGCATGTTAGTGAATGAGTGAGTGAGTGAGTGAGTGAGTGAGTGAGTGAGTGAGTGAGTGAGTGAGTGAGTGAGTGAGTGAGTGAGTGAGTGAGTGAGTGAGTGAGTGAGTGAGTGAGTGAGTGAGTGAGTGAGTGAGTGAGTGAGTGAGTGAGTGAGTGAGTGAGTGAGTGAGTGAGTGAGTGAGTGAGTGAGTGAGTGAGTGAGTGAGTGAGTGAGTGAGTGAGTGAGTGAGTGAGTGAGTGAGTGAGTGAGTGAGTGAGTGAGTGAGTGAGTGAGTGAGTGAGTGAGTGAGTGAGTGAGTGAGTGAGTGAGTGAGTGAGTGAGTGAGTGAGTGAGTGAGTGAGTGAGTGTGTGCACATGAATATACATAAGTATGCATATATGTGCACGTGCCTTATTTATCACACATGTATTACAATTTATAATTAATGAATTTGCTAATGAACATAACAACATACACAGTAGCACGTTTCCCCAACCCCCACCTTATTTTCTAGCAAGACAACACAAATCTGTCAAACACTGAATGTCCCACTGTACCCTGGGAAGGTGATCAGATGACTTATGCCCTACTGAATTCCTGAGAAGAATGTCACGATTTATGTCCCACTGAATACTGAGAAGGCGGTCACATGACTTACTTGAGTGCAGCTTAAAGAGCAGTTTGACGATGTAGTCGTACACCTGACATGAGTCCTGGACGCAGAGAATGAGGGGTGCCAGACGACACTGACCACTTGCCGTCATGGAGTTGGACCGTGACATATCCAGTGACCCGAATACTGTGAAACCAAACCACCAGTTGTCTGAGCACATGTGGGGATGAGCGAAAACATACTTCTGGTTTATTCAATTGCGAACAGTGTAACCAATCATACAGGAAAACATAAAAAAATTTACCTATGAATAATAATCTACTCATCTACTCAGATTATGATTTATTTTAATTTATCTGATTTTACACACATGCATATATACGTACATAAATGTTTTTTATTTATTGTACATTTATTTTAATAATATTTTAAAGCTGTTTTTATAGTCTCTGATAACTGGTTTTTGATTGGTCGATGTACATAATATATATAATGTGGGGTGGGGTGGGGTGGTTTGGCAGATAGAGGGTCGGACTATCAATCAAGGGGACCTGGGTTGAAGTTCACCTGTTGCTGTTTTTAAACTTGGGCAATTTTGTTCACCCCACTTTGTCTGTGCCTACGCCGGGGAAGCAAAAGATCCCAGGCAGGGGGTAAATGAGTAACCTGCATTGGACTCACTAACACTAGAGAAGGAAACTCTAAAATAAACCCTCAGAGCAACACTTTAAAAAAAATCTTGCCGAGTAATTATCCAGATACAGTATAATTTTATCTTCATGTAAAATACTATTATTTGTATAATTAATGAAAGTTCTAACATTTGAATACAATTTTCATGATGTCAAGAAACAATAAGACATACCAGCTGCCTGCAAGGCAAGGATGTCATCCATGCAATCTAACATGTCCACACTCAGCTCAAAACTGAAACAAGAAGTGTGTTGAAAGTAAAATCTCGATGAAAGGAGAGCACAAACGACATCAACATCTTTATGTACGGTTGATGGACACAGTTAATTATCCTGAATCAAACAATGTCCTGGGTGAAGGCAGACATCTTTAATGGCAAAGTTATTGGATAAAATAAGAGAGGTGCGGTAATTTAGTGGTTAGCACAACCACTTTATGCGACAGAGTTCTGAGTTCAAGACCAGAACCGGGTATGTTTGTTTGGTGTAAAAACCTGGCTCTCAACATTGGAAACTGTGTATCTCTCACGACTCGGATGATCACGTTAATGTCGGTCCCGTCTCATTTAAATGGGAACATAAAAGAACCATTGAGGGCGACAAGCACCCTGGCAGTGACCACCCTCAATGCCAGCATATCATGGTCAGTTTGGCAATAATGTTTTGAGAAAGGCTGACTAGTTCAATGAGACCTCGTAATGCCATACAATAGTAGTACAATAGTAGTACAATAGTAGTACAATATTAGTACAATAGTAGTACAATAGTAGTACAATAGTAGTACAATATTAGTACAATATTAGTACAATAGTAGTACAATAGTAGTACAATAGTAGTACAATAGTAGTACAATAGTAGTACAATAGTAGTACAATAGTAGTAGCCGAGTGCTGGAAACAACTAGAACTAGAAATAAACAAACACTGACTCAGTGAAACTTCTTAATACTGGCTGGATAAGTCAACTAGTATTTAATTTAATCTTTGTGGATATTTCTGTTATGAGATGAAGACAGAGAAATGGAAAGGAGAGAGATATGGAGAGGAAGAGAGCAATCTAGGGTGAGCGGGAGTGAGTACGAGAGAGGGCGAGAAGGATGGTGGGAGGGAAAGTGTGGAAGGGATAGAGGGAACGAGAAGGGGAGAGGAGGGTGGTAGAGGGAGAAGGAAAGGATGAGGAAATGGGGGGAGGGAGGGATGGGGGAGAGGAGGGGGAGAGGGGAGGGAGGGAGGGAGTGAGGGGAGGCAAGGAGGGAGGCTGCTCACCAGGAGACATTTCTTATTACTAGACATTAATGACTAAATTACACCTACATTTTGCCAAACATGCCAGAACGTGTGTGAACAGACATACAGAATTAATCACCTCCTAGTGCTACTAACGTGTGTTTATTTCATTTGCACACATCTTTACATTTGTTAATCGTTGATATAATTTGCACGTAAAATTTGCACATACATTCTACACTTATCAACAGCTGTTAACATCACCTGCACATATAGTCTACACCACTTACTATCTATTAATATCACATGCATATGTAGACTACACTTACTAGCTATTAATAGCACACGCACATGTAGACTACACTTACTAGCTGTTGACGTCGTGAGCACATATCTTTTCCAGTTGTTCATCTTGCAACAACAAATTACCGGGGATTTCTGGATACTGTAACAGACATTCAATTTGTGAAGAAACACGTCAGACCAGACCACTGTTACAGCGGTCTGTGGGTTGTCTCTAGCATAGCTATGGTGGGGCATGGCCCACAACAACTGTTGTAATTGGATCCTCGTGCCTCAACATCTTAAAGGTTCCTCCTCAATTTTCTTAAAGGTTCCTCCTCAATTCTCTTAAAGGTTCCTCCTCAATTCTCTTAAAGGTTCCTCCTCAATTCTCTTAAAGCTCCCTCATCAATTCTCATAAAGGTCCTTCCTCAATTCTTTTAAAGGTTCCTCCTCAATTCTCTTAAAGGTTCCTCCTCAATTCTCTTAAAGGTTCCTCCTCAATTCTCTTAAAGCTCCCTCATCAATTCTCATAAAGGTCCTTCCTCAATTCTTTTAAAGGTTCCTCCTCAATTCTCTTAAAGGTTCCTCCTCAATTCTCTCAAAGCTCCCTCATCAATTCTCATAAAGGTCCTTCCTCAATTCTTTTAAAGGTTCCTCCTCAATTCTCTTAAAGGTTCCTCCTCAATTCTCTTAAAGCTCCCTCATCAATTCTCATAAAGGTCCTTCCTCAATTCTCATAAAGGTCCTTCCTCAATTCTCTTAAAGGTTCCTCCTCAATTCTCTTAAAGGTTCGTCCTCAATTTTTTTAAGGGTTCCTCCTCAATTCTCTTAAAGGTTCCTCCTCAATTCTCTTAAAGGTTCCTCCTCAATTCTCTTAAAGCTCCCTCATCAATTCTCATAAAGGTCCTTCCTCAATTCTTTTAAAGGTTCCTCCTCAATTCTCTTAAAGGTTCCTCCTCAATTCTCTTTAAGGTTCCTCCTCAATTCTTTTAAAGGTTCCTCCTCAATTCTTTTAAAGGTTCCTCCTCAATTCTCTTAAAGGTTCCTCCTCAATTCTCTTAAAGCTCCCTCATCAATTCTCATAAAGGTCCTTCCTCAATTCTTTTAAAGGTTCCTCCTCAATTCTCTTAAAGGTTCCTCCTCAATTCTCTTAAAGCTCCCTCATCAATTCTCATAAAGGTCCTTCCTCAATTCTCTTAAAGGTTCCTCCTCAATTCTCTTAAAGGTTCGTCCTCAATTTTTTTAAAGGTTCCTCCTCAATTCTCTTAAAGGTTCCTCCTCAATTCTCTTAAAGGTTCCTCCTCAATTCTCTTAAAGCTCCCTCATCAATTCTCATAAAGGTCCTTCCTCAATTCTTTTAAAGGTTCCTCCTCAATTCTCTTTAAGGTTCCTCCTCAATTCTTTTAAAGGTTCCTCCTCAATTCTTTTAAAGGTTCCTCCTCAATTCTCTTAAAGGTTCCTCCTCAATTCTCTTAAAGCTCCCTCATCAATTCTCATAATGGTCCTTCCTCAATTCTTTTAAAGGTTCCTCCTCAATTCTCTTAAAGGTTCCTCCTCAATTCTCTTAAAGCTCCCTCATCAATTCTCATAAAGGTCCTTCCTCAATTCTCTTAAAGCTCCCTCATCAATTCTCATAAAGGTCCTTCCTCAATTCTTTTAAAGGTTCCTCCTCAATTCTCTTAAAGGTTCCTCCTCAATTCTCTTAAAGCTCCCTCATCAATTCTCATAAAGGTCCTTCCTCAATTCTTTTAAAGGGTCCTCCTCAATTCTCTTAAAGGTTCCTCCTCGATTCTCTTAAAGCTCCCTCATCAATTCTCATAAAGGTCCTTCCTCAATTCTTTTAAAGGTTCCTCCTCAATTCTCTTAAAGGTTCCTCCTCAATTCTCTTAAAGGTTCCTCCTCAATTCTTTTAAAGGTTCCTCCTCAATTCTCTTAAAGGTTCCTCCTCAATTCTCTTAAAGGTTCCTCCTCAATTCTCTTAAAGCTCCCTCATCAATTCTCATAAAGGTCCTTCCTCAATTCTTTTAAAGGTTCCTCCTCAATTCTCTTAAAGGTTCCTCCTCAATTCTCTTAAAGCTCCCTCATCAATTCTCATAAAGGTCCTTCTTCAATTCTCTTAAAGGTTCCTCTTCAATTCGATTTTTTCACTAGTCTCATTTCAAATTCACCTTGCAAAATCAAGCCTATCTTGTATCCACTACAATATGCTAGCTCGTTTGTGCAACTCTTGTATGTAGTTTTTTGTGAAATCATCAAACAAAGTATTAAAAAGCAAAAATGGAAACACTGAAAACTCACACATTTTTTATTTTGTAACTTTGTCATACGATCAGTGAGAGGATGGAAGTCATGCCCATGATCGGCCTTGACCCCACAAAGTGTTTACTATTTTGGATATCCTTGAGCCTTATCAGATCTAACGACGAAAGTAAGGAAGGAGTTTCAAACACGTCAGCACCAATGTTATAAAAACGACAAAAGCGAGAGAAGATTGGCGACCTACTGTACCTTGCTGTAGTACGCGAGTCGTCCAATTAGTAGCTTTGTGTAGTTGGCAATCAAATTCCCATAACTATCTCTTAAGTGACCCTACAACATGAAACAACTATTAATAATAATAACAAAACTTCTATACGGCCTAAACCATCAGAAACATAATTAATGACCTCCTAGTTCAGAGACACAACAAGCTAGAATCGCTAAGCATGATATCATGAACAGGGATGTGCAAAAGACTGTTGAGAATATAAGGTGGAAATGAAAAAATTAAACTTGTCCGCTTTGCCACCGTCAAACGAGTGATAAAAAAATCAGTAACATGGTGCCACCTTGCAAGCAAAAACACACACACAATGATTTATTTCAAAAGGGACCGCTAGGTGTCGCCACAACAGCATATCATTGCTGTCCTTTAATAACATAGCGTGCCTTCACTCCTGAAAATCTATGTTTTTGCATATGGTTTCACTTCTGAAAAAGGGGGTGCTCATCTATTAGATGGTGTGCTTCTACTGGGTACTGGGTACTGGGTACTGGGTACTCACCCATAGTTTACCGAGCTCTGTCATGAAGCCAGTGTATCTGCGAGAGTCGACGAGCACCTGGAAAACACAAAGTTAATAATAATAATAATTAACTTCTATGGCGCCTATATCCTCAGGAACCTGAGCTCAGAGGCGCAACAAAACAGAATCATTAAGCATAATCGTGAACAGGAAAAACGTCGTTATCAGAACGAGGGACAATCAAGATATATGGTGGAAATGCAATTTGGAATAAATGTCTTGAGTTTTTTTCGGAAAATAGTTATAGTTTCAGATGTTTTCAAAGTGATGGGGAGTTCATTCCAGACCCTAGGTGCAGCAACAGAGAAAGCATGTTTACCCAAGTTAAGTTTTGTTTTAGGCACAATAAGTTGTGAAATTGATGATCTGAGCTGCCTAGGGATAGTTGAAAGATGCAGGAGACTAGCCAAGTAGGGTGGTTATTGTGTAGATAGAGCACGATATGCAAGAGCAGTAGATATAGATATGTGACACCGAATTCGATGGAGATCATGTATATGATATAAACAGGATTTACATACTTGAGAAATATGCTGGCGAAAGTTGAAGTCACTATCAAAGACAACACCTAGATTATGAACAGTATCTGATGGGAATGTATCACTGCCAAGTAGTTTAACTGGAAAATGGTTGACGAACCTATTTCGTTGTTGTTTAGTGCCAATAATAATAAAGTCAGTTTTATCTGGATTAAGCTTTAGCTTACTTGATTCCATCCTAAACAAGATATCAGTAAGACAATCACTTAAAGTCGAGACAGATTCTTGAGCATTTATCTGATTGTAAAAGTGATATATAAACCTGTGTCATCAGCATACAGGTGATGACTGAGATTATGATTAGTAATGACTTGGCTGAGAGACGTAGTATATAAGCTGAACAGAACAGGGCCAAGGACAGAGCCTTGCGGCACTCCAATGGAAGGTGTTGTGGACAAGATAATGTGCCAGATATGCTAATATTTTGGTATCTGTCTGAAAAATAAGATTTGAACCACCGAAGAGCTGGGCCAGAAATGCCAAAATATCTATGGAACATTATTCTGTGTGTGGGTTATTATCATATATTGGGTGAAACATTGTCCTCTCAAATAATGTCCCACAGTACTTTATTCTGTGTGATATCATCATATGCTGGGTGAAATATTGTCCTCTCAGATAATGTCCCACAGTACTTTATTCAAGAAACAGTGGTACATTTAAGATCTCAGAAAGGGAGGCCAATTTTAGTCACCCATTAGTCAGACAGGTGGTGAAGACGTCAGTGAAACGGGATCAGTGATGAAAAAGGAAGGAAAAAAAATTGTACGACAGGTATCTATGCCAGTCTCTCCCGGACGTCAGGGATAAAGAGGAGAGCTACAACAGTTTGCCATGCGACAATGTAGAAGTGCTACAGGTTATAAAAAATTCTTATCCCCCCAAAAAGCCAACGGGGGACCATGGACATATGCCCCCCAAATATGCCCCTGCTGTGAGATGATGTCCCATGAGACAATATGTTATGAGACATTACCCTACAAGACGGTATCTTTCAAAACAATACCAATGAATGGCCTATGACACATTCATTTCAGGAAAAAAATTTTATCAGACATTACATCATTTGACAATATACTATATAACTTGCAAATGTTTGAATACACCTGTACCTTTACATTATACTATTCAAAGTGGGATCGCTTATGCACTTTTTTGACAAGTTTTGACTGAGACTCGGACACGCCTTGTGTCACCCTCTGGTCTCCTTAAGCAGCCTTTAGTAGGAGTCCATGTAACTCCCTACTTTTTAAGATGATAAACCCAGCATTAACTGGCTGATTTCAAACGTCCATCAACACGCATGTACACAGCAATCTAGCATTGGCTCTAGGCTATACCGAGTAGTCATACCCGCTTCTATTCGTTTGAAAAACTGTGAGAGAAGTGTGTGTGTTTCAATGTTCAGCATCCTCATTGCCAGGGGCTTCTGACTACATCACTACCCCTGGCAGATCTACCCTTGCCACCAGGGGCTTCTGACTACATCATTACCCCTGGCAGATTGACCTGTTCAAATGCTGATTTTTCAGTTGCTGTGTTAACCAATAATATTGCTCACTCACATTTACAGGGCTCGCATACGAGAACTTAATTTCAATTGGTAGTGGACCAGTCGTCGCTGGTCGGACGGGTAATAATACACATTTCCTGGGAACGCTCTTTGAAGTTTGGACATGTCTAGTTCCCAGGAACACGTTGACCAAGACAGGAAGTAGGACAAAGTACAAATGATTCAGCCTACATCCACACACGGCGTGGGATAAACTGACAAATCCACGTTTCAACAGGTCAATTTGCCAGGGGTACTATAGTACTTCTACCACACCTGGCTAGCGAGGATGATGTCCACGGAATGGCTATAGTGTCAGTGTCCAGTAGGAACGTTAACAGGTGTCACAGGTAAGTATTCAGCCACTGAGACATGTTGCCACAACAGCAGCCTCCACCGTAATTGAAGTCAGTGTAATAATAAATGGGTCTTAATGAGTCTGTCCACGCCCTGGGTTGAATTCCTCTGACTAACACCGACTGACGCCTGTAACTTAGATTACAGATCATATAATCAAATACAGGCAGTTTTTTTGTACAACATCCACCATAAAATGTTTCCTTCTGAGAAATGTGAATCAAAACCTCACACCATTTGTGCATACATGTTTGCAGAGCTGGCTTCATTGACTGTGAGACCTTCGTTAGATACCCGGTATTTTCTGGCTTAGATGTAGCAAATAAAAATGTATTTCACATTATTTTCTGCAGTCTATTGTTACACAACGTATCTGTGTTATAATAATAATGATGACAATAATAATAGCGACACATGCCTGGATACAATACTTGAAAGTTACTTGTTAAATAGAATATCACATGCACGCATGCACACATGTCCACACACACCCACGTACACGCACGCACGCTCACATGAACACATGCACACAAATGTCCACATGCACACCAACACACAAATGTATCAGTTACACATGAGCATTAAAAATGTATACCCACAAGCCATAACATTTACAGCCGTCTGTAATATGTTTGCTCTTAACGAAGTGACGACTGCACTGCCCTTTCCAATGCGGTAAATGTGCCTCTTTTTATGTGTTATCTATTTTCACTGTGTGTGCTCTATGTGGCACAGATCTGGTATGTAGCTTCAAAAGTCTACGTTGGCATACTGGAGAACATTCTGAAACTGTCTTCTCAACAAGCATAATTAACAGGGACATTCTTGTGTTACAAACATATAGCATTTAACATTTGTTATGCTTGTCTAGCTGTTGATATCAGACTTATAGCACTGATTACTACGCCAGTTTTGGGGTATATAATATTCTTATTCTCATGTTTTAAGTACGCTTCTGCAGATGGATAGAAATTGTAAGGAAACATACAACTACTTTCATTGCTTAACTGAACGACTGTTTTATGGGCACTGTCACTGAGGTTGGAACATCTCAGTTGTTTAAAAACAATACCCACACAAGACATGTTACCATCATGACGTTTAACGTCTTAATATTGTAGAAAACATACGATTTGGTGAAAATATAAAATATACCAGTTTTATGACACACACATAGATTGCTGTACGGCAGTGAAATGCTGAACAATAAATGTTTACATTTGAAGGTGAAATATAATGTTTTTAATCGGATAGTTTCTTGATCTGTTAAAATTCCATTTTATACAATTTCTAATAGTAAACGTATTACAGCAATAATTATTAAAAGTTGAAGTATATTCAAACCTGTCTTAAGAGACTATTCAATGGATTGTAAAAAGTGGTCATTTAATACAGGCTTAGTCGCTTAATGCAGGTAATTGATAATGTGAACCTCCCGTGAAAGGAGTTGATGGTGGTTGTTAATGACAGGTGGTCTCTTAATGACAGGTGGTCTCTTAATGACAGGTGGTCTTTTAATGACAGGTGGTCTCTTAATGCAGGTGGTCTCTTAATGCAGGTGGTCTCTTGATGACAGGTGGTCTCTTAATGACAGGTGGTCTCTTAATGCAGGTGGTCTCTTAATGCAGGTGGTTTCTTAATAACAGGTGGTCTCTTAATGCAGGTGGTCTCTTAATGACAGGTGGTCTCTTAATGCAGGTGGTCTCTTAATGACAGGTGGTCTCTTAATACAGGTGGTCTCTTGATGACAGGTGGTCTCTTAATGCAGGTGGTCTCTTAATGACAGGTGGTCTCTTAATGCAGGTGGTCTCTTAATGACAGGTGGTCTCTTAATGACAGGTGGTCTCTTAATGACAGGTGGTCTCTTAATGATAGGTGGTCTCTTAATGCAGGTGGTCTCTTAATGCAGGTGGTCTCTTGATGACAGGTGGTCTCTTAATGACAGGTGGTCTCTTAATACAGGTGGTCGCTTCAGCAAGTTTGACACTGTTAATTTAGATGAAATGTGACATCGAAAATTTTAGAGAATTAGGGCATTTTATATACAGCTGTATATGAAACCCCATATCAGTTATCAAATTTAAATCTTTGTAGTCACTTTAAGTGGACCATTTCTACTTGTCTATGGCTGGCAACATATATCACAGCTCATTGGCTGTCACCTAAGATGGCTCCACAAGTCACACAGGTATCATTAGGTTACAAAGCAAATTGATTTCCTTTAGCAAACATCACGACTTCTCAGTGGAGCCAGGAATAAACACTGTGCGTGTTCCCTTCACAATGTTACATTATTTACATCTGGACACGCTTGAATGCACCTGGATGCACTTGGATATAGATAGGAGTTTGTTTGATGTGGGTATATTTTATAGCCTGATAGATATACTGACACGTAATCAGAGTAGGAATGCAATAGGACAATTAACCAACGAAACAATTTATATATGGATATACACAGCTTTATACAGAATTTTTAATCAGAAATAATTATGGACTTCAATCTAAAAAGTGTTATGATTAGATATACTGTGGATGAAAATAAAATAATATAAGTATTACACGCTACTTTATTAAACCCTATAAAATTCCAACGATTATACGGATACATTAGATACACAACCAATATGATGAACAAATGTGTTTATTATGGTAAACAAACTTCAAGAATGTTTGATAAAACATCACTAATGTTGCGTAAATGGACACAAACTATTTGTTATGAACTATCTCTAATTAGACAGGGGAATAAATGATGTAATATGATCAACAATGAACTACACTCATCAAATTCTTACAGTTTTAAATTTTCAAATAAAAAAAATATATATTCTAGAGTATTGCACAAATGGCAGAATATTCACATACATGTTAAGTTTCAGAAATGCCAATCCAGGAGATTTAGACGTAAATCGTAGGCTCTCGGAAAAACGGGGATTTATACGTAAATCGGGTAGTCTCGGAAAATCAGGCCGATCAGAACCGGTATTGACCACTTTCTGTTGACTGAGAAAAACATACTCGAGTCAGCAGGAAATAAAACCCAATTAGGTCATGCCGAGTTCGGAAAATAAAATAGAAAAAAATTTGTTTTGGTTTCACTGAAAATTCAGGAGATTGGTTCTCCTTTCCAGGAGATCAGGAGATTTGGTGGATTTCCAGGAGTCTCCTGGCGAATGCAGGAGACTTAACATGTATGTATTCACATATATACTATTCAGTAACATGTTGATGTTTTCCACAAAGGTTGTCAACGTATTATGTCAGAAATTCAATGTCCATTATTTATTGACAGCCACGTGTCATTTAAGGTTGTCAGGTGAAGCTATTAGTTTGTTTACTGGTAACCATGACAATCAAAATAACAATAACAACAACAAACTGAGAACTTGTCACGATCAACCAATTCATGCATCTCTAAATTAGCCACATAATTATTGTGTACAACAATCTAAAGACAGACACTGAATGGCTGACATGTTCACTGTTCCACTGAGCAGGAGACCATCAGACACCAGCTGTCAATCAATGTCTCTATCAACATGAGATGTCAATCAATGTCTCTATCAACATGAGCTGTCAATCAATGTCTCTATTCACTGACTCAGCTGCCATGGCTATAGACACGTTCTATTTAAAGCCCAATACAACCTCATCATAATACTTTTATACAATCTTTATACAATAAACTACATGCCTTGGTCCAATTGCTCCTTACAATAGATTGCATACCTTCAACTTACCCAAGGTAAAAGCTAAGAATAACTGGCAGATATACCCAGGGAGAAGCCGGTGCAGATGAAAGGGAGTATCACATGCTGTAATTAGAAGCAGCACTTAGATACTGATGAAGCTCTGTATGCTAAATATACTGTCTCAGGAACATGTCTAGTTAAAGGGAAACAAAAGTCATGGTTTTGGGCCAATGCACCTATACGAGTTACTAAAACATAACCATTTGTAACTACAATTAAGAAAATCATGCTAGTGATTCACATGGCAAACCTTGTTGAACACACTGCACCTTGATCTTATGGATCCTGCCGTACTGTTAACCCTACGTCACTAGTGCCTGTAGTCTGACAACATTCGCTCGCCAAATGAAAATGTGTTTGTATACACCTATTCCTATACTTGCCAATAGGATATGGCCATGCTGTTTGGTCCAAACTCAACTTATATAACATATTTTGTACTGCCCATGTGTTTCCTGATAGGGCTGGTTAACATGTCATCCCCAAGTCAAACAGAGAATTGACCAGAATATCCCACTTTTACCACACATTCTGAGTAAACCACTGGTGTGATATTCAAAACCATGACTTTTGTTTCACTTTAACAGAAGAACAATGAGAAACCAATTACAGACTAATTAAAGATGACATGTTCTCCCCAGTACGGCAGTGATGTCTATATGAAATACCTTGCAGTGGTTGTAAGGGGTGACACTAAACTGTCACATATAATCAGTGAGTCACAATAATGACACAGACGACACAGTTCTGTGATGTCAGGGTGTGAAGGTAATAAAATGTCAAGAATTGACTCAGTCAGTCACATTACTGTGAGGATGGGCATTCATAGACATAGCAAAAGACTGATTCATATAATAATGTATAATAATAATACTGTATGGTCTTATATAGCGATGCTATGCACCTAGACAAGGCGCTCATGTTGCTTTCTTCATTATCACAGTAAGTCACGTGCTTTGATAGCAGCTAAGCAGCACCTGTATGGGTTTTTTGTAGATGGAGACCATTGGATCTTTGAGTCAACAACAGAATTTTTCTATTTCCCCGTGTGGGATCTTTTACTTCCCCTTGAAGAAGGGATCAACAGTTTTTAATGTCTCTTCTAAAAGACACAGGCAAAGTGAGGTAAACAAACCTGCCCAAGTTTTGAAACAGCTGCAGTAGAAGGGCTAGAACCTTGGTCTGGCTACCTGTCGAGCTACCATGCCTGAGTTATAGCTTATAGTGAGACAGTGTGTGAACAAGACCATAGTGTTTCATATAAGGTGCATCAGAAGGGCTAGAACCTTGGTCTGGCTACCTGTTGAGCTACCACGCCTGAGTTATAGCTTATAGTGAGACAGTGTATGAACAAGCTACCACGCCTGAGTTATAGCTTATAGTGAGACAGTGTATGAACAAGCTACCACGCCTGAGTTATAGCTTATAGTGAGACAGTGTATGAACAAGCTACCACGCCTGAGTTATAGGCTTACAGTGAGACAGTGTGTGAACAAGACCATAGTGTTTCATATAAGGTGCATCATAATGATGCAACACACATGGTGTATGACACAGGGTGTATGATACAGGGTATATGATACATGGTGTATCATACAGGGCGTATCATACATGTGTATCATGTGTGTGACAAAGAATGTATCATACAGGGTTCATCATAAAGATGTATCATACAGGGTGCATCATAAGGGTGTATAATACAGGGTGTATTGGACAGTGTATTAGTCATGCCCAAACAGAGACTAGCTTCTGTTTATCTGTTATTGATTATACAAGTTTCCTACAGAGCTATGAGATTCTAAATATCAAATGTTATCAGAGCTGCCTGCATCTCCAGTCATGGCATTCATAATGCATGAGTCAGCAACACTCCTATATTAACCTGACTGCACATATTACTTAAAACTGCTTCCTCAACTGATTTAGCCTACTGTAAATCCGGTTCATTGGTGTCCAAATATGTAGTGTGTGAATAGTTTATGTAAGAACCGTAGTTGATTTTTTTTTAATGCCAATTTTTTCAAATCATCGAAAGAATTGACTTTAGTCGTTACATCTGGTAAGGATCGTTACATCTGGTAAGGATCAAAACAGTAGATATCCAAAATGGTAAACATTGCATGAGTCAATGCTGATCATGGGCGTGACTTTCAGAGGCATCCGCAAGAATTTTTCCAGGGAGGGTCAAGAAATTTGGGGACATAATAAAGCATAGGCATAGTAATTAAATATACCAGATAATATATATATATATATATATATATATATATATATATATATATATATATATATATATATATATATATATATATATTGACATACATTGAACATACGAATATACATAAAAAAAATTCCAGATCTGGGGCGCTTGCCACCCATTGCGGACGCCCATGGTGACTTCCAACCTCTTGCCGATCACATGACAAAGTTATAAAATTTCACCAAGCATGATTTTTCAGCATTTCGATTTTCACTTCTGCAAAAACGAGCTAGCATGTTGGAGTGGATACTAGGTAGGTTTGGATTTTTGCTAAATTAACTTGAAATGAGACTGAATTGATTAAGCACCTTAAACTGTTCACGCACTACAGATGTGAACGTCCCTGGGATGTACACCACAAGACTACCCATACATGTGAAGCAGGACAGTCGCCCCTTCCCTACCCCGGGGTACATTCCAAAATAACCCTCTTCCATACAGACCAGCAGCATGGGGTAACCAAGTATAACAATCAACATTGCACTCTAATCACTTCTCTATACAGTGTTCCGCTTTCAGTTAGTTACTCCATACAGCCATCCTTGCTAGCCAGGGGTGGTAGTAGTAGTAGTAGTAGTACAGAACTCTTGACAGATTGAACTGTTTAAAATTTGTCAGTTTATCCCATGTGCATTGGTACTTTGTAAACTTGCTGTCTTGCTCAAAGTGGTTCTGGGAACTAGACACGCCCGCGCCCAAAATTCAAAGGGCGTTCCCACGAAATACTCATCATTACCCGTCCAACCAGCGACGACTGGTACACTACCAATTAAATTTAAGTTCCCGTACGCGAGCCATGTAAATCTGAGCAAGCAATATTATTGGTTAACACAGCAACTAAAAAAATCAGCATTTCAACAGGTAGATCTGCCAGGGGTACTGATGTAGTCAGAAGCCCCTAGTTGCGAGGGTAGATCTGCCAAGGGTACTAATGTAGTCAGAAGCCCCTAGTGGCGAGGGTAGATCTGCCAGGGGTACTGATGTAGTCAGAAGCCCCTAGTGGCGAGGGTAGGTCTGCTAGGGGTACTGATGTAGTCAGAAGCCCCTAATGGCGAGGGTAGATCTGCTAGGGGTACTGATGTAGTCAGAAGCCCCTAATGGCGAGGGTAGATCTGCCAGGGGTACTGATGTAGTCAGAAGCCCCTGGTGGCGAGGATGCATACAGCTCCTTCTGGGGATAACGTAGGAGTTTGGTGCAAATGCAGAAAGTGCAACCGATTTATCACACATTTACATCATCAATGATGACCATGATGATGCCATCAATGATGACCATGATGATGTCATCAATGATGACCATGATGATGTCATCAAGGTGTGCAATTGTCCATGTTAACCATAGGTCAAGCATGCACTGGACAATGTAGATTGCATGGTGCTTGGGGGGTCATTTCAAAACATGAGGATGTGGGAAAATACAAAATGCCATACGAATATTTAACTAATTGGTGATTTTGCATACCTCTGGGTGGAACTGTAAAATGACAATGCACGTATACTGAAGTAACTACTTAAAATATTCTTTGTGGGTGGCAATGCTAACTTTAAAAAGTCTTTATAGTAAAGTAGCTATTAAATCTCCCTCCTCAATTGATTTGGTCCATCGCATACCAGGTTCATTGATGTTGAAATCTGTGTTGTGTGAATAGTGCATTTAGTTTAATAAGAGTGTGTGTGAATAGTGCAGTTGGTTTAATAAGAGTGTGTGAATAGTGCAGTTGGTTTAATAAAAGTATGTGAATAGTGCAGTTGGTTCAATAAGAGTTTGTGAATAATACAGTTGGTTTAATAAGTGTGTGAAATTGTTAAGATCATTGAAAGAATTGACTTCGATCATTAGATTGGGTAACTTACAAAATTGTGAATCGCCTTATGCCATAAAATATAGCTCAGCGGAGAAACTTCTGACATTTCTCGTCGATTTTTGACCGGACCCGGTCAAAAATAATTTATACTTTGTTCGATGATTTCATGAAAACTAAATATAAAATTTGCAATGACGACCAAGTATGTCACAATAGATGTTAGGTAGGTTCGATTTTTAACAAAATGTGTCTGGAAAGAGACCAGCAAAAAATTGACTCAAGGAGGAAGCTTTAAAGTAGCGTAGTGCAATATTACTGGTATAAAGGCATGTTGCGGTATTTTTTCTATGCGATGTGTATCATGATATGCCTTCAATGTACCGGTATTTAGTATGTATATATATATATATAATATATATATATATATGTTTGCATTTCCAATTTGTCAATCATGAGCTTAACGAGTAATTATGAGTTTTGACTGAACCAGATCCAGTCTCTATATTATTATTAATTGTTCATAGTTCAGGTTTTAGTAAATTATTCTTAATTGTTCAAGCATACATGACAGGATGTCTTTGTGTTTTTAATTATTTATTTATGGAAATGCATGTAATTAAACAGTCTTTGTAATTTCCAACTTTCCAACTCTGGTTAACTGTCTAAAATCACAAAAATATAAAATATAATATAACATAAGTTAAGTCATCTTATAACTTAATAAAAATATATTGTGATACATATTATGATACGGTCCTCTGTGTTGTAATATTGCGATACAAAAATATTGCAATACCCTACCCTGTGCCTGGCACTTACCTGTGAGTGGCCATCTCGGAGCATCTTATGGAGAACGTGACAGAACTTCCAGCAGAGGATGGGATGGCCTTGTAGCTGGAGATGTTGGACAGCATGCCAGAACAACTGACCACTCCTGTCATGATGGGTGCCCAGGATGATGACTGGACGCTGGTCAAGGAGTCAACGACACACTGGACATATGTTTGATCAGCCTTATGGTACATTTGTCATTTGTTTAATCTGTGCATCAGAAGTAATGTGTGTGTGTGTGTGTGTGTGTGTGTGTGTGTGTGTGTGCGTGCGTGCGTGCGTGCGTGCGTGCGTGCGTGCGTGCGTGCGTGCGTGCGTGCGTGCGTGCGTGCGTGCGTGCGTGCATGCATGTGTGCATTTTACAACAATTCTTTTACATTCTACTAGTTGCGGGTTTCATACGATTAAAATGCCCAAATTACTTTAACTAAAAATAGTGTATTTTTAACATTAAAGCATGAAAGATGATGATAATAACATGTATAGATATTATTCTTAAATAACATAAGTAAGCACATCACACAAATAAATGACAATACAACACTGAGCAATGTCACTGACATGCGAAGCCAGGATGAAGTTGTCAACTATATCCAGTGTGTGACAAAGATGACACCGAGGTATGGTCCACTTGTCATACACTTGTCTCAATATCTCATGTTTCAATGAACTATGATACTCTGACATCTTTGTAATAGTGTCTATTGTAATTAATGGACAATTGCCTATTACAGAAATGTAGCTGATTGCCTCCCAAGTCTCAATACACATCATACCAGAAACTGATCAACTCCTGTAAAATTCTATATCTATTGCTACATATAAATAAATATTTATAACAAATGACAAGATGTGCACACAGGCAAATGAGTGTGTGTGCGTGTGTATGCGTGGATACTGTGGATACCTTGTGCATGTGTGTGCATGCATGTGTGTGTGTGCACGCGTGTGTGTATGCGTGTGTACATGCGAGCATCCACATGTACTTGCATGTGTGTGGGTAAAATTTCTGCAGTCCAGACATAACAACTGTTATTTGTAGTATTCAGTATATCAGTTTTCGTTCTGTGTTATTATGCAGTATGAATTACACAGTAACATACTGTGCATGCATGAGTGAGTAGCAAGTGCATGCATGAGTGAGTAGCAAGTGCATGCATGAGTGAGTAGCAAGTGCATGCATGAGTGAGTAGCAAGTGCATGCATGAGTGAGTAGCAAGTGCATGCATGAGTGAGTAGCAAGTGCATGCATGAGTGAGTAGCAAGTGCGTGCATGAGTGAGTAGCAAGTGCATGCATGAGTGAGTAGCAAGTGCATGCATGAGTGAGTAGCAAGTGCATGCATGAGTGAGTAGCAAGTGCATGCATGAGTGAGTAGCAAGTGCATGCATGAGTGAGTAGCAAGTGCGTGCATGAGTGAGTAGCAAGTGCGCGCATGAGTTAATAGCAAGTGCTTGCATGAGTGGTATATTCTACATGCATGCTTGGGTCCCTGTGTGCATGCTTGGCTCCCTGTGTGCATGCTTGGCTCCCTGTGTGCATGCTTGGCTCCCTGTGTGCATGCTTGGCTCCCTGTGTGCATGCTTGGCTCCCTGTGTGCATGCTTGGCTCCCTGTGTGCATGCTTGGCTCCCTGTGTGCATGCTTGTGTGGATAAAGACTTAGCAAACATTATTTGTAGTACTATTAGTTTCCATTCTGTGGTATCTTGAGTTGTCAATCAAACAGTAACACAATACCTGCGTCTGTGTGGGCAGGCATGCATAGACAGGTGTGTACATCAATGCAAAAATATACATGCAAACATGCGAATCATACTGGTCTTTACCCTTTAAAAAACTACTGATAAATACAGGTCTGTATTAAATGTGTTTCTTTATTTGGTACTACTCTGCCAACAAACCAGACCATGCGCTGCTGGTAGACCTGATCTGTAGTTGATAAACATGACATATGAAGTAGCATTATTTCAACGAACTATGAAAGGAAACTATCTACTCTAAACAGATCAGTGCATTTATCTGCCTCAAATAACCCTATTTAATGGTCCATAATTATGTACAATTGACTAAACCATTTCAGTATGGTATTTATTGCCAGAACTGTAGCTGAGAGGATTGCTAGGCAAACAAGTGTGAGGTGTGAACTGAATTTTTCTCTATTGCGGACACAGTATTTGTTATTCTCTGGGCAATTAGGTCATTGTGACCTTTGGCTATACTGTACACTTTCTGTATTACTAGACCAGAAATGCTGGTACTGGCTACTTATAATGGAGAGCAGATGTTGGTTATAACAGACAGTGGATGTTGGTTATAACGGACATCACTTGTCTGAAGAAGCTGCTTATAACAGACAGTGGATGTTGGTTATAACGGACATCACTTGTCTGAAGAAGCTGCTTATAACAGACAGTGGATGTTGGTTATAACGGACATCACTTGTCTGAAGAAGCTGCTTATAACAGACAGCGGATGTTGGTTATAAAGGACATCACTTGTCTGAAGAAGCTGCTTATAACAGACAGTGGATGTTGGTTATAACGGACATCACTTGTCTGAAGAAGCTGCTTATAACAGACAGTGGATGTTGGTTATAACGGACATCACTTGTCTGAAGAAGCTGCTTATAACAGACAGCGGATGTTGGTTATAACGGACATCACTTGTCTGAAGAAGCTGCTTATAACAGACAGTGGATGTTGGTTATAACGCACAGTAAGTGTTGGTTACAATAGCCATCACTTGGAAGCCAGCCACACCAGACAGGTTTCCCACTGCAATATGAAACTTTGTGTGAATTTTGTGAGGTACACGGCCATATCCCAGTTTTATATGGATTTGTTTAAACTGGAAAACTTGTCATAAAGTACATATTTTCATGTGTTCATCAGACAAGTGTAACCTTATAGTAAACTCATAGCAGTCAAAGCACAAATATGTTTGATGCAAGGCACATTTCTGTCAAAATTTTGCAGATTTTGTTTTGATGAAGCTATATTATGTAGCCTCACAGAGGACAGCACTCAATCTGAATCAGAACTAAATGCCGATTAACCAATGTAAAATGTTGTATGGATTTGTCCAGCTTCATCATATTTCAAGTGGGGATAGGTCACTATTTATCTTCCCACTGGCGACAAGGTTAACGTTTTTTAAATGCTGTTTACAAATTTATATTTTGAATATACTGAAAATCAACTGTGTTAATATTTATTATTTCAATGGAAAAAAATTTCAACTTCTCTCATTTTTATCTCCAGTAAACCAACACCAGATGCACCTTATCAATGGCGGCCAAAACAACTACAGCATATCTTCATCAGCCAGCCACTAGAAATTTTAATCTGGCCACAGCATAATTGTCTTTGTCCTCAAATATGGTCATATCCCTGTTCAAAAAATAATCTTACAGGCAACAAAACATTGCCAAAACGGGGGACCATCTCAAAATTACTGGCACTATATTCGTATGCCATCAACCCAGAAGTGAAACAGTGGTCTGGCCTCAAGTCAAAAATAAGGATTTAAAAAAAAAAATGATGACCGGTTTGTACTTGTTCCCTGCAGGCAGTGGCATGAGTCATCTCCCACTTTGGCCTGCCTCTAGCCTGCCTCTGACTCACCCCACGGCTACAGAACATGCCACAGAAAGGTCATCCTTAGAACACTCATCCTCAGGATGTGATTAACCGTATCCCCTTTAAAACATGCTGATCTAGCAGTCACAGGGCATCGCAATCCTCCCCAGCCATGGGGTGGTAGTAGTACAGTACCACTGACAGATCCACCTGTTGAAACGTGGATTTGTCAGTTTTTCCCACGCCATGTGTCGACCCATTAGTGGGGAGCTGTGGTCTAACGGTTAGAGCACCCCCCAGTCGATCAGGAGGACGGTGGTTCGATTCCACCTCAGTCGTTTCGAAGCTTGGGCAATTTCATTCTCCCCACTTTGCATGTGTCTTTCAGAAGAGACAGTAAAACTGTTGGTCCCTTCTACGTACCTGGTGTCTATGCCAGGGGAAGTAAAAAATCCCAAGCAAGGAAATGGAAACCTGTTGAAATGTGGAACTTTCAGTTGCTGTGTTAACCAATAATATTGCTTGCTCAGATTTACTGGGTTCACTTACGGGAACTTAACTTTCATTGGTAGTGGTTAGGTGGGTAATGAATGGCATTTCATGGGAATGCTCTATGAAGTTTGAGTGTGGGCATTGAGCGTTCCCAGAAAGATGCCCACCAAGACAGCAAGTGAGACTAAATTCAAAATTAATGAATCAGAGTACATCCACACATCTGGATCTGGATAATTACTCAGCAAAGTCCTAGGATATTGCACTGAGGGTTTATTTAAGATTGTCTTTCTCTAGAGTTAGTGAGTCCATCACAGGTTTCCATTTCCCTGCTTGGGATTTTTTACTGCCTGGGTTACTGATGTAGTCAGAAGACCCTGGTGGTGAGGGTTGATCTGCCTGGGTTACTGATGTAGTCAGAAGCCCCTGGTGGTGAGGGTTGATCTGCCTGGGTTACTGATGTAGTCAGAAGCCCCTGGTGGTGAGGGTTGATCTGCTTGGGTTACTGATGTAGTCAGAAGACCCTGGTGGTGAGGGTTGATCTGCCTGGGTTACTGATGTAGTCAGAAGACCCTGGTGGTGAGGGTTGATCTGCCTGGGTTACTGATGTAGTCAGAAGACCCTGGTGGTGAGGGTTGATCTGCTTGGGTTACTGATGTAGTCAGAAGACCCTGGTGGTGAGGGTTGATCTGCCTGGGTTACTGATGTAGTCAGAAGACCCTGGTGGTGGGGGTAGATCTGCCTGGGTTACTGATGTAGTCAGAAGACCCTGGTGGTGAGGGTTGATCTGCCTGGGTTACTGATGTAGTCAGAAGCCCCTGGTGGTGAGGGTTGATCTGCCTGGGTTACTGATGTAGTCAGAAGACCCTGGTTGTGAGGGTTGATCTGCCTGGGTTACTGATGTAGTCAGAAGACCCTGGTGGTGAGGGTTGATCTGCCTGGGTTACTGATGTAGTCAGAAGCCCCTGGTGGTGAGGGTTGATCTGCCTGGGTTACTGATGTAGTCAGAAGCCCCTGGTGGTGGGGGTAGATCTGCCTGGGTTACTGATGTAGTCAGAAGCCCCTGGTGGTGAGGGTTGATCTGCGTGGGTTACTGATGTAGTCAGAAGACCCTGGTGGTAAGGGTCGATCTGCCTGGGTTACTGATGTAGTCAGAAGACCCTGGTGGTGAGGGTTGATCTGCCAGGGTTACTGATGTAGTCAGAAGACCCTGGTGGTGAGGGTTGATCTGCCTGGGTTACTGATGTAGTCAGAAGCCCCTGGTGGTAAGGGTTGATCTGCCTGGGTTACTGATGTAGTCAGAAGACCCTGGTGGTGAGGGTTGATCTGCCTGGGTTACTGATGTAGTCAGAAGCCCCTGGTGGTGAGGGTTGATCTGCCTGGGTTACTGATGTAGTCAGAAGACCCTGGTGGTGAGGGTTGATCTGCCTGGGTTACTGATGTAGTCAGAAGCCCCTGGTGGTGAGGGTTGATCTGCCTGGGTTACTGATGTAGTCAGAAGACCCTGGTGGTGAGGGTTGATCTGCCTGGGTTACTGATGTAGTCAGAAGCCCCTGGTGGTGAGGGTTGATCTGCCTGGGTTACTGATGTAGTCAGAAGACCCTGGTGGTGAGGGTTGATCTGCCTGGGTTACTGATGTAGTCAGAAGACCCTGGTTGTGAGGGTTGATCTGCCAGGGTTACTGATGTAGTCAGAAGACCCTGGTGGTGAGGGTTGATCTGCCTGGGTTACTGATGTAGTCGGAAGCCCCTGGTGGTGGGGTTAAAATGATAGTTTTGCTGCTGTTGTAAATTAAACTGTGTTATAGTTATATAACTTTATATAAGCAAAAATCATGTACCCTGTGTTAATACAAGTACCCAAATTGATTTGAATAGAACACTTTTGAAAGAATTTATAAATATAAACATCTATATAAATGTCTATATACCAGATTTCGAAGAAAAAAAAATAAATTAAAAAAAACTTATTTAAATAACAAAAATTAAATCCGATTTTTTTAATAAAAAAAAATCATAATTTTTTAAAAGCCTGTTATGAGGTTTAACTGTGAACACAACCAGAGTAACTGCATATTTGATGGTGTCAGGATAGAGTCTAGTGTCACACAAACTGAAAGCCAAGAAATAGTAAACTGTATTTCATTTAATAATTAGTAACTTGAGACTAGACCGTAGACATAAATGGAACACCCTTTAGTAAAAATATTAGTTTATAAGGGGGTGATTAATGATGTAACTCTATGGACTAGACTGATGCCAGGAGGATTACACAACTTCAGTCAACTTCACTTATTAATTTATATGTTAATCCAGAACAGATGTATGGTAGAACTAAGTAGTTTTTTTAAAGCAACCAGCATATATTTACATTGTGTGTAGACAGCTTTGATCATCTTTTTGTTCTCAGAGTTGAAGCGGGTTTAAACTAACATTGGAACTAGGGCTTTCTCGGTTGCCAACTAGTTTGAAGTCACCCCCTGCTAGATCAGCAGGAAACAATAACATATTGGTGTCAGCTAAAAAATTACCCTTTCAACCTCGCTTACAATTCTTATCTCTCTAGTGCTTGTCTAACCCTTTCGTTATGATGTGCCCCTGAACTTGGGTTTTCCAGGATTTAGGCATGCTAGAAGGTTTTGCATTGTATTTTAATATATCATAGTTGTTTTTACTACTTAATATGTTGTGAAGAAATATATATTAGTCTATTACTTTCTGTTACATTCATAATTGGAAACTGTGAGTGTGTTTACCCTATGCATGGCAACAGCCAGGAAGTTGTAAACAATGTACAAACAATGGCTAAGCTGTTATTCAAACAACATGAAAGACTTGACTGATAAGTTGATGGCTTCAGCAAATAACTGCTCAATGAAACAATGAAGGATTAGCAAGCCAATTACTCCCCTGTTCTGTATTGTGGGTGGCATGCTACGGCTTCCACACATTCATAATGCACACACAAGTGAAATAAAATGTTTATGTAATAACAAAATCTTTGTTATACACTGTAATTTCATGATATCCAGGGGTGAAAACTAACCTATCTGTCCACCAGCCCGATCAGGCTGGTCAGTGGCCAAATCTACTAACCGGACCAATATTCTACCAGCCCCAATAAAAAAGCTTGGACAAAAACATGATTGATGAGCAGTTCAGTTGCTATATCAGAATTCATGTGTGATTCACTGAAACATTAATTATGGATGAAAATAGAAAAAGCGGTCTAAATACGATATGAGCTGTAAAAGCCACCGACTATATTGGCTGACAACTTATGCAGCCAGTCCAACTGCAAAAGTACCGGGCCGGGGAAAAAAGTAGCTTGCGGCCCTGATTATACACCATTATCTCTTCCAATTTCAGTTTCCTTGTCTCCCATACATGCATGATTAACCGAACATCAATATGGCATACTGCACTAATTAACCCAGCAAACACCAAATTGGGGATAGGCTGCACCTAGCTCTCCTCTTATGACCTGGAGGAGACAGAAAGGATACTGCGAGCATGCTTCTCTTTCACTGGCGTCTCGTTCACGTTGATGGCCTTCACAATGCTGGCATTCTGCAACACACAAAACATGATCAAACAGAGGGCACTTGTCTGATTGGTCAATCGTATTATAATTGACAGTGAGTATATCATGTTACTCTTCCTAGAGGCTTTGCATCTCGGGCGCCAAACTTTCAGGGGTTCATCTATGATCCCACAGTTGGGTCATCGCAGTAAATTTTTTTTAGTTCACCTCCACTATTACTCTTTCTATGAACAATCGAATTACTCTTTGTAGCTGTTACGTACAGCTGTCCGCAAGGCTATGCAAACAGTTACGTACAATTTTTTACAATGTCATGTATGTTTTCTTCGAATGTCCCAAGTTACGTAATATAAGGGCGAGGCAGTACAGTGTGTGAGGATGGAGGAAGTAGTAAGGAAATACATAGGAGAGTGGAAGGCATTATGTGGGACAGAGGAGAGTGCAAGCAGGAGCAGCAGCGTGGAGGAGAGTGGAAGGCATTATGTGGGACAGAGGAGACTGCAAGCAGAAGCAGCAGCGTGGAGGAGAGTGGAAGGCATTATGTGGGACAGAGGAGACTGCAAGCAGGAGCAGCAGCGTGGAGGAGAGTGGAAGGCATTATGTGGGACAGAGGAGACTGCAAGCAGGAGCAGCAGCGTGGAGGAGGGTGGAAGGCATTATGTGGGACAGAGGAGACTGCAAGCAGGAGCAGCAGCGTGGAGGAGGGTGGAAGGCATTATGTGGGACAGAGGAGACTGCAGGCAGAAGCAGCAGCGTGGAGGAGAGTGGAAGGCATTATGTGGGACAGAGGAGACTGCAAGCAGAAGCAGCAGCGTGGAGGAGAGTGGAAGGCATTATGTGGGACAGAGGAGACTGCAAGCAGGAGCAGCAGCGTGGAGGAGGGTGGAAGGCATTATGTGGGACAGAGGAGACTGCAGGCAGAAGCAGCAGCGTGGAGGAGAGTGGAAGGCATTATGTGGGACAGAGGAGACTGCAAGCAGAAGCAGCAGCGTGGAGGAGAGTGGAAGGCATTATATGGGACAGAGGAGACTGCAAGCAAGAGCAGCAGCGTGGAGGAGAGTGGAAGGCATTATGTGGGACAGAGGAGACTGCAAGCAAGAGCAGCAGCGTGGAGGAGGGTGGAAGGCATTATGTGGGACAGAAAACCGAAGAAACAACTAAAAGGAAAAGTGTTGGAAGCCTGCGTAGTACCAGCCTGTATATACGGGTTGGGAACACTGGCAGTGACAGAGAGACAGGAGGAGAAGAAGCAGATAGCTGAAAACAACTGGGTCCGAAGAATATGCAAAGTAACCCAAGAAGATAGAAGGAAGATGTCAAAGGAATTGAGAGAAGAGATTGGCATGAAATGAAATTAGCCGGTGAGATGGGCAGGATATATGCAAAGAATGGGTGAAGTCAGACTGTCAAAAAGAGCAGGGAAAGCAGAAGAGGGTGGCAGAAGAAGAAGAGGAAGACCAAAGCTGCAATGGAAAGACAGTGTGAAATGAGATCTTGAAAGGGCAGGTACGAACGGCCAATAATGGAAGACCATTGCAGAAGACAGAGGGGGGGGGGGTGGAGAGCATTAACAATGAAAGTGGAAGAAGCAACCAAGTGACTTGGACCCCACCCCGCAAGGGAGCAAGGGGAAGAAGAAGATTATGTCACAATTTTTAGAGATATTAACTGGCAGCACAAAGTACCAAGGCATAGATGGATATTTCTGCAATAATGTTGTGTATCCTGAAATTTGGTAAACACAAACTACCAAGTTATCCCGTCCAGAGGATGGACATTTTGTTAGTACAACCTAACATTTCACTGGACAAGTACACGTAAGTACTTTCAAATCACACTTTATATTAACATAATTATTATTAATTGCATGTTTTTTCTGTAGATGTTGTTACAAGTGCAATTTCAAGGAAAACAGTTGTGTAGTACACCATTATATAAAGTATACCAAAATGAATAGTTTGCGGCAAATCACAAATGGTGAATCTTATTACAGTTATCCAGGTGTGCTTTGTTCCACAATAAATGGGTCATTGGAATTACAAAACTAATGTAGCAAGGTTTGCCACGTTATTGCTTACATGAACCAATGACACCTAAAATTGCAATAATTAGCTATTTCACTTTTTTAGCTATTTAAAGTACCCATGCTATGACTGTTTCAAGCTGTTGAATTTGCTATAGGTGAAAAACTAAAATTAGTGTAACTGTGGTAGCGTGATGTTTTCTGTAAAATCTTTAAAAAAAACGGAAACCAATTTGGTTTGGCACCATGTTGCATCATTTGATCGAGAGATTGCTCCAATCAAAGTGCTATCTCCTGAGATAAGTGCAAGTGCACTTTTCCTCCACAATACTGTATTTATCTGAGGTAAGTATATAATTCATAGTCATGCCCCGTAATTATGTCACACCAAAAGGGTATTGGTTGGTTGTGCAATACACATCAATTGCATCCAAATGATCACATTATTTATGTAAACATTCACACTGGATTTGAGATAAACAGACATTAATTGAGCTATTTGTCAACTATTTGGTTAGATAGTTGTGTAATTATTTGGGACAAGCTCAGTTTCAAATTAGACGTTCCTAGCTGTGCACTTAACAGGTAGTTCAGAACATAGCCATTTATCAGGTCACCATCATAAAGGCATATAAATAGTATTAACTCAATTCTAACAATGAACTAATTACATTGTGTGCATTGTGTAATTAAAAATTAGAGGTAAAACCTAACTAATAATAATAAATTATTGCTAAATATAATTATTTTGCCTTTAAAATTGGTTGTATTAATAAGCTTAAATGAACTTCAGCAAGAATAAAATATAGTTTAATTCTTAACGTTAAATTTACTTAAAAATGTCAGTTATCATAATCATCAAATGATGTGCTTCTACCCAGTTGATAGGTCTAAATTGTGACAATATGACAGCATGTTCTATGTTTGGTCCTGTCACCACACAATAAGTCATGATCTCTAATGACACAAGTTGTCATATATAAAGGTGACACATTCCAGGTCACCTGTGTCAGGTTACAGTCCCACAGCTGGGTGTCATACTAGGTGATAATGTGACAACATATATCCTGTCACACAGCTCACAATAAGGCCACCAGTGTCAACTGTCATGTTAATTGCATGACCTACATTCCATTCATGAATGACAACTTGTAATATTTGTCAATGAATGTGCCTTGTGTCATTTATGAATACTAATGGTCTGTGTTGCAAAGTAGGTGGAGGTTAATTGTAGATAATGGTTTATATATAGTTTATGATCCTCTTCATACCTAAGTTGGTGCACAAGGCCACAGATAATGTACTAAATGTAGTAGAATCACAAGTGCTATAATCAAGTACAATAAGCTAGGCTTTAAAGGTAAGTTCTTATATATAACATGGTGTCCAGTCCTTAGGAATTTAGAAAGTTCTTTTTATACCACCGGCAGACCTGTTCATTCTACCACCAGCTCGACTTCTCTGGAAGCATTCAGCTATGCTGCAATTACTGCAGAAAAGTATACGTCATTGTATATATAGCCTGGCACTCATTAATAAAGCTGAATGAACTGGGGCAATTTGGAGTGAAAAAAATTGTCATGTGAAGCTTTGAAATGGCTTCAAGAGAATTCAAACCCTGGTTGTTTCAACTGAGAGTCTGATGCTACTGCACCCGGCCTGTGTCTACCACTGGGGCTGAATCCTGTGTCTACCACTGGGGCTGAATCCTGTGTCTACCACTGGGGCTGAATCCTGTGTCTACCACTGGGGCTGAATCCTGTGTCTACCACTGGGGCTGAATCCTGTGTCTACCACTGGGGCTGAATCCTGTGTCTACCACTGGGGCTGAATCCTGTGTCTACCACTGGGGCTGAATCCTGTGTCTACCACTGGGGCTGAATCCTGTGTCTACCACTGGGGCTGAATCCTGTGTCTACCACTGGGGCTGAATCCTGTGTCTACCACTGGGGCTGAATCCTGTGTCTACCACTGGGGCTGAATCCTGTGTCTACCACTGGGGCTGAATCCTGTGTCTACCACTGGGGCTGAATCCTGTGTCTACCACTGGGGCTGAATCCTGTGTCTACCACTGGGGCTGAATCCTGTGTCTACCACTGGGGCTGAATCCTGTGTCTACCACTGGGGCTGAATCCTGTGTCTACCACTGGGGCTGAATCCTGTGTCTACCACTGGGGCTGAATCCTGTGTCTACCACTGGGGCTGAATCCTGTGTCTACCACTGGGGCTGAATCCTGTGTCTACCACTGGGGCTGAATCCTGTGTCTACCACTGGGGCTGAATCCTGTGTCTACCACTGGGGCTGAATCCTGTGTCTACCACTGGGGCTGAATCCTGTGTCTACCACTGGGGCTGAATCCTGTGTCTACCACTGGGGCTGAATCCTGTGTCTACCACTGGGGCTGAATCCTGTGTCTACCACTGGGGCTGAATCCTGTGTCTACCACTGGGGCTGAATCCTGTGTCTACCACTGGGGCTGAATCCTGTGTCTACCACTGGGGCTGAATCCTGTGTCTACCACTGGGGCTGAATCCTGTGTCTACCACTGGGGCTGAATGGGTGTTGCTGAAAGAAGCCATGCTGTGTTCCACATTTATCACATACTGTACAATATCTATAACATAAGTGGAACAGTTGCTGCCCATGCCTAGCAGAAAGTTCCAGATAGTAGTGGGACCTATGAGGGAGTAAACACGACTCAGCAACGTGTATGCTATATTTCTGCTTAATGTCATGGGTTTGAATTAGAAAAATTGCATCACAGTAATTACTATCAAATATACTAAAAAGGTATTAATGAGGAAGTCATCAAAGCATTGGTAAAATATATGTGTACATGGTTTGTTTACATCTTGCAAATTTGGACCAATGATAATTATATATGGAAATTGTGTAACCTTGTATAAAAGACATGTACATAGTCATTGTGCAACTCTGAATAAAACAGGACAATGTGTAACTTTAATGTTACTTTGGGTAAAAACAAATTGACAAATGTTGTGTAATTTTGTATAAAAATTTGGACATTGTGTAAGTTGGCCTAAAAATGCAGGCACCAGTTGGACACTGTGTGACATTGTAAAACAACTTGCAATGGATACACAGCGTACATGTGAGTTAAACTGAGTTTCATTAAATTATCATGATTTCAGCTAAATGCATCAGTGGCATATATAGGAGGGGCAATGGCCCCCTATGGCTGGATTTTTTAAATTTCCGTATGTAACCTGTTGTGCACTAGAATTATAACATTTAATAACTGAAAACAAATAAATCATATTAATAAAACATCCTACCATCTATGACCCATCCGGCCATCCCTATGAAAATGTGGGGATGAAATGTCCAGGAACTAAACTTTTGATGACCAGGATTTCCACTTTCCAATTCATTCTTGGACTTGGAGCTTGTGCGTAATTTTGCTTATTTGAGAATTTAAAAAAAGGACAGGTTTAGAGCCACGGGAACTCCTTGATGCTTCTCACAACTGTGCCAGATGGGGGATGGTTTTTGCCAAGGCTCCTAGGCACACACCCCTACGGCCTACGTCTACGTCAAGAGATGTATGAGAGTGAAATTAATTGTCTCAATTCAGGGCACATGAGGCATAACTGTGCAAGTGGCCTATATGGTGTTATTGATAGTTTATGTCGCGTCATGGAATTATATCGTGTCACGATAATCAGGTTTATGTCATTGTCAGTCGTTTCGAAGCTTGGGCAATTTCGTTCACCCCACTTTGCCCGTGTCTTTCGGAAGAGACACTAAAAGCTGTTGGTCCAAACTCCTGCGTTAGCTTAAGATTGGGCTGTTTGGAGTATAACTACTTGAGACTTGAGTCTCATAGACATAGTCATGATAGTGTGACAATTATTGACTGTGACTGTGTCAAGTTTGGTCGCACTCCATTAGATAGAATACCGAATGTTGTATATTGTAGTGTTGCGCAGCAGAACGGTTTGTTTACCAGATCATCCTGACACATGCCTGTCAGATAATGGGCGTGGGAGCGACCCTTGAAGTCATGTCTAATGCAGCCTGGCCCTGGGCTAGCAAGTGCCAGTGGCAGCGCAACACCGCAAGCGGACACGACCGAACAACAACAAACCTGATTCTTCTCGAAATTCTCCCGATCAATCTGTACTTGTGTCTTTCCCCGATTGCCCCGAACCCTTGGGATGTGCACCGATGCCATAGCGTCAGTGAGCTTCAGGATACCATTATTCCATCGTAAAAAATGTTCAAGAACATTTAATCGTCCACCCACTTCTAAACGACACACTACGATATTTTCTATTATGGGATATGCTCGGTGGTGCCGCCTTGCGGAAGCAGATGCCCGCCGCGCGTTGCATGACGGGATCTGGGATGGCGCAATTTTCAAAGAACACCTCGTCGTTTTGAAAGAAGAATCGATGGCGCCGCGACGTTCTGTTATCGAGGGACTCTCGTGGCGCAAACTGTCCACAGATGCGCGACAGGACTTGCAAAATAACAGTTGGATTCGGAGAGCTCGAAACTGGGGCAAGAGCAGATCCTTGGAGGCCGAAGATTGCCCGTTAACTGACAGAACGAACACGCCGCCGGAGTCGGAGATGAAGCCGCCGAAGAAGACAGCGTCAGCTGCCGCGGGCAAACGAGGGATGAGGAAGGTGGGCACGCTCACTAGAATGAAGTCGGTCATGGTGAAGCAGAAGGAAGCCTTTGGCACTCTCCGACAGGTAAAATTAAACGTTTTAAGGCGTCGCCGATATTCTACCAGGTAATAATGAGGAGTTTTAACATTACATGTTTTTTATAATCACTAATAATCAGATCTAGATAAGTCATAAGATAATAATCATAATCAATAATCGACATTATAATATTATTTTATAATTAATGATCTGATAAGTATTAATAAATCAAGATCTGAGTGATAATATAGCAGATAGGTGACCAGAGTTATAGGCATCACTAATTAAATACGCATTTGGGCACTTTTCTAGAATCCGCGCCCACCTCAATGTCGCCGTTATAACAGGCAATATCAAGAATATGACTTGTATAGTACGATTCGCGTATAGTAACCTTGCACGATGTCTACTGAACAATGGAACATAAACAACATGTTTAATCATTTACTTTACTATAGACTAAAAGTGTGTGGAATCTATGATTGGTTCATTGGAACTGCCACAGGTATCAATTCCCAACAGCCCAACATTCCTCAGTATAATAAACCCCTCCCTGGGGCGTGGGCCAGCCACTGTCAGTAGGCCTGCCTATATTAAGGTGCCTTCCTGAACCTGTCACTGGCATCACCCAGCTGGGGGTGAGTCCTCATGTCATGGTCCTGTAGCAAAGCTGATGCGTCACCCACAATCCCATCTTGTACTCAGACTGTATGACACGCCACCTGGTGTATTTAATTGTATTTTTTTGCTGCATTATATGAACTTGTTAAACATTTTCTCTGCATTTTTTTATTAAACGGGCATATTCAAATTAAATCATAGGACTTTGTAAATCAAATATAATACTTTACAGGGAATAATAGGAAAGTACTTGAACATATACATGTGTGATTCAATGCAACATAAACCTTTTAGAAATAAATAGAACATGGCTTCTTGGAGGCAGCCATAAATAACTCTGCCAGAACAATAAGTGGTCAATTACAATTTACACAGCTGACCAGTGGTACTATGAGTTGGCCTTTGGTGCAATCTACCTGGACTGGTAGGCAGTGGCCAGGCAGGGAATGGCCAGTAGTGGACAGTGTCAATGACCTGTAGATGCCCTGTAGTGATGATTGCTGGGAGTGATGTGGGTAATTACCCCAGTCTAGTGAAGTGACAGTTGATGACAAGTTCATTTAAACTTGTACTCATGCAAGTTGAGACATCACCTGTGACTAGAGGATTTTACCAGCACTAACCTTGCCCTATACCTTACCTTAAGATGGTTCTGATCGCAGGATTCTTGTGACTCCTCAATGATAGGATTTTCTTCTTCGTCTATTAATAGTTTAAGAATTCCGGTTCCTGTTTTTAATGGCGCTTCAAAATTATACAGAATTTCCTGATTGGACCAGAATGTTTTTAAAAGTATTTAAAATCATGCCTATCAGCTACCCACTACCAGTACTATCTCTGCCACTACTGACTTATATACAATTCACATGGTATCGGTGGGGGGTCACTCTGCCGTGAATTAACCATACACATACGTGTACTCAATCCCCCCAGCCAAACATGATCAATGAAAAAAGTGGGCTAACCACCCAACATTCGTGAACAATTCATAATGAAAATTATGGTAACACAACACACAATGTATAAAGGTGTTACATACCTAGACATTAGTCAACCAATAACTACTAACACATCAGACCGAGACGTAGGGCCAAACAGCCACACAAATGTACTCGTAAAAAGTACCCGCACTAAAAACCCTGTGTACACTACTGAAAAACTCAGTGGAGGGAAAAGCGTTAATGCAAAACCGCGTGTACCAAACTATAACGGAAAAGCGTCAAAAAAAAACTTTGTAAATTACCTCTCTGTCTTCAGTGTTTCACAGTGTATCTACACATAATGCACAACTTGATTTATTAGATAACAATATTATGGAGGGAGGGAGGGTGGGAACAACAAAACTGATCTTGCAATAAAATCAACAAAATCAGCGATAACGATTAACCAGTAACGATATTCGGAAATATTTGCAGTGCAAAGGTCTCACAACAACACGAGCTGACGTGGAAATCAAGAGAGACTGGCTCTAGGTCACGTGGTTAGTGTATCCCTATGCGTGAGCGAGTAATTAGGCTAATACTCTCTCTACCATAAAAGGTCTAATCTCAAATCGCCTTCATTGCCTTGTTATCTCGCATAATTTCTTTTTGCGACGCTGTCACATAAATTAATTTAAAGATTTTGCTTGAACGACTGTTTCTGGGAGGGAATTCCAAGGTTCAGTCACTCTGATTGGAAAAGCATTTTTTTCTTATATTTGTTTTTGCTCTTTGAGTAAACAATTTTAGAGTGTGCCCTCTATTTCCTGTCCTGAAGGATACATCCTCCCATTTTAAGAGCTTAGGTGAAGATTCAATGTCGTATAGATTATGTATAATTTTTAATACTTCAATCACATCGCCTCATAGACGTCTATGATAATGAGGGAAGTTTTAATAATTTTTACCTTTCTATATATGGTAAGTTTTTCATCCATGGCAATTCTTTTGTTGCTCTTCTTTGGACGTTTTCTATTGCAGTAATATGTTGTTTTTTTGTAAGGATACTATACTGCTATTGCATAGTCAAGATGCGTTCTTACCATTGTATTATACAATGTCAAGAAATTGAAAAGTTATACAAATTATTTTTGTCATCTTTGTTGCTTTGTTTACTGCTTTGTTAATGTAGTCATCAAAGGATAGCTTTGTGTCTAATAACCCCAGTCGTTTTGTTTTTCAATTGTGTCGAGCGGATATATGGAGTTGTTAAGTGTCATAGAATATTTGATTTCTCCAATGTTATTATTTCCAATAATCATGTGTTTACATTTGCTTGGATGAAATGTTAGTAACCATTTGTTGCTCCACTGCTCTAAGGTATTTAGGTCATCTTGTAAAGTGGCCTGGTCGTTTTTATCAGTAGTAGTTCTAAATATTTTGATGTCATCTGCAAATAGAAATGTATCAGACTTAGTTGGTTCTGGTAGGTCGTTTATGTATACATAGTACAAAAAGTAACGTTCCTATAACCGAACCCTGGGGTATCCCAGAAGTTACATTGTGCTATTTCGATTCTTTACCATTTACAGCCACTTTTTGTTTTCTGTCTGTAAGAAATGCTTCGATCCAATTTATTAATTCATTACTAATGTTGTAGCTATCCAATTTATTTATTAACCTCTTATGTGGTATCGTGTCAAAAGCTTTTTGGAAGTCCATATAAATGACATCTGTGTAATTTCCATTGTCGAGTCCCAAGGTCCAGTTGTCTAAAACATAAGTTGGAGGACTGTAGCGTGCCCTGTTATAAAACCATATTGTTTTTGGCTAAATAGACAATTTTCCTTCATATATTAAAAAATATGGTTTCTAATGATCCTTTCCATGCATTTACATAGAATACTTGTAATGCTTACTGGGCGGTAGTTGCTTGCTAATGACTTGTTTCCTTTTTTTTTAATAGCTGAAATCTTCCCTTCTTTCCAATATCGTTCAGGATACTAGCTGTTTTTATTGATGTTTCAAATATTGTACTTAATGGGTGCAAGATTGATTTTGAAAGTTCCACCAGTAGCCTGGCTCCTATCTCATCTGGACCAGAGCATTTGTTTATATTTAGACTCTTCAATGCCAATAATATTTAGCTTTCAGTTATTGTTAACTCTTCAATCATTGTATTAGTCTCAACTCTTGGTATAGTTGGTATTTCCCCTGGTTATTCAGTTGTTGAACTGGATATGCCAATATTACCAAATATATATATATATATTTTATCGTGGTCATATCCTGATTTCATTTAACATTTTTATTGAATTGTTTTATTTATGGAAGATAATCATGTAACAATATGCATATATACTTTTACGAATGTCAAGCACATTCAGATAAACCCTGGTTAAGGTTTAAAAGGGTCACTCTATATATGAAATCAACCAGCAAATTTCTGGCTCCCTCCTTTCATTTTAATGAAATTTGGCACAAATATTGGACCTGTTGTAAAATTTACCTATGCAAAATGTCATGCTTTAAGTGAAAAAAACAACTTTTTTGTGTGTTCTTTAATTCAGTGCAGGTGTAAGCATGAACACAGGAGATGTTGTTCATTTCATTTATCAGAGTTCTGTTCATTTCTAAAATGTTCATTTATAATACTACTAATTATTACAGTTCACTGCCACTGTTCACTTCTAATACTACTAATTATTACAGTTCACTGCCACTGTTCACTTTTAATATTATTATCAGAGTTCACTGCGCTGCACTGTTCCTTGGCTTCCAACATGTGTTATAGCCAGCATCTCTCAGGAAACGCTCTTGGCACCAGATGCTCTGTCTTGTGTAAATTAAGACACGTTGTGTAGATGCTTCTGTAAATAACTAGATACACACAACATATTTGTTTGGCACGCCGCTGCTGTCCTCTGGCATCCTGTTGGATGTTTCCTGACACGGTACACTCGTCTACCTTGAGGGTGGCGTCAGGCCCTTAGCCAGAGACCCGTCTGTCCGTCTTGAAGATGGGCAAATGCCTTACCACGACGGGTAATATAAAAATAAAAGACGGGTTTTCTTTTTACAAGATGAAATTTTGTCATAAAATTGTTTAAACAGTCTTAGTGACTCTTAGACTTAGCACACATGGTCGTGATTCGACGAATATTGTTAGCAGCAGAATAGCAAATACCGCCAATCTATAAGACTATATATTTTTAACCTTGACATCGTTGAAAAATAATGATACCGCGTTTGATCTCTATTTATTGTAATCGTGTATGTTATTGGTTGAGAAACACGTTTCTGTGGCCTTTCTCAGTGCCTATCCATTGGGCGCTCTCATTTGAAGAAATAACCCAGAAGTCGTGGGGCAAGTTCAAAATGGCATCTGCGAAGCGAGTGAAAAGATGTGATATGTCAACGTCAAAGTTAACGACAATCAATGCTTTTTTCATAAACATCAGGGCACGAAATAATTTTTTTTTTAATGCATAGCAATTGTTGCTATGCAAAATGAGTTTTGCATAGCAAACACGAATTTTGCATAGCATTTTTGTATAGCAGAATACTTGTGATTTGGGGAGTTATGAAAACAACACCATTTCATAATTTTGCACTTTTATACATTAATGTGTGTGGTCGACGATGCCTTTTTTAATTAATGGGATTTTATATGTGGAAAAGGCGTTGTTATTGGGAGGTTTTGATGCCATAAAATGGCATATCGGGAGTTGAATGTGAAGTAGGTAGCCTCCCGCCGAAATTGGGAGGGTTGGCATCTTTGTTACAAATAAAATAATAATTGGGTACCGGTAGACGTTTGCCTCGTACCAGAAAAAATTTGCTGGTACCAGATACCGGAATATTTCATAGGCTAGCGGAATCTCTGAGCTTGCACTTCGAAACAACTCTGTATGCTGCCATATACGTGCAAACGAATTTATGTAACCCTCTAGCAAGTATTGCGCTAGAGGACTATGCATTGGTAGAATTGCATTTCCGTTTCGCGCAAGAAAAGTGGCGGCGCCTATGATGCTACGACAGTTACCCCTTGATCAAGACTATTCACGAATATTGCATCGCAAAGTTTGCGATACAAACATGCAGATGACTAGCAAACCGCAATATAAGCACCGCAAAATGCGATACCACTTATTTCGTACCCTGAACATGAATAAAAGCAGCTTTCCTGAAATTGTCCACGAACAGTCCGAGTCAGAATCCTTTGTTACGTTGGTGGAGATCCATAATGTTGATGTGCCTGTATTTATCGCCCACCACTGGCACTATGCAGTGGCCAAGCACAATCGCGGTAAACTTCGAAATTGAACTTGATTCGTGCTCCGATTCACATACATAACCAGCGTGTAGTAGGCCCTACTATCGGCAGCAGTTTCCTGGTTCCTCAACTCAAGCAGCAGGTAAACCAGGAACTATTAATTAGGCTGTGCTCAGTGTAGTAAATTCATTGTTTTTTGTCCAATAGCCAGGCAATAATGAATCTGGATGGTTGCTGTTTTATCAAAGAAGTAATATTTCAATGTATTACTTTCAAAACCAGTTATGTTACTGAGTGCTATATCTTACACTTACATAATATAATGAGCATTTGTAAGGCTAAATATAAGCTTTTTATAGTTTGTCCATACCTTAACCCATTTTATCTATTCTATTTTTATGTGTTGTCTTGTTTTACTTTTACTAAAAGTAAAGTTTTAGTGTAAAGCATTTGATTTTTAGTGTGATTGTAATCATATTTGTCCATATTAGACATATTTGCATGCATGTATTTAAAGTCTTTAAAGATGCTTCAAACATTACTTCCATGTTTATAAATTATGTTTAAAAAAAAAATTCAATTTACTTTTTTATGAACCTTCATGTGTTGGCTCTTCTTCTATTAGTATTACTGTGCAGGTGATAACGCCCACCTCGCTGCACAGCTAGTAAGACTCGATTGGGCCAATAATGGTTAAACCGGACTTGGCATGTTGGTGTGTAAAATCGACATTAAAGGCAGCTCCATTTATCTTTTCCTGTCATTCAACTAGGCTATGTACGTATCGGGTTATTACATCTTTATCATAATATTGCTCTCAAGGACATCTTGAAATTTCAATGTGTGCAAAATTGTTTGGCAATGGTAATTACCAGGTCTCGTTTTTCTCACTCATTACTTGGCCTGCCGTTGAAAAAACCTAATTCGGCCAATACTGGCTGTCATTTGACATTTGCTCAACTTGCACTGGCTTTACCAGTGCAAAAACAAAATGGCCCAATAATGGCTGTCACTATGTCAGCCAGCATTGGTTTGCCATTGAAAAAACTTAATTGGGCCAATAATGGATGTCAGACGCGGACAATTTCCACAGAAGCTATTCGAGCCCTTAAGGTTTTTTAGAATGTTCATGACTGGCAAAATTGTATTTCTGGCTAAGGGTCTGGATCGTAGCGTTGAGTTTCCACACGGACGGAGACTGGTGGTCATGGCCAGCCAAACTGGAAAACTGTCTGTTCCATGCCTCGCATAGGTTGTTTGTACCTGGTTCGTTGTCCAGAGTTGCCTGGTGAACATTCCAAATGTTGGGAGGATCTACGGCTGAAGCCACTAATTTATAAGGAACAGTCAGTGTTTGCTAAACAAAGACAAAATCTGTTTTCTAACAGCACTGCTACTGGCACACAACAAATGAAGCCACTAACTTAAAAAGAACACTGTTTGCATTTGCTAAGTAAACCTGTAACCTAATGTTGCGACTTGCATTATGTGACCAAATGTCTGGATACCGCATAGGGCAATGTCTTGGCTTTATTTTATGCGGCTGCAGTATCTTATCACGGGCCCACTCGGGTTCACTCATTTTGGGTATATCAAGTCCAGTGTTTGTCACAGGTTATGTACAATATAGTCCAGGAAATATGGACCATGAATAAAATTTGACTGGCCTGTGGGTCCCTGGCTAAGGGACCCGTCTGCCCATCTTGAATAAATATATGTCTAGTTCTTTGTATTTATAATATACTGAATACAAAACGAACTATGTATTGACACGATTACAAATCAAAGAAGTGTTTGTCCACTTTACTAAATTGTTAGTGACAATGAAGAAGCCACTGTCAAAGCTGACTCTGTTGTTGTTGGCAGCTAACCCCCCACCCCCAGTTTAAGAGTGTGTGGACAGCTCCATTCCAATGTGTATTTAATAAAAACAGGTTACATGAACTTTACAATATAAAAGCTGCCAGCTATATTTAAATAAATTCAAACCAATAGATAATGCTAAGTACTGCACTGTAATTATTATCAAAATAAATATTATCGCTTAATAGTGGTGTGTTAAAAATCTTTATGTTATTGGATATACTGTATACATACATACATACATACATACATACATACATACATACATACATACATACATACATACATACATACATACATACATACATACATACATACATACATACATACATACATACATACATACATACATACATACATACATACATACATACATACATACATACCCATGGGGAATATTTGTCTTAATCATCAAGCTTTATTATGCTCAAGTATCAATGAAACTGTGCATGACTACCTTTATATTTAATATAATAAAGTCTTTGAACAAAACAATCCCCGCGACACCCCCGGTACAAAGTAAGTAAGTAAGAACAAAACAATGTTGTGACTTTTTTCCTGGCTAAAACTATGACTTTTCCTGTTGCTTTATTACTGTGCACTGATGATAACACCTATTTGAGGAGTCTACGTGCCTCTACACCCTCTCTTTCTTGCCCTACATTGTAGAAACTCCACCTCCCAATGCGCCGCCGCCGGAAGCGACTATTTGAGGAGTCTCCGTGCCTCTACACCCGCAGCCTTGTCTCCCAGACTCCCGGGTCAGTGTGCAGGCGGTCAAGGAGACTCGCTGACCAGCTGCAGGATGGACACGTTGAGATGTACTCACCCTTTTGTATAGTCACCCCGTCTCGCACCCCAAACAAAATCAGGATGGGAATTCATGAACCAAAGAGGTATGTCAACTTTTTGGACAAGCTAAAGGTTAAAGCTTCCTCCTTAATTGACTTAGTCCATCGTGAATCAGGTTTGTTGATGTTTAAATCTGTCGTGTGTGAATTCAAATATGTCGTGTATGAGTTCAAATCTGTTGTGGGTGAATAGTTTAAAAAGTAATGTGCGCGGTTGGTTTGGTTTTTACATTTTCGAAAGAATTGGCTTTGATTCATTACATTAGGTAACTTGCTAGTGTGTATAGGCATATGATATTCTTATATAGCCATCCATCTCACTTTTTAACCAGACCTGGTCAAAAGTAATTTAATAGTTTGTCCGACGATTTTATCAAAACGAAATAACACATTTGCACAATGATCCCGAAAACAAGTCTACAATTTGCTCGAGACAGAAACCTTGACTACATTATGCAGTTCTTTATTATGATTTTATGATGTTAAATTTGGTTTATTGATCTACAATTTAGCTCTCTCATGTGCCACCAGGTTCAACTTCAGCAGTCCGGGCCAGCTGGACCGGGATGTGGACTCTGTCGCGGCTGGCATCAAGACTCTTACTAACATGGGAGACAATCTGACAACAGTGATAGAAAGGAAACCACGCCGGTGAGTGACATCTACGCTGCTGACATGATGTATACAGTGGAACCTTGTTAATCTGCTGACATGATGTACACAGTGAAACCTCGTTAATCTGCTGACATTGTGTATACAGTGGAACCTCGTTAATCTGTTGAGATGGTGTATACAGTGGAACCTCATTAATCCAGAAGCCCTGGCATCCGGACATAATTTCATGGGTACAGAGTTTCCAAATGCTAATGCTGTGATCAACTATTATTTCGCAAACAGACATAATCACCGAGGACCAGTGATTAACGAGATTTCACTGTTCAGGTGAAGCTTTACTGAAAGTGAAACTAACTTTTGGTAATGTCATCATCCAAAAAGACATCCATAAAGCACAATAAATATGTTTAATTAATATGTGCCAGCAAGTGAATAGGGCTATTCAGCGTGTTTTTGCTACATATTATATAACTAGTATGTACTGTTCTACAACAAAACTGTTA
Source organism: Lamellibrachia columna (assembly GCA_963662155.1). Lineage (NCBI taxonomy): Eukaryota > Metazoa > Annelida > Polychaeta > Sabellida > Siboglinidae > Lamellibrachia > Lamellibrachia columna. Next base: position 44,639,328 of record OY759269.1, on the reverse strand, counting down.
TCGTGAAGTTGGAATATATTTGATAATAAATGTATTAATTTTCATATTGGTATTATATATCTATGTGTGTGTGTGCCTGCAATTACATGTTCATTGGTTGAAATGTTGAAGTATTTCTACTAATATCGTTCTGACTGTTTCAGTGCAAGTCACATTCGTACAACCCCTGGTGGCAGAACCCCAAACCAGACAAGGGCGGCAAAACACATCTTCGTGTGAAAATATAACACGAACATTAGAAGTATTCTGTATGACATAGCGGTGTGGCTTGTTACGTCTGCTGGCTTTGTAGTACTTAAATATCTGTACAGATAACATATACCAAAGATAATTTTATATATTTGTATGCATTACATATATAATATAATGTAATTTGACATGTATGTCATCGAACGAGGTGACCTTTACAAATAATGGTCTGCATGTTTTGCAGTAAACAGCAGAGTTTGTCATCTTCACATTTCTTCAATTTTAATATTCCATATTTAACTTGGATTTGTACTCCTGGAAATTTAGGAGACATCCTTAAGAAATGTTGGTGTTAATTATTTTTGGCAATATTTGTTGCTTTTCGTGTGTCATCGTGTACAAAATTACATGGCAGTCTACATAACTTTAACACGACAGATTGACAAAACTTTTATATGCTGTCAATGATGATTTTTGGCGTTTACACAGGTAAAACTTATTGTATACATTTCCTTGTAATAGCAGCAATGCTATGCTTTGCTTCGCTGTTAAACTTGCCATGTACTAGTTAAAAACGAAGAACAATTGTGTTGTTTACCCAATATGTACCGTTGTAATTCTTGTCATAAATATCTAGTCCCATTGTCACGTAGGAATATATTCGTCTGGATTTTCCTAGTTACCAGGTAGTATTAGAATGTAATTTATCATAATTATGTAGATTGTACTTAAGTTACATTAGCTGTTGTTTTAGTAAATCTAACTAATTTTTAAACCGGTGGAAATGTATTGTCCACTGTTTTTTTTTGTAATGGTTTTTAACTTTTATGTAGTTGATTTTGTTTCATATATGTGCATATCAGCAGTATTAGTAGCTTAATGCATGGTTATTGCATAATGTGGTCTTAACTGAATTTTTATTGGCAATTCTATTATAACAAAAACATTGATCAGCAAAAAATACTTTATTTATTCACGCTTGTAATGGTGCTGTTACAACTTTTTAAAGGAAAATGTTTAAATTTGCAGAGAAAGATTGTGATTGTTGCAAAGTAATAAAGCAATACTGCAACTTCTGGATTTGTTTTACATACTTCCCGTGTAAGAATCAACAAAATTCAGTGAAAACGTTAATCATTATTTTACTGCAAGTGATTCAATTACCATGGTGGAAGTGGTATAAATTTGCTGTAATAAGATGTGTCCGTTTTAGAAATTCTGTATGCGTCAACCCCTGATGTGATAAGAGATTTTCTGGTTAAGAAAACTAATTATTTATGTATGTATACCTATACATGTGTATGTATACTTACGTAATGTTCTCTCCCACTTGTCTGCTGGTTCATTGGTTGATTGTAGTTGTCAATAAGTGTATGTTACTAACTTATTCAATTATATTGTGAAATCAAAATGATTGGGATTAGCATTTTATTTACATATTGTTTTATGTACTTAAAAGTGGAGGCTGTAGAGAAATAATGTTATTGTGTCTATGAAAAATATGACAAGTATTTTGACCAATGTCATAACAGCATTTAACACTGAAACATGCACACTCACACATACATGTACTCTCACAGATGTGCGCACTCATACAGATATGCGCACTTGCCATCACACTAAAAGGTGCAGTACGTTCTAGAAGTGTAATTATGAATATATATTTTATCTTTAGACATTGCCTGCATTGTTTTAGTAGGTAAATGAATATCATTTGTGTGGTTGAGGTCTGCATTGCATTCATACTGAGGGGGTCACCTCTAAATGCACAAGGGATGTCTCAAAGGAGTCATCACTACAAAGTGTGCATTTTTATTATGAACATTTATTTGATTGGCTTTTATGACCCTAAAAGCATGATGTTCAGTTACAGTAGATTGGCCCTAATTCCAACGTGGATGGAAATAATAAAAGCATCAATATACCCGGGGTACTTCTATGAGAATGTATGTTTCTGTAAACAGATGATATTTGTATTAAATTGATTAAGTTTTACGGGTAATTATGAGAACAGAACTGATGGAAGCGAGAATATGAAATATGTTCATCAACCAAGCTAATTCTGTTGCAGAACTATTTACAAACTCAATCAATTTACCCTTCTCATCATTGATCAAACTGTTAACGTATAAACAATTTGAAATGTGTGACGTGTATTTTGGTGAATGTAGTAATTTCAAGTTATTTCAGAGAAAAACAATTACCAAATTACAGTTACTAAAACATAACCATTTGCAACTACAATTAAAATATCATGCGGGTGGTCTACAAGCAAAACCTTGTAGAACCCACAGCACATTAATTTCATACATCACGAGTGTTAGTCTAGCCAAATGAAAATATATTTGTATACATCTATTCCTATATTTGCCAATACAATATGGCCATGCAAAATTGGCCAAATAAAAATATATTTCCCAATACGATGTGGCCATGCTGTTTGTGTAACATATTTTGGCCTATGTTTACTAAACAAGTCCTCTTTCTGAGAAATTAGCACGTTTGTTTGAAGAATTGTTCTGTGTATACCATCCTCCCTTAATACATCACATGTAGTCTAGGTTACCCGATTTTCATAAAGCTATGCATGTGCTTATCGGTTGCGCTAGTCAACTGGAGAAATGACCGGAATCTCCCACTTTTAGAACACATTCTGAGTAAACCACTCACGTGATATTCTTGATTTTAGTTGCACATGGTTAGTTTTTATTATCTCTTAGCTTCAAATACATGACTTGTTTTGTTTTAATCTTTTGAATTTCCTAACTACCAGTCCAACTCAAGATTCAAGATTGTCACATCAACGACTTTATTAAAACTACTGTTCCATAGCAACATGTACAATCTACTATTTAGTTACTTCATATCTCTCTAATGTAGGAGATAACTACGCTGTTTCCACACTTCTGGTCAGGTCAAGTTTGAAACGAGTCGCCAAAGTCCTGTAATTGGACGCTACAAAATGCTGCGATGTTCTGATCCATTTACCAGACCAGGGTCCATATTCTAGAAAGCCTTACAAATTCGTAGCTTACAGTTTCCATAAATATGGGGGCAAAGCTGCCCCTGGGGGTCACTAATGGAATATCTAATACCAAAATAACGTGACAAATTTCAAATTATTACGCAAGTATTCCAATCTTGTCCGAGATTCAATACGGATTATGTAATACTTCAGTAGACATGTTCAGCATTTAGAACAACGGATAATATTTACCCAGATATTCCGTGAGTGAACCCCCCCTGGAAAGTTTTGCTACCATATTTACAAAAAAAACTTTAATTACAAATTGGTAAATGTTTTGGAGAATACACGCTCAGACACCACAAACAACAGTGCCAGTGTGCCATAGGTGGCGTCACAGAAGCTGGACTGAGAAACCTCTTTCAGTGGACACGCCAACAAAACAGGTCCAGTTGACTCTTCAACATCACAGCCCTATGGGCATCGAGACAAAATCTTTATCATAGATATGAATTTGACTGTCAGAGTTTTTCCATGTGTTACTAGACGACTAAGTTATCCGTTGGCATCTTTGGCACTGTCCTCTGGCTTCTTGAGTTTCTTCGCTGCTGGAGTGTCAGTCTCAGGCTCCAACACGGGGGGCTCAGAGTCTGTTGTATAAAAACATCACATTAGAATCACAATTACAAAAAGTAGATAAAATGGAATAACTTGGTAGTTCATAACAATATTTACAACAACAACAAAATTAATATCCATTTATCTTTGCACTGGGTACTGCTCTCGAGGTTGCGACGTACCACTGGCAGTTATAGTAATGTCTAGTGACATCTTATAAGTTGGGACAATCAACAAAAATATACATGACATTGTGAACAGTTGTACGTAATTGTTCGCATAGCGTTGCAGACAATTGTACGTGATAACTACAAAAGGTAATTTGATTGTTCGTAGAAAGGGTAATTGCAGGGTGAATCTAAAATTTTTTTTTTTAATGACCCAATTGTGGGGTCGTAGATGAACCCCTGAAAGTTTAGCACCCAAGATGCATCTAATTGGAGTAGAGTAGCATAATATACATGTATATTGTGTGTGCGTGTGTGTGTGATAGATGGAATAGAATGCAAAGTAACAGTAGTTGAGCTGTTACTTTGCTATTACAATTGAAAATTTCAGTCACACCAAAATTCAATTTCATTGAAAACAATCAGACCAAAAAATTGTGTATTTTGACATAATGGGTTGGCCAAGCATCATGTTCAGTCATTTTATTTATTTTCCAACAGTGATGATAAAATGGTTTAGTATCCGTATCATGACAGTCAATGAACTTTAGACTGTGACAGCTGCATGGCAAATTGGTCATTTGAAGCCAGGTCCACCAGCCATCTATCCTTTTCACACAAGCCTATTCATTCATTCACTGAAGCAGGGTTCCAGGCTTCCAGCACTAAACAGACTGTCTTTAACATCTGAATCATTCAATCAATCATTGTCATCTCCCAACCCTAGCTGCCAGCCTGCCATGCTGGGTAATGCTTGAACAAAATCCAGGGGCTTATACCAACTTTTCTGAGTTTTTCTCAGTTGGTAGCTAGCTTGCACACTATTGACCTAAAGTGTGAAAAACGTCCTATCCATGAGCCAATAATTAACTGTCCACCAAGCAGCAGCCGAGCAGTATGGGTCTACTATGGGATAATCAGACTGTGTTATGACAGTGACAATGCTTTTCTGTTTCATTCCAGTGAATATATCAAACTTCTACAACCGACTGGAACTGTGGGAGGTTAATTTAATTGGGAAATTTATGAGTTAATTGTAATCTAATTAATTATACACCCATCAGTTAATTGTAAGTGATTAAGTATGTAAAATGTTTAATTAAAAGAAAATAATTCCGATGGAAAATGTAATAGTAATAGCTGAAATGTAATAGTAATATATTACATTGCTTTCAGCATGTAATAGTAATAGAAAGGAAACTAAGTAATTGTAATATATTACTAGTATATTTGTTTTTTTTTAGTGCTGAAGCAATTTGCTTTACTCAACATGAAGCCAAGGCGTCCGTAGAAAACTACGCGGATAGCTGTGTATTTGTTTGCCGAATATGCATAAACTGTGTGCATATTCGCATCACAGCAGATCTAGTAACCGCATTTTATATCTGCGAAAAACGTGGAATTTTCCATTTTTAAATGAACATTAAAATTTTATTGAATTTAATTTGAACTAATAATATACCATGTCGAGCATCCGAGAACTAAGGATTCTGACCGATTCATCTAATCATAGAAATCTAACGGTCTAATGGTTTAGGTTCAAAATCTAGGATCCTCGGAAGCACGGAAGCCCGCTAAATTCACAACTGTCGTTCGATAGGATGAAAACTTAGCCGTCAGAGGGAGCAACATGTGGCATGCAGCGATTTTAGCACGATTTTAGCTCTGTGGATGATTGATTAGCGCCAGCAAAAGGGAGTGAGAGCGATTGCTCTCCTAAAAATTATACCCTGCATAATTTGCCACGATTATCAGAAAATATAAGCTGGTACAAATATTTAAATTTAATAATAGTATAGTCCCAAATAAGGTGCGCATAGGGTGGCATTTTTCATCAAATAAATATGCATATAGGGACGCTTATTCGGCACTCAAGAGTATTTTTCATGCATAGAATTTTTAATGGAGACCGAGAGCTGTGTGGGAGCAGAGGTTGCGCGTGTCTTTGGGTGCATCCATGTCATCAATCCATAATTGGTTATCTCAAAGGAGAACTCATTTAACATTAAATCAGAAGTGCAGCTGGACATACTCCTGTATAACTATACACTGAGAGGACAAGGTGTTATGAGAGGACATACTCCTGTATAACTATACACTGAGAGGACAAGGTGTTATGAGAGGACATACTCCTGTATAACTATACACTGAGAGGACAAGGTGTTATGAGAGGACATACTCCTGTATAACTATACACTGAGAGGACAAGGTGTTATGAGAGGACATACTCCTGTATAACTATACACAGAGAGGACAAGGTGTTATGAGAGGACATACTCCTGTATAACTATACACTGAGAGGACAAGGTGTTATGAGAGGACATACTCCTGTATAACTATATACTGAGAGGACAAGGTGTTATGAGAGGACATACTCCTGTATAACTATACACTGAGAGGACAAGGTGTTATGAGAGGACATACTCCTGTATAACTATACACTGAGAGGACAAGGTGTTATGAGAGGACATACTCCTGTATAACTATACACTGAGAGGACAAGGTGTTATGAGAGGACATACTCCTGTATAACTATACACTGAGAGGACAAGGTGTTATGAGAGGACATACTCCTGTATAACTATACACTGAAAGGACAAGGTGTTATGCAAAGTTTAAGGGGAGATGTGGCAGCTAGAATTGAATTTTGAAAAAATTACTTGAAATGTGTTTCCTCCATATTCCAATAGCTTTGTACGCTTACTAACAATAAACTTTTATAATAATGACATACCTATAATTTTTGTTGTTGCAAATGTTCAATACATGTTTTATTCACTAAGATCCACTCTGCAGTTAGGGCATAAACAATTGCACTAACTATCCAGCTGCCATATCTCCCCTTAATTAAACCACTGGATTGTGTTTCAGTTTTGAAAGGGTGATTACAAATATTGGACAACATTATTAACAATAAACATACAAAGTGAGTGTCCTACCTCTTGTGTCATCATTGGCGTGTTTGAGACTGTCACCGCCCACCATGCTCATGGCTGGAACAAACAAAGTCACCATCTACACCACTGTCAGTGTTACCATGGTTACTAATATGTAAATGAGTTGTACTTGAACTTTACCATTTTACCTTCATTTCACACAAATAACATCATGTTGAACATTTAGTAATGATCTGTTGCTTGGTACTTAGGTTTGACATACAGATATTTTCAACCAGTTGGTCTCCAATTAACTACTTCAAGAACACCATAAATTATATAATCAACATTTGTGAATGGAGAAAATAAAATTTTTCTACCTCAGGGTGTCATGGAGATGGAGTGTAATGTTCATTATTGTCACTCTGTCAACTAAGTAGGCCGTTTATGTTCCACCCGTGTTCCTCATTCATATCATGTGTTTGAATCCAGGTTAGCCTGCTAGAAAGTTATTTTACAAGTAAAATTTGGCAATTCCTGTAAACAAATCTGGACCAGCCAACATGTGCTATATGTTCAAGTCATTTATGGATAAAGGTATGGTTGTCATACAATACTGATGTTGTCCTGGGAACACATCTGAGAGCTCTACATCCATCAGGAGAACATATAATTGCAGCAATTGAGACGAAAATATTCAAAAGGACAGGTAAGGTGAGGAGAATTAAATTATATCATTTTTTAAATGGCAATATGTGGATTTGATCCCGTCATTACGATCGACAGTCTGACGCGATAACTGCCAAGCTACATAATTTTTTTAATGGCAGTAGGTGGATTTGATCCCCTGTTGTTACGATCGACAGTCTCAAGCTATAACTGCCAAACTACCACATCCCATATGTGACGAAAGCTGCCATGCTACTCACCAAACCTCATGTCAGGGTCTGCGTCACTGCTGTCGTGTGCTGAATGGTGCGTACTCAACGTGCCAGGAAACGACATGTTTGAGTCCTCGTTGGCGAGACTGTCGTTCTCGTTGCTGTACGAGTCTTGACTCTGCATTGTGCTCTCGTCTGCGTTGTACAGCGACGACTCTGATGATAAAACAAGTCAGTTGTTACATCTGTTTATCTAGATAGTCAGGCTACATAAATATCCCATAGATCATATCTCATAAATAAACGATCAGTCTGGAATAATATTAGCTGAATTTTTAATGGTAACCAACTGGCATAAATGAAATATAGACGTAAATGTTGCGAAAGACAATTAAAGGTCCCTCGTCAATCCATTAGTTGCTCCTGTAAAAATTCTGCGAAAAAGGGCACAAGTGGCTCCGCCTTTATATATATATATATATAATGACATAAAGCAAATTGCACTTTCTCAAGGTACACGATCTAGAAATCAAAGTCAATTCATGCACATATTACTTCAATTGTTAACAAATCTGAACATTAACGAACCCGATTCTCATTGGGCTAAATCAACTGAGGAAGGAGTCTTAACGTTCCTGTATTATTATTCAAATGAATCCTTATGATACATTTTATTGGATAGTAAAGCAATCTGGCAAAAAACAGGCCTTGTCTGGTCAAACATAAGTTACAGTAACGCTGCAATGAGAATGACTTGACATTACCTAGATTCGACTCGCTACCGTTCTGTGAGACTTCGTCCAAGAAGCCTGGTAATAGTTGTTTGCGCGCTGGCATTTGTGGTTTTGTTGTCGTGGAGACGGCTGCTGTAGCTGCTGCCTCGGAACATTCAGCAAAATCTGTACAAATAAAATAAACGTCGCATAACATAAAATTAATTACACTCTTGGTAAGAGCTCCTCAGCGTTTTGTTCCCGCTGCATACCCTGAGCATGAAGAGGATAAGCCAAGTAACTGGTCAAGTGTAAGGAACTGCATGCGTCTACCACACATCAAGGATATGCTGGTTAGTGCATAAGACTCGGTTGCGAGATATTAGTTCAACTGCTCAAATGGAACTAGAATTTGAAGAAAAGTGACTACCTTACAGCTCTGCCGCCATTACTCTTGACAAATTAATTTTATCACCTATGTGTTTTTAATTTATACACTTTTGAATGGAGTTTGTCCAGATATACAGCACTAATGTATTTATCATTGATCTCTCAATAAGCCATGGCTTCCTTGTCCACCATACCTTGTGTGTTGCTGTCGAGAGAGGGCTGGGACAGGTTGCTGTTCTCCTCTAGTGACACACCACTCGCTGACTTACTCATCTTCTCCAGGGACTTCTCTGACAACAAGGCCTTGTCACTGCCTTCTGTCAGGTTGGGCCCCGGCAGACTCGCCGTCGTTGCCTTCCCAGAGTTCTATCATATCATCAACAACAATGGCTGAGCTCTAGTGTTGGGACTTGGTTTAAATTTCATAGTTGATCACCAGCAGCAAAGTGCCGCCAGGGGGAATAGTAAAAATGCCCCCAACCCCCAACAAAGAGCGCAATAATGGAATAGCTATGCCTAGGTAAGGTAGGTATATATCTTATCACAGCTCCAACATCACATTAGCAATCAGAAATGAAAATATTAATACATGTGGTTTAATGATTCAGTGTAGCTACACTTCAGCCCAAAATTTACATCTCCAATAAAACCAAGAAAAGCCCCCTGCTTCAACAAAACCCCCAACTGGGATCAGCCAACAATTACTGAATAGATAGTGGTTAAAACTAATAAATGTCAACATAACATTATCCACTATTCACTGCGAGCTCATCTCGCCACTGTCACCACAATGATGGGTCAACAAGACCGGGGTTGATACGTTATTATTACAAGTGACTGAGACAGATAAACGGACCAGTAGTGGTCAACTGGTACTGCACCAACATTCATATCAGTTAGAATAATAATTTGACCAACGTTCTATTTCCAACTGGTTCTGCAGCAACAATATACATTGAAGCCAGAATAATAAAAATTTTACGTGACTTTTTAAGGTAGCAAATACCTGATAAAATATATTTATGAGTATACATTATGGTATACACGACATGGACATTAATGTGGTCATCAAGTTGTCTGTACAAAGCAGTACCTTTCAAATAACTGTGAATCAGTAAAGTATATTAACAGTTGATAGTTTTGATACAACACAATAAACAGTTCATGTACATATACCAGCATCTAAAACCAGACATTTAGCTTTCAGAAGAAAATGAGATGTAGAATCCTCACCTGATTTTCTTGATTTAAAGCTGGAATAGAAAGCAAATCATCACATAAATGAAATGTCAGAAATTATATGTGCATGATTCAACTGGTTAACCTATTTTTATTTTATAAAATACAACTGTGATTACACACTTTTTTGCAAACGTTATTGCTTAAAATGAATTGCCTCTACTGTGAAAACCACACATTACTTCAATGATTTATACTGGTCACTTATGATACATAAATAAGTCTATCAGTTTCAAATACAAGACTACTGTGTATACATTGTTAACATAATGGCATTACCTTATTTAACACTAATACATAATATTGATAAATAAATATTAATAAACAATTAAATTATTATTATACTGAATGATTTCAGTGTTGCCAATGAATTGTATATGATGATAGTAATATTTAATTTGTGATTCATGTTGGGAGACTTTTATCTATAGTATATAGAGCCGGACCAACAAATTTGCACAAATGAGCTAGGGTGTTGTAGTGGATACTAGATAAATAAAATAAATAAAACACTGTCCTGGAATGACTGTTATTGATTGTGTCACAAAAAAGTAAATTTATCACTAGCTTTCCTACAGAGAAATTTCCAAGTTGGTCGTAAATATTGCAACGATGACCCTACACAAGCGTCAATTTTATAGTAGGCATAGGAGATTGTGAGTGTTTGTTTAAGATTCTGTAAAATTTTTGCATTATATGGAATGAAGAGTAACATTTTTACAACATGATGTGTATATGTAGTTATGACTGTATGGTGTATATGTAGTTATGTATGGTGGATACATTAGATTGCCAAATATTGCATTAATATCATCATATTATTCTGAGCTTCACTGTTAGATGATAGGAAGTGTCATGTTGAGTGTGTCACTTACATGGCACCCACTTGAATATCTTCATCGTCGTGTCACCGATTGTCACCCACTTCTTCTCCCTGGCAGCAACACAATACATCCATATCAAGTGTATGGGAAACCAGGGGGAGCCACACTGGCATCACAGACACCTCCCGAGGCTGAGGCCCAAACAAAAAACGAATGCATTGATTTGTATTAAGTTTGCCCCTTTTCCAACATGCATAGCACACACTATTCCATATCAAGTGTATGGGAAACCAGGGGGAGCCACACTGGCATCACAGACACCTCCCGAGGCTGAGCCTGAGGCCCAAACAAAAAACGAATGCATTGATTTGTATTAAGTATGCCCCTTTTCCAACATGCATAGCACACACTATTCCATATCAAGTGTATGGGAAACCAGGGGGAGCCACACTGGCATCACAGACACCTCCCGAGGCTGAGGCCCAAACAAAAAACGAATGCATTGATTTGTATTAAGTTCGTCTCTTTTCCAACATGCATAACTCACACTATTCAATTCAACTGTAACAAACAATGGTAATGGCGTGATGATGTGTGTAGTTCTGTTAAAAATACTGTATATTTTTGCTGGAAAGAAATCATTTGTTATTAATTTTGAATGAAAGCAACAGTCAAAGAAAAACAAAGGCAAAGCCAAACGAAGCCGACTTGGTCGAATGGTTACAACTATAACGATACGTCAACATACCATTTCCTAACTTTGTCAATAGCATGGATTACGTTCTTGATTTCCTCTTTTGCTCTACTTCTTGTTTCCGCGCGTATAGCACGGGACATCATGGTGAAATTCGGTTGTTTATTCTGAAAGAATCGAGAGCAACATGCGAACCACTTTCTTACTTCCGTTTCCGCTGTCGCCGAATATCGTTTACCCTGTTTATTTATTCCCTGCGACAGTCGTCAGTAAATTGAGGAGCATGGCCATGGGACGGGTGATATTGAATTCCCAGTGCAACGGGCACAACTTGGCAACAATTGTTGAAACTGGTTGAAAATACGCGTTTTCCGTAATATATTGGCACATTACATGTGAAACAAATAAGATTGTACAAATAGATTATTCAGTTAAAGTCACTTTTTGTTAAAAGTATGTTAGATGCATCATTTAATCTTTCAACGTATACATTAAGTGCATTATTCGTGTTAATAAACTGTACCATACCATTACCATTGATATTCCATATTGTAGTTACGCAGATGTGTGAAGTTTCCCAGGCGTGGTCGACTGTAACAACTAGCCCCGTAAGCGGTTTTTAGTTACCAAAGAGGACTCATTCCCCGGATTAAATTCTTACATAACAAACAATTGTGAATAGAATATTATAATTATTGAATAGAATATGAAATAGCTGCGACTTCTGCTTGATTGATTGATACACGCACGTACGCGCACACGCGCACACGCGCACAAACACCCACGTTTCAATGAATCGTGCAATATTTATTAATTGTTCAAAAAGGGCAATGCCACGAAAATTTTACAAAATTGCAATCCAAGACAAAACACCCAGAATAGTCAATAGCCAGATGGCAATTGGTTAAGGAAGCCATTGGCATTGGCTTATCGAGAGTCCAACCATTTCTCATTTGTGTGTAACCCGCCCTTCTGAGATACTTGTTGATTTTGTTTGACCAGTACGTTAGGCTTCACAATTGAAATAAAGCGTTCATACTTCGTGGTTAAATAAGTTTATTGTTCTTTCAGTCATTGTCCGCACACAATCGCTGGCTGAGCCATCGGAGCGAGCCGCTCGAACGTTGTTACATTTGTAACAACTTGCCCAAATACAATTGTAACAACTTATCCCAATCACAATATTTGCAGTTGAACCCACGTGGGTGATAACAGATCCTATTTTTTTTCAGTTTTACTTCTACTTGGCATAACCCCTTGTACTATATAGTAGATATGTTTCCAGTTTCATTCACGAAACCTAAACAGTAGCTGTCTGAGATAATATTATGTGGGCATAGCCAAAAAACGTTTTAGGTAGTTAAAAAGTTTTTTTTTTCACACCTCGTTAATTTCGTCTTCTTTACTCCCGATTTTTGGATAGTGTGTCTGTTGGTGGACTTCCATCCAACTACTGTCGGTGGTATTTCCATATGTGTGCAATGTTTTCGTAAAACGACCCTGTAACAACTTGCCCCTGTATACAACTAGCCCCGCTCTCCACTAGACCCATTTACTATTACCTCTAAAAGTAAAACAAAAATCAAAATGATATCCAACATTCAAATAAAAAACACAAGGCAGAGACCCTGAGCCAACAGTTTAAATCTGTTTTTTTTTATTAATGCATATCTATCAAAGAACAGCTAAATTAACCGATTGCACCAAACCTCTAGCATTCCCGATCAAGATGAAAAACTCCGTACGTCTGCAACATATGATAAGTAATACGTAGCCAGAAATTAAACAATCAAAATGCCCTGTTCCAGTGAAGGCTCTCAGACGTGACTGCTCGTTGTTTTTGGCTGTATACGTGGTGCTTGTCAAGTGTGAAACAATGATATTGCAGGGTTGTTATCACACAATATGTGTTTCATCAGCATAACCAAACATGTCCACCGGACATGTTTGGCGCCACTCAGCACATCACCACTCAAACTCCTCAACAGTGGCACCATTCAGCACATCACCACTCAAACTCCTCAACAGCGGCACCACTCAGCACATCACCACTCAAACTCCTCAACAGTGGCACCAAATCAAATTGAAGATGCACCTTTAAGGAAATTGTTGATATTCACTTATTAGGACAAAGTAATGCCTAAGTACAGTGTAATATATTTTCTCACAAGGGCCTCATTAAAGAGGTGAACTATTCCAAATATGTACATTACAGGATATGATCGTTGCAGACTTCACCATTAGGAGAGCGATGACATTTGATGCCACAAAACATGATATGATTCTCATAAGTGAAGTTATAATGCTCCAGGGAGACAAATATCAGGATGTCCAAACTGATTTACTTCATGTCTGTCTACATAATAATTTACATATGTCATATTTTTAGTGAGCCACCATTTCTGCAATAAAGTCTGAAGAAGATCAGTCCCAGATTCACTGGGAATGAGTTGCAATCCTCAGATGCAGCAACAGACAACACCCGATGCACTCCGGCAGACATCATCCAAAAGAGAGTATCGTCAAACAGCCCGTCTCTCATTGGGCCTCCAACATGTGGACATGTTCCTTCAATCATTCTGGTCCTTCAGAGTTCTGATGACTACCAAGTCTTAGAACATATACGTTATGATGGCGAATTAGAAACATCACTACATGAATAAATATTTAGTTCTATCATTTGTCAGAATAAGTAATCTACAGATGCACCTTCATATCTGTGAGATGTGTATCAAGTAGTTTGGTTTGTATTACTTTGCTTCATTTGTTAGATTGAGTTTGCCATTTACAAATACATAATATCTGTGTAACTTTTAATTGTACTTTTACATGTATTATGTCCACAGCCATTATGCATTAAAGAATTGTTGATATTTCAAGGGATGCTTAGTTATGAATAAAATACTACTGGTTGTTGTGACGTATTGTAATATTCAAAACACTGTTTTGATCTTCACAAAGGTCTGATGAGAATAAAGTCGGAAGACCCAGCAGAAATATCTTTCAAGAAGGATTCCTGCCAGTTGACAAGACATGTCACCAAAAGGAAAGAAGACCAACACATTACAGTGAGCCACAGGTAAAAGTGAAATCAGAGAAGTTTCAGCCTGATTAATGCAACTCTAACAGTGGAGAGACAAGAAAGTGGGTAGTATGTGAGGGAGGTTTGTTGAAAGAGGTCATGATCATGAACAAATTGAGCAATACATATGTACCTTGTATAAAAAAAAGTAACTTGCATACTCCACAGTTAAACCTGATCAGAAACTTCATAAACTATAAAGCTGTACACTTGTTCTACACGTGGGAAGTCTCACGAAAAGGTGTTAAGTCACATTTGTTATATGTGTGGAAAGGTATTTATAATGTCCTATAGCCTTAAGAAACATGAATGTATTCACACAGGTGTGAAGCTATACACTTGTTCTACTTGTGGAAAATCATTCACATTGTCAGGTAATTATAAGGCTCATCAAAAGATTCACACTAAATCATACCGATGTTCTACATGTGGCAAGTCATTCACGTCATCCAATAGCCTTAAGAATCATGAAAACATTCACACAGGTGTGAAGCTGTACACTTGTTCCACGTGTGGAAAGTTATTCACAGTCTTGTAGACTTAAGACTCATGAAAAGATTCATACACGTATAAAACCCACAATACACTTGTGCCACATGTGGAAAAATCATTTATCAGGTAACCTTAAGACCCATCAAGATTCATACAGATGTGAAACCATATACTTGTACCACATGTGGGAAATCATTCACAATGTCCAGCTACTGTAAGACTCATTAAAAGATTCATATGAAGCTGTACTCGTGTTCTACATGTGGAAAATCATTTAGAATGTCCAGTAACCTTAAGACTCATAAAAACAGTCATACATGTGTTAAGCTAAATGTGGAAAGTTATTCACACAGTCTTGTAACCTTAAGACTCATGAGAAGATTCATACACGAAATGTGGAAAATCAATCACCTCATCCGGTAACCTTAAGACTCATAAAAAGCACAAATTTGAAGTTGTACTTGTGTTCTACAGGTGTGAAACCATACACTTGTGCCACACGTGGACAATCATTCACAACGTCCAGTAACCTCAATAACTATAAAAGGATTCACACAGATGCGAAGCCATACACTTGCGCCACATGCGGGATATCGTTCAAAACATCATGTAGCCTTAAGACTCATGATGAAAAAATTCACCCATGTAATGCTGTAGGTTTGTTCTGTATGGAAAATCATTCACAATGTTTAATAACTGTAAGGTTCATAAATAGACTCCCACTTGTGTAATAGTTTGAATTCACTAAGGTGAACCCAGCTGTTATTGTGTCAGTGGCATAGTTTATTGCTTCAAACTTCACTGGCACACACACAGGCATGTGGTTTGCATACATGTATACACACAAGGCATTGTTTTACGATTTTTCACCGGCTGGGAAAGTGTCAGAAAGACACTACTTTCAGTGGTGAAAAACTGTGCAACTATATATAGAACAAACATTGCAATTTCTTTACTGGTCAGATTACAGCTAGTTATTTGTGAAGGTTCCATTTGTGGACCAGTTTGTGAGAAACAAGGTAGTTATGATACAGGTAAATCCTGAATTTGTCCAAACCAGGCAGACTGTTGGTAGATTTTGGTAGGTAGGCACTAGCTGTCACCCAGTATTTGCAGAACACAAGAAATTGTCCAGATGTAGACTCCAAATTATGTACATACATCATCATTAGACAGAACACAAATAGTGTAGCCTATTCAGTTGTGAAAACAATAGAAGACTGGATCAAAGATATGATTTTGTCACTCCTACATAAACGGATTCACCTGCACAGATGGATTGAACAGCTGGCCTACAAACATGGTTTGGGATACAATAATTGCGAATCTCACCAACTGCTCAATATCTCAGCTTTTAGCACAGTTTTAAATGGATAAATGTAATTAACTGGAATAAGATAGCACAATTGGTAATTCCTAATAAAGTAATTTTAAACCAATTAAGCTGTGCCTGTGTGTAAAATGTTATCAAGGATAATATTTGGGCTAACGTTGATAATCTGTATTATATCGTATTTGATGTAGTAAATAAACATTACATTTCTATACCGTGTGTACTACTGATGAATGGGATTGAAGTAATCTAGAATGTATTAATTTTATTGACTTCCGGAACCTTGGTGCAGCAGCCACTTGAAATTGGTGTAGAAAATTTACCAAAAAAAGTGGAATATCGAATAGAATAAGTATTACTATTGCACATATATATATATATTATACATAAACGTATTGTAGAGAGACAAGAAAGTGGGTAGTATGTGAGGGAGGTTTGTTGAAAGAGGTCATGATCATGAACAAATTGAGCAATACATATGTACCTTGTATAAAAAAAAGTAACTTGCATACTCCACAGTTAAACCTGATCAGAAACTTCATAAACTATAAAGCTGTACACTTGTTCTACACGTGGGAAGTCTCACGAAAAGGTGTTAAGTCACATTTGTTATATGTGTGGAAAGGTATTTATAATGTCCTATAGCCTTAAGAAACATGAATGTATTCACACAGGTGTGAAGCTATACACTTGTTCTACTTGTGGAAAATCATTCACATTGTCAGGTAATTATAAGGCTCATCAAAAGATTCACACTAAATCATACCGATGTTCTACATGTGGCAAGTCATTCACGTCATCCAATAGCCTTAAGAATCATGAAAACATTCACACAGGTGTGAAGCTGTACACTTGTTCCACGTGTGGAAAGTTATTCACAGTCTTGTAGACTTAAGACTCATGAAAAGATTCATACACGTATAAAACCCACAATACACTTGTGCCACATGTGGAAAAATCATTTATCAGGTAACCTTAAGACCCATCAAGATTCATACAGATGTGAAACCATATACTTGTACCACATGTGGGAAATCATTCACAATGTCCAGCTACTGTAAGACTCATTAAAAGATTCATATGAAGCTGTACTCGTGTTCTACATGTGGAAAATCATTTAGAATGTCCAGTAACCTTAAGACTCATAAAAACAGTCATACATGTGTTAAGCTAAATGTGGAAAGTTATTCACACAGTCTTGTAACCTTAAGACTCATGAGAAGATTCATACACGAAATGTGGAAAATCAATCACCTCATCCGGTAACCTTAAGACTCATAAAAAGCACAAATTTGAAGTTGTACTTGTGTTCTACAGGTGTGAAACCATACACTTGTGCCACACGTGGACAATCATTCACAACGTCCAGTAACCTCAATAACTATAAAAGGATTCACACAGATGCGAAGCCATACACTTGCGCCACATGCGGGATATCGTTCAAAACATCATGTAGCCTTAAGACTCATGATGAAAAAATTCACCCATGTAATGCTGTAGGTTTGTTCTGTATGGAAAATCATTCACAATGTTTAATAACTGTAAGGTTCATAAATAGACTCCCACTTGTGTAATAGTTTGAATTCACTAAGGTGAACCCAGCTGTTATTGTGTCAGTGGCATAGTTTATTGCTTCAAACTTCACTGGCACACACACAGGCATGTGGTTTGCATACATGTATACACACAAGGCATTGTTTTACGATTTTTCACCGGCTGGGAAAGTGTCAGAAAGACACTACTTTCAGTGGTGAAAAACTGTGCAACTATATATAGAACAAACATTGCAATTTCTTTACTGGTCAGATTACAGCTAGTTATTTGTGAAGGTTCCATTTGTGGACCAGTTTGTGAGAAACAAGGTAGTTATGATACAGGTAAATCCTGAATTTGTCCAAACCAGGCAAAGACTGTTGGTAGATTTTGGTAGGTAGGCACTAGCTGTCACCCAGTATTTGCAGAACACAAGAAATTGTCCAGATGTAGACTCCAAATTATGTACATACATCATCATTAGACAGAACACAAATAGTGTAGCCTATTCAGTTGTGAAAACAATAGAAGACTGGATCAAAGATATGATTTTGTCACTCCTACATAAACGGATTCACCTGCACAGATGGATTGAACAGCTGGCCTACAAACATGGTTTGGGATACAATAATTGCGAATCTCACCAACTGCTCAATATCTCAGCTTTTAGCACAGTTTTAAATGGATAAATGTAATTAACTGGAATAAGATAGCACAATTGGTAATTCCTAATAAAGTAATTTTAAACCAATTAAGCTGTGCCTGTGTGTAAAATGTTATCAAGGATAATATTTGGGCTAACGTTGATAATCTGTATTATATCGTATTTGATGTAGTAAATAAACATTACATTTCTATACCGTGTGTACTACTGATGAATGGGATTGAAGTAATCTAGAATGTATTAATTTTATTGACTTCCGGAACCTTGGTGCAGCAGCCACTTGAAATTGGTGTAGAAAATTTACCAAAAAAAGTGGAATATCGAATAGAATAAGTATTACTATTGCACATATATATATATATATTATACATAAACGTATTGTAGACATATATTAGAAAATAGTTTTTGTTAATTATTAGTCAGAGGCAGGATTTTAGAGTAAGTTAGTTCCGGACTCCGACAGGGGAGTTAGTGAGCGTTAATAAGGTTGTTTACCATTCGAAAATTGAGGTAGCATAGTGAATAGACCTAGTCAGAAACAGTGGGAATAGTGGTTAGAATAAGTATTACTATTACACATATACTTATACTATATACACAAACTTCTTATAGACATATATTAAGAAACTGTTTTTTTAACATAGGCAGTACTTTTCCCGGACTCAATTTCAACGAGCGATAAGGAGGAGTTTGTTTACAGGTCGTGAATTAAACTGGTGTACCAAACATTAGATAAAGTGATACATTTACATAAATTACATACATAAGGTAATATCTGACATAGTTGTAGTAAACGATTTCGGCAAAAAGGAATTAACAGCAGGATTTTAGCGTAAGTTCGTTTACACTGACTTCGTTGTTTTGTTTACACAGTGTTCTCCGTATTCGCTAGGTGGCAGGCTTTTTTGCTCGTGCGAGCGTAGTACAAAAGACATAGTTAGCAAGTATATTAGCCTAAAGTGTTCTTTTGAACACAAAAACAGCCTTATTCAAGGCCAACGTAGCAATCACATTAAGTCTAAATTGTTTGATGGCGCCGTGCAAACGGCAGGTAAAGGCCACCAGGCATTTAATATGCAACAGTTGTAGCAACAGGATGGACTTCGTCAAGTCCGGGTGCGAGAAGTCCTGGGCTGAGGTTCAAGCAGATAGTTTTAGTGTAGGGGATGTACGAGGATGAAGGAACTTGAGGTGGAGTTAGAACAGCTGAGGCTACTCGTTGTAGCAGTGGTGGGAAGGGAGCAGGTGGGTTGCGCCAGTGGTTCTGCCTCTGGTGGGGGGACAGTAAATGATAAAGTGGGGGAAGACGACGAGAGAGATGCTAGGGAGAGCTTACCTCAGTCTGGAAGGAGGCTGAGGGGGGGTAAGGTGACAGGTCGCAGGGAGACAGGACGTAGGGAGACAGGACGAAAGGAGACGAGAAGGAAAGAAATGGGAGGGAAGACAAATTGATCGAAGGAAAGGGGAGTGGGGGAGACAGTAGCGAAGGAGTCGGGGGGGGGGGGCAAGGAGACGATAGTTAAGGTGATGGGAGTGAGTGAAACGGGAGGGAGGGTGTCAGGAGGGAAGGTGACAGGAGCGCAAGTTAGCCAGGCGACGGGAGGGAAAGGTGACAGGTTGATCATAGAGAGAGAGCCTGATGATAGTCAGCCACCAAGTGACAAGACTGCAGGACAGAATGTGATGGAGGGATCCATCGGAAGAGCTATTCCGAGGCAGTGATAGAGGGGGTGAGAAAGAGAGCGAGGGTATTTGTGGGGGACTCAATAGTTAGGAAGACCGACAGAGTCTTAAACATGGGAGATGATGTGGTAGTTTGCTTGCCTGGGGCCAAAATAGAGACGATAACTGAGAGGGTAGACAACATCGTGGGTTCAGGCAAGGGTGGATCTGTTTTAGTACACGTAGGGACAAATAACGTAGAGAGGGAGGGTACAACGGATACAGGTCAGAACGGCGACAAGTCAAAACGGCGACAACCAAAACGGCGACAGATCCAAAACGGCGACAACCAAAACGGCGACAACCAAAACGGCGACAAGGCATAAGTCAAAACGGCGACAACCATTGGTCAAAACGGCGACAACCATTGGTCAATTGCGACAAATATTGTGTATGTGAAAACGGCAACAAACCTAAACGGCGATAACGGAACGGCAACAAACCAGATAAATGAAGATGATAATTGTAACTTTATACGTTTAATGAATTGCATAAATATTATAATATTATATTAATTTTATATGTTGTGGGTATTACTATTGGAAATAAAAACGTCATCATGATATCATATCCTAACTATATCAGTATTGTTTTTGAACGCAACGAAGCCATCTGCGTAGGTTCTTTGATATCGGTTTTCATGAGATGTAAGCCCGGGTCGCGGTCGCGGAAATGCAGCAATGTTTGTTATTCACACCTGCCATTTGTACGAGGCGATGCGTTGGACATCAGCAGCGAACCAAATTGGGTTATCCACTATAAGCTTGGCTTCCCTTTGATGACGCGAAGGCCTGCTTGTATGACAACCATTCAAAAGGCTAATCCATTACTAACCAAGTTTCCCTTGAATGGTTTGAAAGGAAATGATCAATTGAGTAGATCTTACGTGTCACCCCAGTTTATGCCACGAATTCAAAACCTTCAAATCAAAGTTAGGTTTATAACATAATTTAATTTAACCAAGTGTACCTCACATCAGGGTTTATCCACATCGGGTATACGCACCATTATTATTTATTTATATTTGCATGAGTAAGCGACGCTTATACACGATTATTTGTGTTGCCGTTTTGGTTTGTCGCCGTTTTGACCAAAGTGTGTCGACGTTTTGATCATTGGGTGTCGCCGTTTCGACTCGACTTGTCACCGTTTTGACCACGGATGTCGCCGTTTAGGATTGTCGCCGTTTTGGTTAGTCGCCGTTTTGGATTTGTCGCCGTTTTGGATCTGTCGCCGTTATGACCAGTACCCGGTACAACTGCCATAGTTAGGAAATACAGGAATTTGGTCAGAACACTAAAGCAGATGCCGGTTGAGCAGGTAATACTGTCAGGGATTTTATCAGTAATAGGAATGGGTCATAGATATCGAAATTGCCGGGGGTGGCAATTAACATGCTAGTCAAGAAGCTATGTAGGGAAGAGGAAGTTGGTTTTATGGATTTGTGGGGAAGTTTTGTTGGAAGAGCGGATATGTACATGAAGGACGGGCTTCATCTAAGTGGAAAGGGGGCAGCAGTATTTCCGGATGGACTCTCGCCAGCAGTAGACAGTGGCATGGGTAGCATATCAAATATTTTTGGTAGTAAACACGATTTAAACTAGAAGCGCAGAGGGGTTACTTAGAGATGCCTCAAGCAGGACAAGAGGCCACTAGTACAGATAAACCAATAACAGAATGTCTGAAAAACATGTCTGAAGCAGGTTATAGATGCATGTGTTTAAATGCTAGGAGTATAGTAAATAAGAAAAACGAATTAAACATTATGGTAGAAGATATTGACCCTCACATAATTGGTATAACCGAATCATGGGCCAACACAGGCATTACAGATGCTGAATTAGGATTGACAGGATACGTAATGTTTAGGAGAGATCGAATAGGAAGAAGGGGAGGGAGGGTTATTTTATATGTTAAAAAATCTATTCAGTCTTATGAAATAAAATAAGAAAGCGAAGCAGATTACTATGAAGCTGTTTGGTGCAAAATAGTTTCAGGAAATTAAAAATTAACTATTGGATTAGTTTACCGAAGTCCAAACATAAATGAAGAGGATAACACAAAAATACAAAATGCTATAAAGGAAGTTAGTAAAGGGGAATGTATCATAATGGGAGATTTTAACCATGGACACATACAATGGAAATCTCTAGAGAGTACATGGGGCGAGGACCAACAATTTCTATTTTTAATTCAGGAGAGCTTCCTTACTCAGCATGTGCTGGAACCAAACAGAGGAGAAAATGTATTAGATATAGTTTTATCATCACAAAAAGAATTAGTGGACAGTGTAAAAATACATGAACCATTGGGTAACAGTGACCACAATCAAATACATTTTGACATCAATGTAAAATCAGAAGGTAAAAAATAAAAAAACGTATAGGAGAAACTTCCACAAATGTAACTATAAAGATATGAGAAAATACTTAGCAAAGCTAGATTGGAATACATGGTGATGAATAAGACCGCAATTGAATGTTGGAATATTCTAAAATATGAAATTGAGAGTATCGATAAATTTGTTCACTTGAAAAAACAAGGAAAACGGTCTAGAAAGAAACACTTGTCAAAAGAAGCTATTAGAAAATATTAAGCAAACTATGTGGAGGGTTTATAGGCGTACCAGAAAGGATGAAGACTATGCAAATTACAAAGAGGCACTTAACCTAGCTACAACTGAAATTAGAAAATCTAAAAGAATCTTTGAACAAAAATTGGCAGGTAATATAAAAAATGACAGCAAGAGTTTCTATGCTTATGTAAGGAGTAAACAGAAAGTTCGAGATAAGGTCGGACCACTGGAAAACAACAGGGGAAACATAATTTCAGATGGGTTTCAAATGGCAGAGGTCCTGAATGAGTATTTCAGATCAGTTTTTACCACAGAAGATATCAGCTCACTTCCAGTTCCATTTACTAAATTTGAGGGCAATACATCAGAACATTTAGGGCAGTTATTTGTAACTCCTGAAATGATAGCAAACAAAATTAAGAAGATGAAAGATAATAAATCACCTGGAGTTGATGGGATACCACCAAAACTGCTTAAGGAAATTGTTGAGCAAATTAGTACACCACTTGCAAAATTGTTTAACTTGTCACTAGAAGAAGGAATAGTTGCTTCAGAATGGAAAGACGCAAACGTTACGCCGCTATTTAAGAAGGGATCGAGGAACAAGCTAGAAAATTACAGACCAATGAGTTTAACATCAGTTGTTTGTAAATTACTCGAAACATTAATTAGAGACCACATGGTGGAATTCCTTGTAAAACATAAATTAATTAATACATCTCAACATGGGTTCCTAAAAGCAAGGTCATGTCTAAGTAATCTCTTATGTTTTTTTGAAGAAATTACAAAGTGAGTAGATGACGGGTCACCAGTGGATGTTGTCTACTTAGATTTTCAGAAAGCTTTCGATAAAGTGCCACATCAAAGATTGTTACTTAAACTAAAAGTCCATGGCATAGGTAATGATGTAATCAACTGGATAGAAAAGTGGCTTACACACAGAAAACAGAGAGTAATGGTAGATGGTGAGATTTCAAACTGGAAATCTGTTTTGAGTGGGGTACCACAGGGATCAGTATTAGGCCCTATGCTGTTTTTAATATATATAAATGATTTGGAAGATGACATATCTAGCAAAGTACTCAAATTTGCAGATGACACAAAAGTATTCAGAAAGGTTACTAATGATACAGATAAACAAAGTTTACAGGATGATTTAGATAAATTAGTTAAATGGTAAGAAAAATGGCAAATGTTATTAAATTTTGGGAAGTGTAAATGTATACACATAGGACATGGAAACATGGGTGAAGAATATAAAATGGGGGATGCTGTACTAGGTAGAACCACACAAGAAAAGGACTTAGGAGTAACATTTAGTGCTGACATGAAAATTTCAGAGCAATGTGGGATTGCTGCTTCGAAAGGAAATAACATTCTAGGGCTAATTAGGAGAACTATCATGTATAAGGAGAAACAGCTAATTGTACCCATGTACAAAGCAATAGTTAGACCACATTTGGAATATTGTATTCAAGCATGGAGGCCGTATCGTAAAAAGGACATAGACAAGCTAGCAGCATTAGTTAAGGAGCAGTGTAGGTTGGACATGAGAAAGTACTCTTTCTCACAGAGGGTGATAAATGAATGGAACAAACTGCCAAATGATTGTGTTAATGCTAGTAGTGTGAATATGTTTAAAAATTGAATTGACATATATTTGATAAGGGCGGGCTACACATAGATAAGAAAATTGTTGGATTCTCGATAAGCCAATGGCTTCCTTGTCCACTTGCCATCTGGAACTTGTTGTTTGGGATGGCAATCGTGTTAAATCTTGTTAAATCTAATTTGATGAGGCTGCACGTGAATCTTTTTTATTCAGATGAATACATTTCTTAATTCATCACCAGGGTGAAAGTTAGGGGGCTGAAGCATAACTATGTTTACATTATGCCTATTGCTAATGTGCCGTATTTAAACTGTTTGAAACAATGCTGCACTTTAACGTTATTCATGAGAATGTATTAGGACCTATAATCCAGCAGTGAAATGCTGTTTTAAAGGTGAATCTTGCAATAGGGTCCATTTGATGTTTTTTTCAGTTTCCATATCTAGAGACTATACTGATGAGGAATTCAAGTGATTCCACCATGACACCCTTGAGCATTTTTCAAAATATGCAAATTAGTGTCGCCATTACCAAAAATCCATTTTCGTCAATCTCAGTAATTATTGACAATAGTACAATGAATAAGGCGTCTAGACCCATGTCTGCATTATTGTTCAGGATGTTTCCGAAATTACCCTACACTTAAATACCCCAAATATGCAAATTAGGCACCGCCATTAACACAATATTGAATCTAGTCCATATCTCAGTAAGTATACTTAATAGCAACACAAATGAGGTGTCCATACCTATTTTTTTAGGACATACAATATTGATGAGGACATTCACACACACACATATATATATATATATATATAGCAGTCCTGCCTGCAAATGTTCACTGAACATGCAAATTAACAACCGTCATTGCAAAAAAATCGATTTTTTTCAATATCTGGAACTATTTATGACAGCATTTAAAATAAGGCGTCTATAACCCCTTGTTTATAGGGTCAGGAATCGACAAATAGTGTCTTGTAGACTATTATTCAGACCCTCGTCTCTTGCAAATCGATTAACGTCATTAACGAACAATCGTTTTTCTCTCACGCATCATACTTACTGTGATGCGGACCACATTGAATATCAATTGTAAATGGCGTTAATTAGGTTCCAATTTTCATAATTATTTCGGAGTAGTGAAATGTAGGATAATTTCGGAAATATCCTGAGCAGTAACCTACTGCAGACCCACAAAACATGGGTCTAGATAGCTCGTGTTTTGCCTTTGTCAATAAGTACCAATAATTTCACGAAAAGATAATTTTCGGTAATGGCGACCTTAATTTGCATATTTTAAAATGCTCAATGATGCCAGAATGGCATCACTTGGATTCCTCATAAATACACCTCAAAGATATAGAAACTTAAAAAAAACTTGTATGGACCCTATTGCAAGCTTTTAAGGCCTAGCTACTGCCGGACTATTGACCAAGGTATGTAAGCTGCGTGACGTCGTTCGGTTCGGCAGCTACCGTTACGTTTCCCATTGGTGACCATGTTAACGTTTTGCACGATTATAAGAAAACGAGACCATCAACAATTCTGAAACTTCCTACCTGCCGTTGTCGTCATCTCATTGACATGTTGGTTGCGTTTAGTCAAAGTCTCATATTTCTAACTCTTTTAAAATGCCTGGACGTGCCATTCCCGTCGATGTATACAAATTTCTGCATAAATTACTAGGCACACGCGCCTTGCGGCAAAAAAATTGCCATAAATCCTTCCGCCTATTGAAATCATAAAAAAATCCACAGTTACATTGCCAACATGTTCTACCAGCAAACTTGCCAATGTGTCTGCTCAAATGCAGTTATGTCAGATGATATGATTTTTAAAAATTACGCATATCTAAAATTACTGTGCCCTACATCTGTGTGTAACACACCAGGAAGTCTAACTGAGGCATAATAATCCCTATTTTAGCAATACAGTCGGCTCTGTACGCCGACACAGTTCGACCACTTCCTCTTGGCACTCGGCCACCATGCAGTGACCTCACCTCTCTGACGATGTGGGAATTTCCCGCAAATATCACGTGACGTAGCCAAACAGGACGTAGTCACCAACGACAACGTCTAAGTTATAAATATCACAACCGCTCTTGTATTTCGGCTGTAGTTACGGAAATGTTTTCGTGTGTTCTACGCTAAGCACGCACGTTACTTAACGTTTCAAAACTTGCTGACGACAGACGGAGTGCGACGTCGGTGGACTGAGTTTGGCAGTGCGACTCGAACCAGGTAAATGACTGTTAGATAATGATAGGGCAATGCAGAGTCTGTTTTATAATAGCTATAGATCGCTCGACTTGGTTCGTGCGCAGGTTCAACTAATGTGACATTAGACCGTGACTAATACTAATGTATACTGGGACGCGCCGCGGAACTGTGGTAGGTTAGTCGTGTCGCGCGCGCGCGCGCGCGCGCACACACACACACACGCTCACACAAACACACACGCTCACACAAACACGTAGGCCCTACACACGTTCGCACGCACGCACGCACGCACGCACGCACGCGCGTAGGCCTACACACGTCTGTGTGGGGGTATCGGTTTTAATTTAACCCGCGCTATATGAATGTGACGTCAGTGGCATGTTTGCGTTCGTTCGAGACGGTACGCTATATTTCGTGCATCGTTCAAAACCACAGATCGTTACTGCCGGTTGTGCGGACAGTCAAATGATTGTGTGGTCGACTCTGATTGACAGTCGGTGAATATCTAGCAGTGCCAGATGTCCACCGAATGGTCGACGACTAGCCAAAACAGTTGCCAACTGTTGGTGGAGAACATACACATAACGACTATATTTGAGTTGCCAGTTTAAATGGTAGTCGCCAACATGTTGACAAATGAAGAATCGGTGTGTGTCAGGGCTTAACTAACTGCTGTTTGATTCAGAGTACATGGCTGCCGGATTGTCTACACGCCCAGCTCTGCTGCCGTTGCTGATGGCAACGCTACTGGTACAACTGACGACCGGAGCGGACGTCCTACCACCACCCGACTGCGCGTTGTCCGCCGGCAACGAGGGCTACGGAGCTACATGTAGCAGGATGAGTGACATCCCAGAGAGGTTGCACGGACATCTGCGCAAGCTGAAACTCGTCAACACGACACTGACCGTGCTAGAGAACGGATCGTTATCACATCTTCCCCATCTCGCTGTTCTTGACCTATCCGGGAACAGAATCGTCCGTTTGGAGCCCGAAGCTTTCCGCGGACTGCCAAATCTGAAACAACTCAACCTCGCACACAATAGACTGTGCTTCGATGATGACGCATTTCCAGCAGATGTCTTCCTCAGTGCAACGTCTCTCCGCGTTCTCATAATGCATTCCAATAACTGTTCGAGCGGTCACGTCCGCTACCCGGACAGAGCCCTGGGGCAGCTGAGCGGTCTGGAGACTCTGGCGATGAACGGACTGCCAAACGTTCCCCTCGGACCGGGCTTTGCAAAGATGAAATCACTGAAGTCGGTGACACTGTCCGGCAAGTACTGTAAACTGGGCGTCGTGTCAAAGAAGACGTTTGCAAGTTTAGAGAACATTAGCGTGTCTCAGTTGTCGTTGCGAGCCTGCAATATCAGCAAACTTGACGGCAACGCCTTCACCCCACTGGCGAGCCTGACTTCACTAAACCTGGCCTGCAACGATCGCATTGGGATGGACGATGCCACGGACGCGATAAAAGGATCGAGTACAACCAGCTTAGATACTGTTATTCTCGATGACGTCAGCAAGACGTCAGTAATACTCAATAAGTTCCTATTTGACAGTCATCGGTTCAAACGTGTTCGTCGGCTCAGTGTCCGTGCTAACGACATCGTTGCTGTCGATGTTCGAGTGATATCTTTCCTACCTGTCGTGCGCAGTTTAGCTACGGGATTCAATGCCATATACAGTAAAGGTTCCTTCTTTCCTTACGAAAACCGATCAGAAATACTCCAAAATGTCACGGCTAACTTGCAGTTAGAAGTGATCGACTCATCTCACCTGCTGTCGACACGTTCTAAATATCGACGTCTCTTCTGCGAACCGGATCTCGTCGACTTTGACGATTTCTTCCGGGAGAAACCCCGTCTTCCAGACGTCGACTATACCCGTCCGACCAGACCGGCCACATACAATGACAAACAAACCTCGTTGATTCCCGGATCCTTGCAAGTGATTTTCCTCGACCATTCCGTCTACAATTCCTACCATTACTCCCTGCCAAAGATTCAAATCACTAAATACAATGACATGGTTGTCTTCAACATATCCAACACGGACATGAACCAACTGAAAGGACCTCTAATAGGATTTCGCAACCTTCAGGTGTTCGATGCGAGCAATTGTGATATTTATAAGATTTATTCTGGCGCCCTGCTTGAGTTGAGTCACCTGAAGTATTTGTTTCTGCAACGCAACGTGATAGGTGAACGAGGACACGGTATCAGCGACCAGTTCCACGGCCTCTATTCCCTGCTTGAGCTCGATCTGTCGGACAACAAGATCGCGTCGATCGGACGAGATGCCTTTCGAGATTTAAAACAGATCCGGAAGTTGAATCTGCGTGGGAACAAATTGACAGTCCTCGGCTTCGGCGTCTCCCATATGACATCCATTCTCTCCGTCGACGTGTCCTACAACCTGGTGGTCTACGGGGACTCGGGGTTCGTGGAGGACGGCTCTGTGCCGGGGAACAACACCGAGGTGGACATAACGAACAACAAGTTCGTGTGCAACTGTTCGAGTGCGGCGTTCGTGCGCTGGGTGCAGACGACGTCGGCGAATATCATTGACAAGGCGGACTTGCAGTGTGTCAACGACTCGGGACACGTTGTCGAGATCGCAGCCATCGATGAGCTGCATCTCCCCGCCCCCTGCCCCGTTGTGGCGACGAGCCCTCGCGGTCTCTACGTCGGCATCATTATCTGCTGTTTGATCTTCGTCATCGTCGTCGTCATTGTCCTGGTTGTCGGGGTCCGACTCAGGTATTTTCGTAGGCGCTGCGATTCCAGCTCAAAGGTGGCGTATCACCTCCATGATGGGGAGATTGACATGTGAATCGATTTGTTCGTTTGATTTTGTTGACATTGTACATAAGTTGCTAACATTTTAACGCATCGCTGGAGACTGGACACGTTACACGTGTTAAGTTATAGCCGACACACACGTATATGTGTGTTTTAAGTGTGCTTAACATGTCCAAAGACAAATCCGATACAGTAGTGTACGCCTTATTTTATTTTATTTAAATGATCACACACACACACACACGCCGCTACACGACGAAACGAATGCCAATGCCACAAGGCGATACGATGATTCTACGCCACTATATAAACGGCTTTGAAAAGGAAAGAATCCTGTAACAATGCAACCCAGTACGTCTCGCTATTTTTTTAAATACTTGTTTGAGACCCCCAACCCCCATGTAATGGTCTGTAACGCTTACCCGGCCGTCCCCCACCCCCAGAGCGTGACGTACTTTGTAGATGGCCCCTTATGCGTATCTACACGGCAATGCACACGTTTCTACACGGCCACACACGGCAATACACGTCTTACACGGAAAATCACATGCGCGACGCGTACATTCGCCATTACCACCTCTAAAAATATCACTTGCATTATTACGAAACCTATGGTGGGTGAAGTAATTTTCAAGTACAACCAGTACAATCCTCCCCAGCCCAGCGCATCATAGATGTCAAGTTTAACATAAACGACGGTACAGGCTGCACCATTACCCTGATTTGAAATTGGGTCACGTTACAAAAGAATGGGCGCGCGTGTCCTGGAACCGGTCTCAGTCGACAGCGTCGTGAAGTTATCAATGTAATTATCTTGTGTCCCTAAATATAAATATGTCCAGGTCGCAACCTCGCTCATTCACCAAATACGTCGGCGCTACGAGTCGTAATGTCTCGGGACGGCCGCTCGCTGCTCACGATAACACGTACAGAGTTTTGTTCATCTGGCAGAGCTCAATGCAGTGCAGGCAATATGTCATACATATCTAATGGTGTTGACATAATATGTAATTGACCATTTATTAGTTTACCGAGTGCTTATTGTTTGGGTTTTTAATGTAATATAAGTGTTTTATCACGTGAATGTAGGCCAACGGGTTAAGCAAAATATAAATAAATAAAGTTCCCCTCCCCGTCCCGTTAGCAATTACGATGCGAGCTCACAAAAGCCTGCCTAGTCGATCGAAATCTTAGCACGACAAATCTGTGGACTCCAATGAAGGCACACGGTGAACTGTGTTGTCCGTTTTAGCGCTGTTTCGTGCTGCCTGTTTGTCGTCGTCGTTACTGTCGCCGGTGCTATCAGGACTGACGGGACAGGAGTGCCGCCTGGCGACCAGTGGAAGGCATAAACATTTAACGAGATTAAACAATAATTTATACTTTTTAGCAATATTTAAAACATTTAGCAACATTGCTATCAAAAACGCAAAACACCCAGATGACAAGTGGACAAAGAAGCCATTGGTTTATCGAGATTCTAATTGTGTTCAAACGTATTCACGCTGCTATAATTTGCACAATCAGTAGATACTTTGTTTCATTCATTTATCGTCCTCTATGAGTTTGACAATTTCGGATATCTGATCTACACTGTTCCTTCACTATTTAATGTCGTATATACTTCTACTTTATCTAATGTTAACATGTCGTATATACTTCTACTTTATCTAATGTTAACATCCTTGTCTCTAATGTTGTTAAACCACATATCTAAAGGTGTTTTTCATAACTATGGTATATCAGTTCTGGACTAAGTTCAGCTGCTCTCCTCTGTTTTTGTTCGGTAAGAAGGAGGTAAGGAGTGAAGGAGGTAAGGATGTAAGGAGGAAATTAAGGAGGTAAGGAGGGAAGGCTGTATGGAGTGAAGGCGGGAATGAGGTATGGGGGAAATGTAAGGAGGTAAGGCGGGAAGAAGGGAAGGAGGTAAGGATGTAATGGGGGAAAGATGGGAAGGGTAAGGAGATAAGGGGGAAGGAGAGAAGAAAGGAAAGAGGTAAGGAAATAAGGAGGGAAGTAAGTAAGGAGAGAAGGATGGAAGAAGGTAAGGAGGGGACGAGATAAGAAGCAAACAGGGAAGGAGAGAAGTAGATAAGGAGGTTAGGAGTGAAGGAGGTAAGGATGGAAGGAATTAAGGAGGTAAAAAAGGAGTGAGGTAAGGATGGAATGGCGTAAGGAGAGAAGGAAGGAATGATTTAAGGGGATAAGGATGGAAGGAAGGAGGTAAGCAGGTAAGTAGGTAAGCAGAGAAGGAGATAAGGAGGGACGGAAAGAAGAAGGGTGTAAGGGTGGAAGAAGGAGGTAGGAGGGAAGGAGGGAACGTAGTAAGGAGGTAAAGAGAGAAGGAGGGAAGGATAGAATGATAAGGAGAAAATGAGTTAAGGATAGAAGGGTGGAAGGAGAAAAGGAGAGACTGAGGAAAAGAGGGAAGGATAGGTGGAGGTAAGAAGGGAAGGAGGTAAGGAAGAAATGAGGTAATGATGGAAGGAGGTAAGGAAGTAAGGAGAAAATGGGGTAAGGAGGGAAGGAGAGGAGAGAATAGTGAGACGAACGAATGAGTGGATATAGGAAGAAGAGGGGAATAACGGAGGGAGCAAGGGTATTGGTTTAGGACAGGGAGGAATTTTGGTTAAGTAAAATGATCGTCGATATTTGTGTCGCTTAATCCGCCTGTTACAGTTCGTATGTGTTGGTTCTTCATTACCACACGCATAACCACGATAGTGGTTATTCGTCTGACCACATCGCGGTTTTTCCCGAGTGACGTGTATTGTCGGAATTCAATACGGACCGCACGAAAGAGAACATCACAACAGCTGCCGGGCTATATTTGTTTATTGGCGACATGTCAGTATGTAGCCACAACACACCAACCGTGACCACAGCTATCTGATACACCCGTACATAATGCCTACGTAGCGTTCATAATAGGTGGTAATGCCTCAAGCGTTTCATTTGCCCCACATTTCTTTCCATGTCATACCTTATCACCACAGTGTCTCTTGCTATATATGCCGGTGCGTGCGTAAGATAATTTCCATTGGGAAATGTTCACAAAGCGTACTATCACAAAGATAAAGTATTTTCGTAAGGCAATTTTCGGATAACAGGTGAACACCGCACACTGCTCATTGCACAATGCTCACTGCTCACTGCTCACTGCACACTGCTCACTGCTCATTGCACACTGCTACACACTGCACACTGCAAACTGATCACTGCACACTGCACACTGCACACTGCACACTGCTCACTGCACACTGCACACTGCACACTGCACACTGCTCACTGCACACTGCTCAATGCACACTGCTCACTGCACACTGCTCACTGCTCACTGCTCACTGCACACTGCACACTGCTCACTGCACACTCCACACCGCACACTGCACACTGCACACTGCTCACTGCACACTGCTCATTGCACACTGCTCATTGCTCACTGCACACTGCTCATTGCACACTGCTCACTCCACACCGCACACTGCACACTGCTCACTGCACACTGCTCACTGCACACTGCTCGTTGCTCACTGCACACTCCACACTACTCATAGCTCTCTGCACACTGCTCAGTGCTCATTGCTCACTGCACACTGCTCACTCCACACTGCTCATTGCTCACTGCTCACTGCTCACTGCACACTGCTCACTGCACACTGCTCACTGCACACTGCACACCGCACACTGCTCACTGCACACTGCTCACTGCACACTGCTCACTGCACACTGCTCACTGCACACCGCACACTGCTCACTCCACACTGCTCACTGTACACTGCACACTGCACACTGCTCACTGCACACCGCACACCGCACACTGCTCACTCCACACTGCTCACTGCACACTGCTCACTGCACACTGCACACCGCACACTCCACACTGCTCACTCCACACTGCTCATTGATGTGTTGGACATCAAATGCATAATACAAACAACCTGCATAAGCCGCTCCACTGGGCACCATCAAGCAGGTACATGCACATTACAAACTATACAAACGGTAACTAAGGGTGTGTGGGTGCGTGTGTGCGTGTGTGCGTGTGTGTGTGTGGGTGTGTTTGTGTGTGCGTGCGTGCGTGCGTGCATGTGTGGCGTGCACACTTGCAATGTCGTTACTTCTGCTGCAAAATTGCATAATAAATCACAACAGAAGAAACGGTTCAAAATAGTTTTCGGCAAAACGTAGTTAATGTCACCTCTAATCAATGTCAACACACAGTCAGTGTCACCACACCGATAGAGTCACCTCATAGTCATCCCGTTGTCAATGTATCATTATAGTCGGTGTCACCTCATAGTATATGTCAATCCATAGTGGATGCCACCCCACAAATAGTGTCACCACACAGTCAGTGTCACCACAAACAGTCAGTGTCACCACAAACGAATGTATTGGAAGTTATGTTATATTCAGCACGTGTTATTTTACATTTCTAGACCGTGGTCGACCCGACGGTAAGGACTGGTCCTTGAAATGTTTCTCAGACAATCAATAAAGTTGGTTCGACGCCGCTCATTTGTAGCGATCACGACAACGACAGCTATGGTCATCGCAGTAACCGTTGCGATGATTATAAGAGATGTCAACAACGTCTTATTTGATCTCGGCTTATCACTCGTGTCGCTTGGCTGAGGTTGTGTCGTCGTGTCATTCCTGTCGTCCGCCGGATGCTGTGTAGTTGTGTCTTTGGGGCAGTTCGCTGTATGGGGCATAACGATGTCCTCCTTACAGTGGAACGGGTTGCTCATGTTGACGGGATTACTGTCTAAGTCGATATAAATGCATATGTTGTCGGATGTTGCCTTAGTTAAGGACTTCACGTCAAGGTGACTGATGTTGTTATCTGCCAGATTTATAGTAGCTAGACGTTGCAATCTACTGATGTCGAAGTTGACAGAAGTTAGGTGGTTTCCACGCAGCGACAGAATACTCAGATTACTCAAGCTGGAAAAGGCGGAAATGTCAATGCGAAAAATGCCATTCCTGGATAGATCTAACACTTCGAGAGATGACAAACCATCAAACATGCCTTTCAGATTCGTGTTGCTCTTCCCGATGTTGTTGTCCATCAGGAAGAGGTATTTGAGCATGCGCATGTCGCTTAGCGCGCCCGGAACGATGGTCTCAATGGCGCAATGTCTGAGGTCGACCACCTGACAGCGCCATAATCCGCGGATGGGACCGACGGTTGTGAAAGGGTTGTATGACGCATTCAGCACGACGACGTCATTGTCCGCTGACACGTTGATTCTCGCGGTTAATTTCGAGTCTTTGCGCTTGTGTTTAATGTTGTCCGCGTAGATGATCTGCACGGACGGTGGGATGGTGAGACAGTCTTTCTCCTCCCGATGTGTTCTCCCGCTCCCCCGGCCGCATACCTTCGTTGGTAGCCGCGGGCGGCTGTAGTCCAGGTCGGCGAGGAGCGGTCGTTCCCGGAAGAAGTACTCGGTCGGATCAGCCGGGTCTTCCTCATCGGGCTTCGCCTCGCGAAAACAGTAACGGTGGCGGTAGGTGGATCGATTGGAGAAGTAGTCTGCAAAGTCGACTACGTCAAGGTTGAGACTGAACAAGACATCGTAGAGAGCGGCCGTGCTATTCAATTTCGGGAGCATCTCGACCACGCTGTTATAGCCGAGATTGAAGTGAGTGAGTCTCTTCAGAGGTCGCAGCAAGCGAACGTCGACTTCGACGATATCGTTGGCACGGATCGACATGCGCTCGATGCCACTTAGAGCAGTATTGGTAAAGTCATCCTTATTCAGGATCAACCCACTAGGCGCGACGTCATCTACCACGAGTGTCGTCAGTTCCGTGTCCTTCGCCGCTACTACAGCGGCGTGGACAAAGGGGAAGCCTACTTCCGTGTTACAAGCAAGATTGAGAGTCTTCAAATGAGACAATGGCTTCAACGCACCCACCTCCATTGTCTCTAAATGACATGCTTTTATGCACAGGTGTGACAAGTTCACGTTCCTCAAATTGTGAAATGTCATATTACTTACAGCTAGCATCTTACACCCATGCCCAGCAAATACGAGTGTCTTCAAATTTGTGAGTCGCCCAAACCCTTCACCGAGTTGAGCAGTTGGTGTTCCTGTTAAGGAGAGAAACTCTAAGTTCGGCAAATGCGCCAATGTCTCGTCTGGATATTTAGTGTGCTGAGTCTTACACACGTTTGACGTCATCGTGAGACGCCGAAGTGACGTCATTCCCGAAAACAGCCCGACGGGATATGTGCTTGTGTTCATGCACAGCTCATTATATGTTAGGTCGAGCTGCTGCAAGCGCGACAGGCCAGAGAATGCATGCACGCCCAGTGCACGCAGTTCATTACGCGACAGATCCAACGACGTCAACTGTGTATAATTCTCGAACGCGTGGTCATCCAATCGAGTGATGTTGTTGCGTCTCATCGTCAGCTTGCGCATGTCTGCTGGCAAATCGTTAGGAATGAATCCAAGTCGTAGGCCCGAACAGTCTACGTTCACCCCGAGACAGTCATCAGTCGGCTGCACGCGACAACCGTCTCTTGATGTAGTAGTCCCTTGGTCGCCAGACGGCGCTCGCGTCCCGGCAACACATACTACAATAACGACGACAACCAGGCAGCTCGAAGCAGCGCCCCCTGGCCTCATTGTGCTAAAACACACAACACAGACAACCGTGTACAGCAACGTGTCTTGAAACAGTCAGCATATCAAAACAATCAACCGCTTTTTACCGGCTGTATGTCTTTTGGTCATAACGTTTCATAAACCCCTATTTGTGCCATTTTAATAA
>OY759269.1:44478840-44602747 GCA_963662155.1 Lamellibrachia columna | reverse complement strand
GTGGCAGGCAAACCTGGGTTCATCTGATCTTTCACTAATTGGATTTGGCCACTCATTTCATTGTCTAATTATACACAAGTCGAAAAGTACACACCTACCATTCGTAAAAAATGTCTCAACAAGTTGGTGGATAATAATGTTCATCAACTTGGTAGATAATAATGAAGTAATTATTTTTTTCTAATAACAACTATTGAGATTTACACACTCAACGTTTCGCCTACCGTCTGTGGCACCAGGAACTGAACTCTGAAACTGGGTGTCATCAAAACGTTAATGGAATAGATTTATCGGACAGAGAGAGGCTGTACTGCGGATATTAAAACATCAGGAGATTGAGACCACAGCTAAACATCAGGCGAAGTGGACGACAGCAGAAGATAGACTGTGTATACCAGATCTCTTGAAAGAGCTGTAGCCACACGTACAATGGTGAAACAGGAGAACATTTGGAACAAGACTTGAGGAGCACAAGAAGACTGTTGAGACCATCACAACCAGACGGTTTATCCGTGAACAAAGGAGAGAGTCGGCGATGGTAGGGCACAAGTCTGCAATCACCGACCATGCAGACAGAAACATTTACACCATCGACTGGAAGGGAGCAAAGGTGATAGACAGAGAAAACAACAGAAACGCTAGATGGATTAAAGAGGCCACCCGGATCAGAAAGACGACTCCATTCATGACTTAGCAACGTATGGGACGTTCCGTTTGCCAGAAAGTTTAATTAAAAGGCATAGGTTCTCACTTCAATAAATGTATTGAACAGCACAACATCGATGTGTTTAGTTTTTGCATTATTTACTTACTTAACGTCTTACATACTTACTTACTCACATCCTCACCCACTCCCTCCCTCCCTCCCTCCCTCCCTCCCTCCCTCCCTCCCTCCCTCCCTCCCTAACTCCCTCCCTTCGTCCCTCCCTCCCTCCCTCCATCCCTCCATCCCTCCCTCCCTCCCTCCCCCTGTGTTTCGGCCTCTCTTTTGATGGTTCGTTGGTATATTTTGTTTGGTCTTCCTCGTTTTCTCTTTCCAGATGGTCCCCAGTACCAAACCTGTTTTGGCATTCTCGTTGGCGGCATTTTAATGACATGGCCCAAATATCTTCTCCTCAATATTGTTGGCTTGATTGGCTCAGTATTTGCTCTTTTAAGTACTTCCTTGTTGGTCATAAATTCGTTCCATCTGGTGTTTAGAAGTCTGCGCAAGTATCTGCTCTGGAACCTTGCTAATTTCAGTTCTATTTGTTTGGTTGTTTTCCATGTTTCAGACCAATAGAGAAGCACGGGTATAACACTGATGTTGGACATTCTTATTTTGTTTTGGTCTTTATATTTACACCCGTTGACCCCCAACTTTGGTGAGTGTTTGAAATGCTCCCCACGCCTATCTAAGCCTATTCTTGATTTCAATAGAACTGTCTCCATTTTTGGACATTACACTACCAAGGTAGTTGTATTAAGTAATATATTAAACTTTCCTAATATGTTGACTTTGCCGATGATGTCAATGATAGCACCTTTGGAAATGACCTTCGATTAATATCTGTTCCACAATATTGTTCTGCGACGTATTGTGTGACTACGACCGTTACACACCGTTCACGGTAGCAGGCGGTGACTGTCACCAGGTGTGTCGATGTGTTAGGTACTCCCTGGTGCTAAAACATGAAATGTATCTTTTGAACTTCACGACAAAGGGAGTGACATAAACGGCCGTTGATTTGAATAGGTGTTTAGATCAAGGCTGACAATCCTGTATGGTCTCGTGGGTCGGCAGCGCTCAGTAACGTCATTTCATGAAAAAGGGAGGGCGATTTAGCACTCGGTCGGCATACGTCAAAGTGGTGCCAACGTGTACAGCGCTATGGGAGGGTGTGAACGAGACATACATGCGTCACATATACATCTTAGTTCGCACTCGCCCTCTTCAACTTGCTCTCACTTCTATAAATGTAGTGTTACTGTCATAGTAGTCAAGGTACAGTCTAGCCTAGGATGCATTCCAAGACTGGTGAAGAGGAAAGGGGCCAGAGTCTCCTTGCAGCACACCAGCTTAAATTTGTAATTTTTTGGTGTCACAATCAGGGGGTGGCACTACTGAAGAAGAATATTAAATACCTACCTACCTAACTACCTACCTACCTACCTACCTACCTACCTACCTACCTACTTAGTTACTCCCTCCATGTGCCTTCAGGTACATAAGGCAGAGAGCAATCGACACCATGCACCTATCCCTTCAGTCATTCTTTCAAGGTCTCGTGTCTTAATTTTCTGTATTTGTGTCTCTCTTGCGATGGTTCGTTGTTATATTTTTCTTGGTCTTCATCGTTTTCTCTTTCCAGATTGTCTCCAGTACAAAACATGTTTTTGGCGTTCTCGTTGGCGGCATTCTGAGGACATGGCCCAAATGTCTGCATCTCCTTCTCAATATTGTTGACTTGATTGGCTCAGCATTTGCTCTCTTAAGTACATCTTCGTTGGTGTTAAATTCGTTCCACCTGACGTTTAGAAGTCTGCATAAGCATCTGCACATGTCTGTTTTGTATGACCATGACTATTACGGACGCACACGCTCGCTCGCACGCACACACATACACACGCGTTGACGCACAGCGCGTATGAAAAGTGGCGTTCGATGACCGAGGTACTATTGTTTACGTCATCGCGTACAAAACGACAGAAGAACATTTGATTGTTTTAAAACCGACTGTGACGACATAGAACATAATCCCCAAGTTTTAGACTTTAGGCATGTGAAATAAACATAAAATGGTACATTTGCCATATGCTGTAATTGTACTGTAATCGTACTCAACGGCTGGCGGGGCAGCCTGCCATTTCCGATTATTTATGCTACTCTGCCACCGACTCGTCCGATTTGCGGGTGATGCACTTCGCAAAGGTGCCATTTAATATAAATACGTCACGCGTATTTCTTGTTCTTTCCGCCATATGCACGACTTCCGTGTTTTGTTGGGTTGTGCACGCCGTTCTGACTGTGGTTTCTCAACGGTTCGATATCATCTTAGCTGAATACTTCAATTATCAAGTATCTGAGTGCTCACCGCGTGAGCTCAAAGTATCTGAGTGCTGACCGCGTGAGCTCAAATTCGAAGTAGTCTGAATTACTGCCCTTGTGCGACATGTCAGGTCAGTGCAGTTGTCGCGACACAGACACACTGAAGCAGACGCACCGGAATAAATATCTGATACAAACGGTGAAATGACAAGTGTAATGTGTCTAGTGTAACACGTAAGGGGTGGTCGCACAAGTTTTCAAAGTCCAAAAAACGGATAGTGTTTAGTATTGGTCCTGACCACCACCCGCCCTCTCAATACGTGGTGTGGGACATAAGATAACGCACATACTGACAATCAAAATACATTCGTTTATCCCGCGAAACGTGGTAGCGACCAAACCGCCACTCAGCAATGATGTACGTTTATTTGGACTTTGAGAACTCATGCGACCACCCCCAACACATGGCTTCATTTGTCTCATGCGCAAAATGCGTAACCGTAACATTAAACACTGAGAAATGTCACACTTAATAAACGGTATTCTTTGTGCTTTCTGCAAACAGCAATGCATGCGGAAGGAAAAAAGTGCGTTGTTCGGATGTAGGGGAATTCTCGAAGACAGGCCCATATAAACAGTGGCCCCTGCCGGAGTGTCCCGACTCTATGTCCATCAAGATGCGACTCTATACAAGGAACAATCGCAACTCAGGGAAGGTCATCTCGACCAAAACCATTCCGTAAGTAGTTAGTTCGAATGTGTGCGTGCGTGCGTGCATGCGTGCGTGCGTGCGTGCGTGCGTGCGTGCGCATACCAACCATTGTGAATCGCACGGCGATTAATAAACGTTTTGTAATTAACATTGACATGATACTTTCATTAAAGTGTTTATACAGTGTTCCAAATTTCAGATCTACGAATTTCTTTTTAGATAAATATTTTATATAGGATATATTTAGTCTTATTAGCTAGTCATATATCCTAGATGTCTATTAAAACATTATAAAGTCATTGTGGTGTAGTGCCATTTTGGTAATTGCTATTATACGTTTTTGTGGGTTCTGTGTTCTCGGAGCCGAGTATGTGATTTACATGAGCGACATTACTTGTGCTTGGTAATTACGTTTGTCTGTTGTTTTTATCCCATAAAACACTACATTATGGCGACGAGGATAAGTAGCTTACACGGAATTCCTCCCTTCGAGTTCAATACAACTGACATTTTGGGGTTAGCCAACAAATGGAAAAACGGGAAATCATCATTCGAAATATATGTCATTGCTTCGGAGGTAACTGACAACAAGCAGAGTCGTGCAGTACTCCTTCACGTGGACGGCCACCAGTTACATAAATTATTCCAGACCCTGCCGGACACTAGGATACTGACTATGACACGTGTGCCCAGACATTAAACAAGTATTTCGATATCAAGAAAAATGTGCCTAAGGAAAGACATAATTCCTGTCTACGTCACCGGAAGGGGGAGAGACGATCAATATTTTCATCGTACCATTAAAGAAGACGGTTGAACACCGATTATCGAACGGAGGAAGATGACCAAATAACATACGTAGTTCTCTATTTCTTTCGAAACAATGCGTTGAAGAGAAAATTGCACAGAGAGGAAAATCTGAATCTAACTAAGCTGCAGAAGATTGTAAAGATCGTTGACGAGCCAGACACTTTGCTGTTGACACCGTCTGGTACTGTCCACACCAAACACTCTTGTGGTTTCAACTCTCCAGTCAGAACATTTAAAGGAAAATGTTGGCGATGCGATGGCATTGATCACACAGCAAGATATTGTAGAAAATCTAAAATCCGCACATGTGAGAAATGTGGCAACATCGGACACATTCCGGTTTGTTGCCACACCAGACAAACACATGGTGGCGCCACTGGTGGTGGCAAGCCTCATCTTGGTCGTGGATGCATGGACAGAAGCCGCGATCGAATGTTAGAAGCATTGAGAAAGCAGACACTGGAATGGAGGAAAGTGATACATTCTATGTATTATCGGTGCGTATGCGATGCCAATCAATATTGAGGAGAAATCTGTGAGCATGATTGTAGACTCTGGTTCCAGCTGCAATATACTCCCAGAAGCCACATTCTGCAGGAAGTCAGGCTTGAAGTTAAGAAGCTGTAATAGCCGAGTTTATGCCTCTCCGCGTCCTCTGGAGGTGATGGGCAGCTAGGAATTGCGCGTGTCAGTTCAATGAGGCGAATAAGTAGACGGTGCATAACTGTTGGTTGTCAAAGGCGACCATGCTGCTCTGTTAGGAAGAAAGACAGCTGAGGAGCTCGGAGTGACAGAGTAGTGCTGGCAGCAGCAGCAGTGTATTTCACTGGCGGGATAACCATGAAGAAGTTGAGAGAAATGTACCCTCAGGCGTCCACTGGTGTCGGAAAGTTGAAGAAGTGTCAACTGAAGCTGAGCATATATGAGAGTGTAACACCTGTGGCCCAACCAATGATAATGATACCGTTCAATAGAAGAGAGAAGGTTGCACAAAAGCTGAAGGAGCTTGAAGACGTGGACGTCATTGAAAAGGTAGATGGTCCTCACAGTGGGTAAACCCCCTTATGACGGTGGAGAAGCCGAATGGAGATGTCCTGGTGTGTCTCGACTTGCAAGAAGCAAACAAAAATAGTCAACGAGATGGGGAAATGAAGGTGTTCACAAAGGTCGACATGAACACGGTTCTCCACGAGGTGGAACTACATCCCGTCACCACGTTCGCAGCACCAACTGGTCTCTACAGGTACAAGCGCATTGTATTCGTGTTTAACGTAGCCTCTGAGAAGTTCAATCACGTCATCAGTTCTCCGTATTCGCTAGGTGGCAGGTTTTTTGTTTCTCATGCGAGGTTAATAGAAGACACAGTTAGCAAGTATATTAGACTAAAGTGTTCTTTTGATCACAAAAACAGCCTTATTCAAGGCTAACGTAGCAAACTAATTAAAATTAAATTGTATGATGGCGCCGTGCAAACGGCAGTTAAAGGCCACAAGGCACTTAATTTGTGGCAGTTGCAGCAACTGGGTGGACTTCGTTAAGTCTGGGTGCGAGAAGTCCTGGGCTGAGGTCCAGGCAGATAGTTTTAGTTTTGAGTGTAGGGGATGTACGAAGATGAAGGAACTAGAGGTGGAGTTGGAAGAGCTGAGGCTGCTCGTTGTGGCAATGGTGGGAAGGGAACAGGGTGGTTGTGCCAGTAGTCCCGGTGGGGGAACAGTAGATGATAAAGTGGGGAAAGACACAAGAGATGCTAGGGAGAGCTCACCGCAGCCTGGGAGGAAGCTGAGGGGAGGGAAGGTGACAGGTCGTAGGGAGACAGGACGTAAGGAGACGGGAAAGAAAGGAACGGGAGGGAAGACAACAGGAGCGAAGGAGAGGGGAGTAGGGGAGACAGGAGGGAAGGAGAAGGGAGTGGGGGAGACAGGAGGGAAGGAGAAGGGAGTGGGGGAGACAGGAGGGAAGGAGAAGGGAGTGGGGGAGACGGGAGGGAAAACAACCGGAGTAAAGGAGAGGGAAGTGGGGGAGACGGGAGGGAAAACAACCGGAGTGAAGGAGAGGGAAGTGGGAGAGACAAGAGCAAAGGAGTGGGAAGTGGGGGAGACAGGAGCGAAGGAGACAGGAGGGAAGGGGTCAGGACAGAATGTGATGGAGGGGATCGAACGGAAGAGTTATTCTGCAGCAGTGATAGAGGGGGTGAGGAAGAGAGCGAGGGTGTTTGTGGGGGATTCGATAGTTAGGAAGACCGACAGAGTCTTAAACAAGGGAGATGATGTGGTGGTCTGCTTGCCTGGAGCCAAAATAGAGGCGATAACTCAGAGGGTAAAAAACATCGTAGGCTCGGGAAAGGGTGGATCTGTTTTAGTACACGTAGGGACAAATAACGTAGAGAGGGAGGGTACAACTGCCATAGTTAGGAAATATAGGCAGTTGGCCAGAACACTAAAACAGACGCGGGTTGAGCAGGTAATACTGTCAGGGATTTTACCTGTAATGGGCAGGAGGGGTCACAAATATCGAAATTGTCGGGGGATGGCAATTAACATGTTAGTCCAGAAGTTATGTATGGAAGAGGAAGTTGGATTTGTGGATTTATGGGGAAGTTTTGTTGGGAGGGCTGATATGTACATGAAGGATGGGCTTCATTTAAGTGGAAAGGGGGCGGCAGTATTCGCGGACACAATTTTAACAGCAGTAGATAGTGACTTGGGTACAATGACAAATATTTTTGGAAGTAAACATTCTTTAAACTAGAAGTGCAGGGGGGTTACCTAGAGGTGTCTCAAGCAGAACAAGAGGCCACTAGCACAGATAAACCAATATCAAATCATCCGAAAAACATCACTGAAAAAGGTTATAGATGCGTATGTTTAAATGCAAGGAGCATAGTAAATAAGAAAAACGAATTAAACATTATGGTAGAAGATATTGACCCTCACATAATTGGTATAACTGAATCATGGGCCAACATAGATATAACAGATGCTGAATTAGGACTGACAGGATATGTAATGTTTAGGAAAGATCGAATAGGAAGAAGGGGCGGGGGAGTTATTTTATATGTTAAAGAATCTATTCAGGCTTATGAAATAAAACTAGAAAGGGAAGCAGATTGCGATGAAGCTGTTTGGTGCAAAATTGTTTCAGGAAATTCAAAATTAACTATTGGATTAGTTTACCGAAGTCCAAACATAAACGAAGAG
Organism: Lamellibrachia columna; assembly: GCA_963662155.1. Taxonomy (NCBI): domain Eukaryota; kingdom Metazoa; phylum Annelida; class Polychaeta; order Sabellida; family Siboglinidae; genus Lamellibrachia; species Lamellibrachia columna. The sequence goes on along the minus strand of OY759269.1, from coordinate 44,595,000 downwards.
GACAACACAAAAATAAAAAACGCTATAAAGGAAGTTAGTAAAGGGGAATGTATCATAATGGGAGATTTTAACCATGGACACATACAATGGAATTCTCTAGAGAGCACAGGGTTTGAGGACCAACAATTTCTATTTTTAATCCAGGATAGCTTTCTTACTCAGCACGTACTAGAACCAACCAGGGGAGAAAATGTATTAGATATAGTTTTGTCATCACAAAAAGAATTAGTGGACAATGTAAAAATATTTGAACCATTTGGTAATAGTGACCATAATCAAATACATTTTGACATCAATGTAAAATCAGAAAGTAAAAATAAGAAAACGTACAAGAGAAACTTCCACAAAGGTAACTACAAAGATATGAGAAAATACTTAGCAAAGCTAGATTGGAATAACATGCTGATGAATAAGACCGCAATTGAATGTTGGAATATTCTAAAATATGAAATTGAGAGTATCATCGATAAATTTGTTCCCTTCCAAAAACAAGGAAAACGGTGTAGAAAGAAACACTTGTCAAAAGAGGCTATTAGAAAAATAATGCTAAAACAAACTATGTGGAGGGTTTATAGGCGTACCAGAAAGGACGAAGACTATGCAAAATACAAAGAGGCACTTAATGCAGCTACAACTGAAATCAGACAATCTAAAAGAAGCTATGAGCAAAAACTAGCATGTAACATAAAAAATGACAGCAAGAGTTTTTATGCATATGTCAGGAGTAAACAAAACGTACAAGACAAGGTTGGACCTCTAGAAGACAGTGCTGGAAATATAATATCACAGGGGTTTTTAATGGCGGAAGACCTAAATGGTTACTTCAGTTCAGTGTTTACCAAAGAAGATATTAGTTCATTACCAGTTGCTGATGCTAAATTTCAGGGGGCTAAATGTGACTATTTAGGTCCGTTAGTTGTAACTCCAGAATTGGTAGCTAAGAAAATAAAGGCAATGAAGGATAACAAATCACCGGGAGTGGATGGGATTCCTCCAAAATTACTAATGGAAACAGTAGAACAAATCAGTATACCACTTGCAAGAGTATTCAACTTGTCATTAAAAGAGGGAGTTGTTCCGTTTGAATGGAAAGAAGCAAACATCATACCATTATTTAAAAAGGGTTCGAGAAATAAGTCAGAGAATTACAGACCAGTGAGTTTAACGTCAGTGATTTGTAAATTATTAGAAAGGTTAATTAAAGACCATATGGTGGACTTCCTCGTTAAGCATAAATTATTAAATTCATCTCAACATGGATTCCTTAAAGCGAGGTCATGCTTAACAAATATGTTATGTTTTTTGGAAGAAATCACTAAGTGGATAGACGTGGGATCGCCAGTAGATATTATCTACTTAGATTTTCAGAAAGCTTTTGACAAAGTGCCACATCAAAGATTACTACTTAAATTAAAAGCCCATGGTATCGGGGATAGCATAACTGACTGGATAGAACAATGGCTGACTGACAGAAGACAACGAGTTGTAGTAGATGGAGAAGTTTCAAATTGGAAATCGGTTTTGAGTGGGGTACCTCAAGGATCAGTATTAGGACCTATATTATTCTTAATTTATATCAATGACTTGGACGACAGTATAACAAGTAACGTACTGAAATTTGCGGATGACACAAAACTGTTTAGAAAGGTTAATACTGATGGTGATAAACAACATTTACAAAACGATCTAGACAGATTAGTGAAATGGTCTGAGAAATGGCAGATGTTGTTCAATTTTGGGAAATGTAAATGCCTACATACAGGACATAGGAACTTGAATGTAAACTATAGAATGGGAGATACTGTTCTGGGTACTACTGTAAAAGAAAAGGACTTAGGAGTTACAATAAGCGCTGATATGAAAGTTTCAGAGCAGTGTGGTATTGCAGCTTCAAAGGGTAATCAAATTCTTGGATTGATTAGAAGAAACATAACATACAAGGGAAAAAAGTTAATTATACCTCTTTATAAAGCAATAGTTAGACCTCATTTAGAATACTGTATACAAGCATGGAGACCATATCGTAAGAAGGATATAGATACGCTTGAACGCATACAAAGGAGAGCAACTAAAATGATTCCAGAACTGAGAGACCTTAGTTATGAAGAACGCCTGAAAGAATGTGGTTTAACAACTCTAGAGACAAGGAGGTTAAGAGGAGATCAGATTGAAGTTTTTAAGATATTGAATGGGTATGAAAATATTGATAGAAATATGTTTTTCTCACTCAAGAAGGATAGCAGAACTAGAGGACATGAGGTAAAATTAGTAAAGGATCAATGTAGATTGGACATCAGGAAGCACTCGTTCTCACAGAGGACAATAAATGAATGGAACAAATTGTCAACAGATTGTGTAACTGCTAGCAGCGTGAATATGTTTAAAAACAAGGTTGACACATATCTCAGGAGGGCAGGCTATAAGTAGATGAACATTGTTGGACTCTCGATAAGCCAATGGCTTCCTTGTCCACTTGCCATCTGGGCCTTTGGCTTGGATGGCAAATCTTGTTAAATCTTGTTAAAGTGGTGCAGGACGGTCCAGAGCGTTCAACGCCCAAGACGATCTCATCGTTGGGAGTTTGCAGACAGCGGATTTATATACTAACTTTATTTTATCCGTCCGCTTGTACCGGGGGGTGTCGCGGGGAGATGAAGCTGACGATCTTCAGGAAGCCGGAATGCCTGGAGAGGGGGATGTCCTATATCTTCAGTGTCTCTTTGACACCTGCAATAAAACATTTCTTTGTCTCCCTCTCGCTCGGACTTACATACAACTTCGAGAAACTAAAGTTCAAAGTAAGGAAAAGTCGCAAACTGCTGAACAAGTCGCTAAAAATGCAAATGACAGCAGAGCCCAGGGATGAGTTGCAATGGTAAATATAATAATAATAATAATAATAATAATTAGAGCACTTTTAGAGCGCCATGGATCCAGGTGACCCTGTTCAAAGGCGCTGACACAAACATAGTTGAAGACAGTCACGATTAAAAAATAAATAAATAGATAAATAAATAAAAACATAAAAAACATAGCAAATCCAAGTTCATAGGACATAGCACTAAAAGTCGAATAAATTTGACAGTTAAGAATAATAAGCGCGTTTGAACAAGATAGTTTTTAAGAGTCTTTTAAAGGTGTATAGAGAGTCACATTTTCGCATCTCATGGGGAAGACTGTTCCACAGGCGAGGAGCAGCGATGCAGAAGGCACGATCACCATAATGGCGGAGATGTGCACTGCGTACAGTCAGAAGAGAGTCTGATGAGGATCGCAATGTTCTGCAGGGTTGGTAGAACTGGAGCAAGCAGATGAAGGGCTTTGAACGTCATCAAATATAAATGCTAAGGTCAGCGACATAGAGGTTGGCAACAGAGTGATCCTCAGGCAAAGTAAGAGAAACAAACTGACCACGTCATTTGAGACCGATTGACCATGAAGGCAATGCTGTGGTTATTCAGAGAGGAGAGGAGTCACGAAAAATGAGGAACGTAGCACATATGAATAAGCTGAATAGCAGCTCAGAGACATCTGGTGGACAGGCTGTGACACCCGTTCCTGTCAACGTGGGTATCAGCGATGCGGGAGGCGAACCAACTATCCCGGAGGATGTGATGGTGGAACGTGCAAAGCCAGACACGGAACCTCCACCGATGGTGGCCGTCACATCCGTCATGCCTGCTGTCCCATCTATGTTCTCTTGTTTTAGCTAGCGTCTGCCGGACTAATGAGCAACGATTGTCTTAACTTAATTGTTGAACCTAGCATAAAGATGTGGACTGTGACTATTTGAAAAGGGGGAAGATGTGGTGTTGTGCCACTGTTATACGTTGTTGTGAGTTCTGTGTACTCGGTGAAGAGTGTGTAATTTACACGAGCGACATTACATGTGTTTGGTTAAAAGGTTTGTATGTTGTCTTTATCCCACAAAACACTGCAGCCTTTAATTTATTACATTGGTATGTTAAATGTTAAAGTCCAGCCAACTGGTGTCTTTTGGGGAAACTAGGCACCCACTTTTTTCAAGGTCTGTATCCGCCCCTGGTCAGTGATGGGAGCATGGTAAACAATAGGTGACTAAGCTTACCCCCCCCCCCCAATGTGGCCCCCTCAATGTGGCCCCCTCAATGTGCCCCCTTTGCGAGATCCTAGATACGCCACTGTTGTATCATCAGAAAGTCGGTGATGTCGCTGCATGTTTCAGGTCCGTATTCCGTTCAGGAAAACGAACTATATTCATGGTGCACGGCTACATGCACCTGAAGTCGTGGTTCGCTGCCATGAAGAACGCCTTCCTGGCAAAGGTATCAGCCATCACCAATCGCGACATCTGGCGATACAATGCGAATCATAGTGTGCTATTTTAGCAATGGCAGAAATGTGTTACATTATTATTTTCCAAGCAACCAGCTAAAATTACTATAATTTACAGAGGTGCCAAGTTAAATAACTATTGAGGGATCACCTCCAATAATAAGGAAATATTTGAGTTTCATGTACGCCATTTTACGTAGCATTTTTTAGAAAATTATGTTACAAAATTTGCAATAAATGAAAATCTCTTTCTCAACGCATGAGACTTGGCACCTCTGAATCTAGAGCGTTTTTGTGTGTGAAATGTTATTGCCGATTTGACAAATCATAATGGCGAAGAAATCCTTCTTCAAACTGGTGATTATAATTGTTTTCATCAAAGCGACCACCACTAGATGGTGGCACCATGTGTACAATGATTACCGCCTTACGTCTCAAAGTAAAAGATAAAACTGACTGAAAAATATTGACACATTATAGTTTACCAAATAATAGAGTCAATACACTCACACGAGCGCACGTATGCGTGCATGCGCCCGCGCGCAATCACGCACGCGCACACGGATACACATGACGATCAAACACACGTACACACACTGTGCACAGCCTGGACTGTCCTACAATGATGTTTCTCAGGGAGACTTCAATTTGATCGAGGTAGACTGGGACTCGAGGAACCTCAATTACGCCCAGTCAGCGTCCGACACCCGCACAGTGGGGGCGGCATTGGCCCTGGTAGCACGACACCTGGTGGCTAATAATCGTATCCCTCGTCAACAACTCTGGTGCATTGGCCACAGTCTAGGCGCTCATGTTTGTGGCAACGCTGGAAAGAAGTATCGATTCGGTCGAGTTACAGGTGAGTTTTTTTCACAGGAAAATAACTACTATACACGAAACTTCCACAGAGAACACTGCCATACTCAACACTGCCACACTCAACACTGCCACTCTCAACACTGCCACACTCAACACTGCCACGAGTCGTTCTGTCAAACCGGCATTACTAGACAGAACACTGTCACATTCAACACTGCCTGTCACGGTTCTATCAAACACGACACTTTCATAGAGAACAATGTCACTTTCAACACTCTCAGTCGCGATTCTGTCAAGCACGACACTTCCAGACAGAACACTGCCACATTCAACAATACTAGTCGCGAATCTGTCAAACACGGCACTACCAGACAGAACACTGCTACAGTCAACACTGCCAGTCGCGATGCTGTCAAACGTTGCACTACCACATTCAACACTGCCAGACATGACTACCATATATATATATATATATATATATATATATATATATATATATATATATATATATATATATATATATATATATATATATATATATATATATATATATATATATATATATATATATATATATATATATATATATATATGTATGTATATATATATATATATATATATATATATATATATATATATATATATATATATATATACATATATATATACATACATACATACATACATACATACATACATACATACATACATACATACATACATACATACATACATACATACATACATACATACATATAATACTGTTATGCACAACACTGTAATAAAATAGAATTGACAGATATTTGATAAGGGCGGGCTACACATAGATGAGAAAATTGTTGGATTCCCGATAAGCCAATGGCTTCCTTGTCCACTTGCCATCTGGAACTTGTTGTTTAGGATGGCAATCTTGTTAAATCTTGTTAAATATAATGCATAACATTTCCAGACACAATGAACTGACACATACAACACTGTCTGGTACAATAGTGTCAGACACAGTACTACCAGACATTGTTTTGTCAGACACAACATGCACACTATCAGAGACAATACTGGTAGACAAAACAATGTCAGACACAACACTGGCATACACAACACTGGCAGACACAACACTGGTAGACACAACACTGGCAGACACAACAATGTCAGACACAACACTGGCAGGCATAGTACAGCCGGGTTCATCACTGTGAGACAGCACTGTGAGACAGCACTGTGAGACATCACTGTGAGACAGCAGTGCATGGCTCGGCGTTACCAGGCACAAACACCTTTACGTCGCGCCGTATATAGTAAGCAATTAATATTAGTTTATATAATATTCTTCATATGCAACATGTAACAAGAAAAATACATCAAAATATTCCCAAAATAAGTGGGCGATGTATTATAAACTGTCATTGAAAAAATGGTATCCTTGGGGCTGGGTATGTCCTGTGTTCTTGACTTGTGTCAACTCATCCAACTATGTAGCTTTAATGAAAGGTTCTTTCTCAATTAATTGTTGGTAGCTCCTCTCGTTTTATAATTAGTTTTGCGAGAAATCGAACCTGTCTCGCGTCCATTACGTCATGCTAGCTCCTTTGTACAAATTTGTTTATTTCGTTTTTATGAAATCACCGGACAAACTACTACAATATTTTTAACCGGATCCAGTTAAAATTCGGCAAAAAAGGGCAAAGGTAGTCCGACTGTACTATGACAAACCGTTATCCACTCTTCTGCAAGTTGCCCGATTTAACGGTCAAAGTCAATTCTTTAGATACTTTTACGCACTCTTTTATGAAACCGACTGTGCATGCTACTGGAACTATGCAAGCACCACATATACCGTCAATATTCGAGCATACGAACACCACAAACATGAGCCTAAAAAAATAAAGGTGGGAGCAGTCATCCGTGAAGATCCATTTCAGCGAAACAAGTGGTGAAGCTATGGTGGTCTGGTGCAGGTCTTGATCCGGCTGGGCCGCTGTTCCGGAGAAACACAGCTGCAGGACTGACCCGTGGTAGTGGCGACTTCGTCGACGCGATACACACTGACGGGCAGGTCTTTGGTATGATGACGCCTATAGGCCATGTTGACTTCTACCCGAACGGAGGAAAGACTCAACCCGGCTGCAAATTCCGTAAGTACTTTTAGGGAGTGTTGCATCCGGAGTGAATGCATGGCTGCTCGTGTTTCTGTGTACGCTATTTTGAGAAGCCTTCGACTATCATACTTCTACATCAAGGTATATACGCCTGTACCATCTGTAATAGAGACTGCCACTAAAAATCGGACTGTGTAGTCATAGCAGATGTTGTGCAAAGCTCTATTGTCACCTACGGCGCTGCTCCTTTATCTTTCGAAATAGACGTATGATTATGTAAGGTACACCTTGCTAACACACTATTGTGTTATTTACATGTTGCTGGCAAACTGTTATGTCAGTTACACCTTGCTAACACACTGTTGTGTTATTTACATGTTGCTGGCAAACTGTTATGTCAGTTACATCTTGCTAACACACTATTGTGTTATTTACATGTTGCTGGCAAACTGTTATGTCAGTTACACCTTGCTAACACACTATTGTGTTATTTACATGTTGCTGGCAAACTGTTATGTCAGTTACACCTTGCTAACACACTGTTGTGTTATTTACATGTTGCTGGCAAACTGTTATGTCAGTTACACCTTGCTAACACACTATTGTGTTATTTACATGTTGCTGGCAAACTGTTATGTCAGTTACACCTTGCTAACACACTGTTGTGTTATTTACATGTTGCTGGCAAACTGTTATGTCAGTTACACCTTGCTAACACACTATTGTGTTATTTACATGTTGCTGGCAAACTGTTATGTCAGTTACACCTTGCTAACACACTATTGTGTTATTTACATGTTGCTGGCAAACTGTTATGTCAGTTACACCTTGCTAACACACTATTGTGTTATTTACATGTTGCTGGCAAACTGTTATGTCAGTTACACCTTGCTAACACACTATTGTGTTATTTACATGTTGCTGGCAAACTGTTATGTCAGTTACACCTTGCTAACACACTATTGTGTTATTTACATGTTGCTGGCAAACTGTTATGTCAGTTACACCTTGCTAACACACTGTTGTGTTATTTACATGTTGCTGGCAAACTGTTATGTCAGTTACACCTTGCTAACACACTATTGTGTTATTTACATGTTGCTGGCAAACTGTTATGTCAGTTACATCTTGCTAACACATTATGATATTATTTTTTTAAACTTGCTAACATATTCAAAGTGTCATTTACATGTGATATAATATTTTCGTAATCAGGTCATGATTGATGGTCATCTTATTGACTATGCTTAATCTTATGCCGTAATTTTTTTTAGCCAAGCGCCATTTGTGCAGCCACCGACGTGTGTTAGACCTCTTCAGAGACACCATTGTTGGGAAATCCAAGTGTTACACGCACCAAAAATGCAGCTCACACAATAACATCCCGGTACGTGTTTAAACGCATTCGGGGCATTCATTCATTTAAGAACTATTTAACTTTTTACTACTAACCTTATTTGAGACATTTTAGCAAACATTGTGAGCCTAATCAGGGTAACCAAGGGTGTAATAGACAATGAGCACCGTACATCTATACTAGTCAGGTGATTAATATTTGCTCAAAATCCCTAGTCGATCCGCAGGCAATGCAATATATTAAATATTTATGAAAACGAAGCAATGACTAATTCTGAACTGATTCATCAGACTGGTTGTGTGTGTGTGTGTGTGTGTGTGTGTGTGTGTGTGTGTGTGTGTGTGTGTGTGTGTGTGTGTGTATATATATATATATATATATACACATACATACATACATACATACATACATACATACATATATATATATATATATATATGTCTCGTATCACAACCAACACAAAGATTAATATATATGGCGACAACGACTAAATATGCAATAATTTTATGTAATATTAGCTGAGTTATCCGGCGTTGCACTGGTCTACATTATTATATAGGTCAGTATTGTTTATAAGTTGCCTATACGCACAGCTACAATGTTATTACAACACAGCTACAATGTTATTACAACACAGCTGCAATGTTATTACAACACAGCTACAATGTTATTACAACACAGCTACAGTGTTATTACAACACAGCTACAATGTTATTACAACACAGCTACAATGTTATTACAACACAGCTACTATGTTATTACAACACAGCTACAATGTTATTACAACACAGCTACAATGTTATTACAACACAGCTACAATGCTATTACAACACAGCTACAATGTTATTACAATACAGCAAGTCTTTTCTAGTTAAATCAGTCTCTGGATGGCCAAAATGTTACTATAATGTAGGTGCCATTTAGCATATTATGAAGATTCAGACAAACTTTAGTAACTTGAAATGCATTCAAAATTGCTGCATACATCCAGCGAATGTGTCGGCATAATTATTATTTTTACGATGACATAAAAAACAAAATAATTTTACGGTTGATACTCCCGCTACAGCCTTTTTGAAATTATGACCCCCCACCCCCGGTGGCTATGAGGATGGTTCCACGTCCGACCCCCATGTCCGTCAGAAGGGTCCCTGGGTCGCCTTGCACAGTTTCATCCGGATCGGCCCACGAATGTGGCCGTGCATAAGAACAGACAGACAGACAGACAGACAGACAGACAGACAAATAGACATCCGCGTATTTTGCGACCTAATATCGATGCATAGCGAATATGCATAGCCAAAATTAAACTTAGTATTGTTAAACCCCAGAGAGACGCAGTTATGTCATCTGAAACGCTAAAAATAAATTAATATGCTACTGTAGTCGATTACGTTGTAGGGTCGCTAATTTGTGTCTTATGTCAACAATACGCCGCTAGTTTGGGTGCTTTGATACATGTTGTTATTCTGTTTTGTTAAGTGTGCGTGTGTTCTTATTCAGGGCGCATGCAGTGGATCGATCAAACAACAACTTGGATATCGCTCGGACTCATACAGTGGACGAGGTTTATATTACCTGAGAACCCACTCTAGGAGTGCCTACTGCTAGACGGAGCCACTGTCTGCCACACTCACAGGCTTGGAACAACTCCGTGTTGAAGAGCGTTGCCATTTCTCGATGACATGTGAACCCGTGGCAATAAACTTCTTTCATTGTGCATTTTGGATTTATATTTTTAACAGCATTATTCAGTGAACATTGTAGGTTGGATATGATTAAGTACTCATTCTGACAGAGGGAGATAAATGAATGGAATAAACTGTTAACTGATTGTGTTAATGCTGGCAGTGAGAATGTGCTTAAAAATAAAATTTACATATATCTGATAACGGCGGCTATATCTACATAAATGAAAAGTGTTGGACTCTCGATAAGCCAATGGCTTCTATGTCCACTTGCCACCTGGAACTTGTAGTTTTAGGTGGCAATCTTGTTAAAAACAAATTGTCCTCTTTAAAGAAACCTATGCCTACAATAATTCACGGGACATTGGCTACAGAGAAGCACCAGACGTCCACTTCACACAGACACAGTGCGGTATCCAGATACACTTTGTGCAGCCGTCCCCTCGGGGGGAGGGGGGGGGCGGGGTCCACTCAATACGTTGTCAGTATACCATCTCTGAGAAACTATTTAACTGACCCCCAAACACATTTTAGACATCTGTCAAAATTATACCCTTTTAATGTTGGAACTCAACCAAATATATACCCTTTACCTGACAAAATTTACATTGTTCCATGAAATATGACATAGATTAATTCACTAACATATTTTATTCATAGATTAATGTTAAACAAAATTTTAACAAAAAGTTACCCTGAAATTAAATGACAGCTCTTGTTCTAAATATATGCCCTTAATTACCCAAACGCGTTGCGTGCATCAACGTGCTTTGGCTCACAAAACGTACCCATAAAACGTGGAGTTTGTCTCGACGATGGTGTACTGGCGACGTGTTGAGTGGCCCCGGGGACCTATCTACCCCAGTACCGGGTCAACAATGTGGGGCCTGGTACATGCCTCATTTTCTGGGCCCTTACCGAGTGCGTGAAAGACGAAGATCGAGACGCCTGGTGTTGACTATCACGAAGATAATCCCATAAATAAACGTTTATTCAACTATGTTTGAGCACAAGCATTCACAGATTGTTGTCGCATGATGACGTTCTCTTCACCATGTTTGTCCATCGCTACATCACTTTGAGGCGGCGTCACAATCATGACTACCTCTAGCACGGAAGTTGAACAGAGGTCGGAGCCAGATTCAAGGGAAGTGAATGGAGACTCTTAAGGGTTAATCAGATTGATCATGATTGATTTTCTGGGGCCTCCTTTTTGTGGGAGCCGGCCCTTTTGTGAGGGCGGGGAGTGGGGGCTGGTACTTTGGTTAATCCAGCACTAGTTTACTTACGAAAACTCCACCCTCACGCAAGCCGTGGTGGAGGGTAAAATCTCCTACACGGAGAACGGCAACGGTGAGTTGAAGTTGTCGGTGATGTCACGTGGGTATTATGCCCGGGTGCAGTGTACTGTGGGTGTGGCACACATGCTGTCATGTGACTTCATTGTGTGGCCAAAAAGGGGTATGTTGTGATCAAAGTTCCATTTGACAGTGCATACTGTAATGACCTGTTTCACACGCTCTGCCTCTTCCATTCTCTTCTTGTGGGGCACGGTGGCGGAGTGGTTAGAACGTGGTAGGGCACGGTGGCGGAGTGGTTAGAACGTGGTAGGGCACGGTGGCGGAGTGGTTAGAACGTGGTAGGGCGCGGTGGCGGAGTGGTTAGAACGTGGTAGGGCACGGTGGCGGAGTGGTTAGAACGTGGTAGGGCACGGTGGCGGAGTGGTTAGAACGTGGTAGGGCGCGGTGGCGGAGTGGTTAGAACGTGGTAGGGCACGGTGGTGGAGTGGTTAGAACGTGGTAGGGCACGGTGGTGGAGTGGTTAGAACGTGGTAGGGCACGGTGGCGGAGTGGTTAGAACGTGGTAGGGCACGGTGGCGGAGTGGTTAGAACGTGGTAGGGCGCGGTGGCGGAGTGGTTAGAACGTGGTAGGGCGCGGTGGTGGAGTGGTTAGAACGTGGTAGGGCACGGTGGTGGAGTGGTTAGAACGTGGTAGGGCACGGTGGCGGAGTGGTTAGAACGTGGTAGGGCGCGGTGGCGGAGTGGTTAGAACGTGGTAGGGCACGGTGGTGGAGTGGTTAGAACGTGGTAGGGCACGGTGGCGGAGTGGTTAGAACGTGGTAGGGCACGGTGGCGGAGTGGTTAGAACGTGGTAGGGCACGGTGGTGGAGTGGTTAGAACGTGGTAGGGCACGGTGGCGGAGTGGTTAGAACGTGGTAGGGCACGGTGGCGGAGTGGTTAGAACGTGGTAGGGCACGGTGGCGGAGTGGTTAGAACGTGGTAGGGCACGGTGGTGGAGTGGTTAGAACGTGGTAGGGCACGGTGGTGGAGTGGTTAGAACGTGGTAGGGCACGGTGGCGGAGTGGTTAGAACGTGGTAGGGCACGGTGGTGGAGTGGTTAGAACGTGGTAGGGCACGGTGGCGGAGTGGTTAGAACGTGGTAGGGCACGGTGGCGGAGTGGTTAGAACGTGGTAGGGCACGGTGGCGGAGTGGTTAGAACGTGGTAGGGCACGGTGGTGGAGTGGTTAGAACGTGGTAGGGCACGGTGGTGGAGTGGTTAGAACGTGGTAGGGCGCGGTGGCGGAGTGGTTAGAACGTGGTAGGGCACGGTGGTGGAGTGGTTAAAACGTGGTAGGGCACGGTGGTGGAGTGGTTAGAACGTGGTAGGGCACGGTGGCGGAGTGGTTAGAACGTGGTAGGGCGCGGTGGCGGAGTGGTTAGAACGTGGTAGGGCACGGTGGTGGAGTGGTTAGAACGTGGTAGGGCACGGTGGCGGAGTGGTTAGAACGTGGTAGGGCACGGTGGCGGAGTGGTTAGAACGTGGTAGGGCACGGTGGTGGAGTGGTTAGAACGTGGTAGGGCACGGTGGTGGAGTGGTTAGAACGTGGTAGGGCACGGTGGTGGAGTGGTTAGAGCGTGGTAGGGCACGGTGGTGGAGTGGTTAGAACGTGGTAGGGCACGGTGGTGGAGTGGTTAGAACGTGGTAGGGCACGGTGGCGGAGTGGTTAAAACGTGGTAGGGCACGGTGGCGGAGTGGTTAGAACGTGGTAGGGCACGGTGGCGGAGTGGTTAGAACGTGGTAGGGCACGGTGGTGGAGTGGTTAGAACGTGGTAGGGCACGGTGGCGGAGTGGTTAGAACGTGGTAGGGCACGGTGGCGGAGTGGTTAGAACGTGGTAGGGCACGGTGGCGGAGTGGTTAGAACGTGGTAGGGCACGGTGGCGGAGTGGTTAGAACGTGGTAGGGCGCGGTGGCGGAGTGGTTAGAACGTGGTAGGGCACGGTGGTGGAGTGGTTAGAACGTGGTAGGGCACGGTGGTGGAGTGGTTAGAACGTGGTAGGGCACGGTGGCGGAGTGGTTAGAACGTGGTAGGGCACGGTGGCGGAGTGGTTAGAACGTGGTAGGGCGCGGTGGCGGAGTGGTTAGAACGTGGTAGGGCGCGGTGGTGGAGTGGTTAGAACGTGGTAGGGCACGGTGGTGGAGTGGTTAGAACGTGGTAGGGCACGGTGGCGGAGTGGTTAGAACGTGGTAGGGCGCGGTGGCGGAGTGGTTAGAACGTGGTAGGGCACGGTGGTGGAGTGGTTAGAACGTGGTAGGGCACGGTGGCGGAGTGGTTAGAACGTGGTAGGGCACGGTGGCGGAGTGGTTAGAACGTGGTAGGGCACGGTGGTGGAGTGGTTAGAACGTGGTAGGGCACGGTGGCGGAGTGGTTAGAACGTGGTAGGGCACGGTGGCGGAGTGGTTAGAACGTGGTAGGGCACGGTGGCGGAGTGGTTAGAACGTGGTAGGGCACGGTGGTGGAGTGGTTAGAACGTGGTAGGGCACGGTGGTGGAGTGGTTAGAACGTGGTAGGGCACGGTGGCGGAGTGGTTAGAACGTGGTAGGGCACGGTGGTGGAGTGGTTAGAACGTGGTAGGGCACGGTGGCGGAGTGGTTAGAACGTGGTAGGGCACGGTGGCGGAGTGGTTAGAACGTGGTAGGGCACGGTGGCGGAGTGGTTAGAACGTGGTAGGGCACGGTGGTGGAGTGGTTAGAACGTGGTAGGGCACGGTGGTGGAGTGGTTAGAACGTGGTAGGGCTCGGTGGCGGAGTGGTTAGAACGTGGTAGGGCACGGTGGTGGAGTGGTTAAAACGTGGTAGGGCACGGTGGTGGAGTGGTTAGAACGTGGTAGGGCACGGTGGCGGAGTGGTTAGAACGTGGTAGGGCGCGGTGGCGGAGTGGTTAGAACGTGGTAGGGCACGGTGGTGGAGTGGTTAGAACGTGGTAGGGCACGGTGGCGGAGTGGTTAGAACGTGGTAGGGCACGGTGGCGGAGTGGTTAGAACGTGGTAGGGCACGGTGGTGGAGTGGTTAGAACGTGGTAGGGCACGGTGGTGGAGTGGTTAGAACGTGGTAGGGCACGGTGGTGGAGTGGTTAGAGCGTGGTAGGGCACGGTGGTGGAGTGGTTAGAACGTGGTAGGGCACGGTGGTGGAGTGGTTAGAACGTGGTAGGGCACGGTGGCGGAGTGGTTAAAACGTGGTAGGGCACGGTGGCGGAGTGGTTAGAACGTGGTAGGGCACGGTGGCGGAGTGGTTAGAACGTGGTAGGGCACGGTGGTGGAGTGGTTAGAACGTGGTAGGGCACGGTGGCGGAGTGGTTAGAACGTGGTAGGGCACGGTGGCGGAGTGGTTAGAACGTGGTAGGGCACGGTGGTGGAGTGGTTAGAACGTGGTAGGGCACGGTGGCGGAGTGGTTAGAACGTGGTAGGGCACGGTGGCGGAGTGGTTAGAACGTGGTAGGGCGCGGTGGCGGAGTGGTTAGAACGTGGTAGGGCGCGGTGGTGGAGTGGTTAGAACGTGGTAGGGCACGGTGGCGGAGTGGTTAGAACGTGGTAGGGCACGGTGGCGGAGTGGTTAGAACGTGGTAGGGCGCGGTGGCGGAGTGGTTAGAACGTGGTAGGGCGCGGTGGCGGAGTGGTTAGAACGTGGTAGGGCACGGTGGCGGAGTGGTTAGAACGTGGTAGGGCGCGGTGGCGGAGTGGTTAGAACGTGGTAGGGCACGGTGGCGGAGTGGTTAGAACGTGGATGGCCAAAATGTTACTATAATGTAGGTGCCATTTAGCATATTATGGAGATTCAGACAAACTTTAGTAACTTGAAATGCATTCAAAATTGCTGCATACATCCAGCGAATGTGTCGGCATAATTATTATTTTTACGATGACATAAAAAACAAAATAATTTTACGGTTGATACTCCCGCTACAGCCTTTTTGAAATTATGACCCCCCCACCCCCGGCGGCTATGAGGATGGTTCCACGTCCGACCCCCATGTCCGTCAGAAGGGCCCCTGGGTCGCCTTGCACAGTTTCATCCGGATCGGCCCACAAATGTGGCCGTGCATAAGAACAGACAGACAGACAGACAGACAGACAGACAGACAGACAAATAGACATTGCTTTATACAATAGATGCTAATAGCTCTGACCAGTAGATATGGCATCCGCGTATTTTGCGACCTAATATCGATGCATAGCGAATATGCATAGCCAAAATTAAACTTAGTATTGTTAAACTCCAGAGAGACGCAGTTATGTCATCTGAAACGCTAAAAATAAATTAATATGCTACTGTAGTCGATTCCGTTGTCGGGTCGCTAATTTGTGTCTTATGTTAACAATACGCCGCTAGTTTGGGTGCTTTGATACACGTTGTTATTCTGTTTGTGTACAGCGTTAAGTGTGCGTGTGTTCTTACTCAGGGCGCGTGCAGTGGAGCGACCAAACAACAACTTGGATATCGCTCGGACTCATACAGTGGACGGGGTTTATATTACCTGAGAACCCGCTCTAGGAGTGCCTACTGCTAGACGGAGCCACTGTCCGCCACACTCCTAGGCTTGGAACAACTCCGTGTTGAAGAGCGTTGCTATTTCTCGGTGACATGTGAACCCGTGGCAATAAACCTCTTTCATTGTGCATTTTGTGTTTATATTTTTAACAGCATTAGCCAGTGAACATTGTAGGTTGGATATGATTAAGTACTCATTCTGACAGAGGGAGATAAATGAATGGAATAAACTGTTAACTGATTGTGTTAATGCTAATCCAGATACACTTTGTGCAGCCGTCCCCTCGGAGGGGGGCGGGAGGGGGGGGGGGCGGGGGCCACACAATACGTTGTCAGTATACCATCTCTGAGAAACTATTTAACTGACCCCCCAAACACATTTTAGACATCTGTCAAAATTATACCCTTTTAATGTTGGAACACAACCAAATATATACCCTTTACCTGACAAAATTTACATTGTTCCATGAAATATGACATAGATTAATTCACTAACATATTTTATTCATAGATTAATGTTAAAAAAAATTTTAACAAAAAGTTACCCTGAAATTAAATGACAGCTCTTGTTCTAAATATATACCCTTAATTACCCAAACGCGTTGCGTGCATCAACGTGCTTTGGCTCACAAAACTTACCCATACAACGTGGAGTTTGTCTCGACGATGTTGAGTGGCCCCGGGGACCTATCTACCCCAGTGCCGGGTCAACAATGTGGGGGCCTGGTACATGCCTCATTTTCGGGGCCTTTACCGAGTGCGTGAAAGACGAAGATCGAGACGCCTGGTGTTGACTATCACGAAGATAATCCCATAAATAAACGTTTATTCAACTATGTTTGAGCACAAGCATTCACAGATTGTTGTCGCATGATGACGTTCTCTTCACCATGTTTGTCCATCGCTACATCACTTTGAGGCGGCGTCACAATCATGACTACCTCTAGCACGGAAGTTGAACAGAGGTCGGAGCCAGATTCAAGGGAAGTGAATGGGGACTCTTAAGGGTTAATCAGATTGATCATGATTGATTTTCTGGGGCCTCCTTTTTGTGGGAGCCGGCCCTTTTGTGAGGGCGGGGAGTGGGGGCTGGTACTTTGGTTAATCCAGCACTAGTTTACTTACGAAAACTCCACCCTCACGCAAGCCGTGGTGGAGGGTAAAATCTCCTACACGGAGAACGGCAACGGTGAGTTGAAGTTGTCGGTGATGTCACGTGGGTATTATGCCCGGGTGCAGTGTACTGTGGGTGTGGCACACATGCTGTCATGTGACTTCATTGTGTGGCCAAAAAGGGGTATGTTGTGATCAAAGTTCCATTTGACAGTGCATACTGTAATGACCTGTTTCACACGCTCTGCCTCTTCCATTCTCTTCTTGTGGGGCACGGTGGCGGAGTGGTTAGAACGTGGTAGGGCACGGTGGCGGAGTGGTTAGAACGTGGTAGGGCACGGTGGCGGAGTGGTTAGAACGTGGTAGGGCGCGGTGGCGGAGTGGTTAGAACGTGGTAGGGCACGGTGGCGGAGTGGTTAGAACGTGGTAGGGCACGGTGGCGGAGTGGTTAGAACGTGGTAGGGCGCGGTGGCGGAGTGGTTAGAACGTGGTAGGGCACGGTGGTGGAGTGGTTAGAACGTGGTAGGGCACGGTGGTGGAGTGGTTAGAACGTGGTAGGGCACGGTGGCGGAGTGGTTAGAACGTGGTAGGGCACGGTGGCGGAGTGGTTAGAACGTGGTAGGGCGCGGTGGCGGAGTGGTTAGAACGTGGTAGGGCGCGGTGGTGGAGTGGTTAGAACGTGGTAGGGCACGGTGGTGGAGTGGTTAGAACGTGGTAGGGCACGGTGGCGGAGTGGTTAGAACGTGGTAGGGCGCGGTGGCGGAGTGGTTAGAACGTGGTAGGGCACGGTGGTGGAGTGGTTAGAACGTGGTAGGGCACGGTGGCGGAGTGGTTAGAACGTGGTAGGGCACGGTGGCGGAGTGGTTAGAACGTGGTAGGGCACGGTGGTGGAGTGGTTAGAACGTGGTAGGGCACGGTGGCGGAGTGGTTAGAACGTGGTAGGGCACGGTGGCGGAGTGGTTAGAACGTGGTAGGGCACGGTGGCGGAGTGGTTAGAACGTGGTAGGGCACGGTGGTGGAGTGGTTAGAACGTGGTAGGGCACGGTGGTGGAGTGGTTAGAACGTGGTAGGGCACGGTGGCGGAGTGGTTAGAACGTGGTAGGGCACGGTGGTGGAGTGGTTAGAACGTGGTAGGGCACGGTGGCGGAGTGGTTAGAACGTGGTAGGGCACGGTGGCGGAGTGGTTAGAACGTGGTAGGGCACGGTGGCGGAGTGGTTAGAACGTGGTAGGGCACGGTGGTGGAGTGGTTAGAACGTGGTAGGGCACGGTGGTGGAGTGGTTAGAACGTGGTAGGGCGCGGTGGCGGAGTGGTTAGAACGTGGTAGGGCACGGTGGTGGAGTGGTTAAAACGTGGTAGGGCACGGTGGTGGAGTGGTTAGAACGTGGTAGGGCACGGTGGCGGAGTGGTTAGAACGTGGTAGGGCGCGGTGGCGGAGTGGTTAGAACGTGGTAGGGCACGGTGGTGGAGTGGTTAGAACGTGGTAGGGCACGGTGGCGGAGTGGTTAGAACGTGGTAGGGCACGGTGGCGGAGTGGTTAGAACGTGGTAGGGCACGGTGGTGGAGTGGTTAGAACGTGGTAGGGCACGGTGGTGGAGTGGTTAGAACGTGGTAGGGCACGGTGGTGGAGTGGTTAGAGCGTGGTAGGGCACGGTGGTGGAGTGGTTAGAACGTGGTAGGGCACGGTGGTGGAGTGGTTAGAACGTGGTAGGGCACGGTGGCGGAGTGGTTAAAACGTGGTAGGGCACGGTGGCGGAGTGGTTAGAACGTGGTAGGGCACGGTGGCGGAGTGGTTAGAACGTGGTAGGGCACGGTGGTGGAGTGGTTAGAACGTGGTAGGGCACGGTGGCGGAGTGGTTAGAACGTGGTAGGGCACGGTGGCGGAGTGGTTAGAACGTGGTAGGGCACGGTGGTGGAGTGGTTAGAACGTGGTAGGGCACGGTGGCGGAGTGGTTAGAACGTGGTAGGGCACGGTGGCGGAGTGGTTAGAACGTGGTAGGGCGCGGTGGCGGAGTGGTTAGAACGTGGTAGGGCGCGGTGGTGGAGTGGTTAGAACGTGGTAGGGCACGGTGGCGGAGTGGTTAGAACGTGGTAGGGCACGGTGGCGGAGTGGTTAGAACGTGGTAGGGCGCGGTGGCGGAGTGGTTAGAACGTGGTAGGGCGCGGTGGCGGAGTGGTTAGAACGTGGTAGGGCACGGTGGCGGAGTGGTTAGAACGTGGTAGGGCGCGGTGGCGGAGTGGTTAGAACGTGGTAGGGCACGGTGGCGGAGTGGTTAGAACGTGGATGGCCAAAATGTTACTATAATGTAGGTGCCATTTAGCATATTATGGAGATTCAGACAAACTTTAGTAACTTGAAATGCATTCAAAATTGCTGCATACATCCAGCGAATGTGTCGGCATAATTATTATTTTTACGATGACATAAAAAACAAAATAATTTTACGGTTGATACTCCCGCTACAGCCTTTTTGAAATTATGACCCCCCCACCCCCGGCGGCTATGAGGATGGTTCCACGTCCGACCCCCATGTCCGTCAGAAGGGCCCCTGGGTCGCCTTGCACAGTTTCATCCGGATCGGCCCACAAATGTGGCCGTGCATAAGAACAGACAGACAGACAGACAGACAGACAGACAGACAGACAAATAGACATTGCTTTATACAATAGATGCTAATAGCTCTGACCAGTAGATATGGCATCCGCGTATTTTGCGACCTAATATCGATGCATAGCGAATATGCATAGCCAAAATTAAACTTAGTATTGTTAAACTCCAGAGAGACGCAGTTATGTCATCTGAAACGCTAAAAATAAATTAATATGCTACTGTAGTCGATTCCGTTGTCGGGTCGCTAATTTGTGTCTTATGTTAACAATACGCCGCTAGTTTGGGTGCTTTGATACACGTTGTTATTCTGTTTGTGTACAGCGTTAAGTGTGCGTGTGTTCTTACTCAGGGCGCGTGCAGTGGAGCGACCAAACAACAACTTGGATATCGCTCGGACTCATACAGTGGACGGGGTTTATATTACCTGAGAACCCGCTCTAGGAGTGCCTACTGCTAGACGGAGCCACTGTCCGCCACACTCCTAGGCTTGGAACAACTCCGTGTTGAAGAGCGTTGCTATTTCTCGGTGACATGTGAACCCGTGGCAATAAACCTCTTTCATTGTGCATTTTGTGTTTATATTTTTAACAGCATTAGCCAGTGAACATTGTAGGTTGGATATGATTAAGTACTCATTCTGACAGAGGGAGATAAATGAATGGAATAAACTGTTAACTGATTGTGTTAATGCTAATCCAGATACACTTTGTGCAGCCGTCCCCTCGGAGGGGGGCGGGAGGGGGGGGGGGGGCGGGGGCCACACAATACGTTGTCAGTATACCATCTCTGAGAAACTATTTAACTGACCCCCCAAACACATTTTAGACATCTGTCAAAATTATACCCTTTTAATGTTGGAACACAACCAAATATATACCCTTTACCTGACAAAATTTACATTGTTCCATGAAATATGACATAGATTAATTCACTAACATATTTTATTCATAGATTAATGTTAAACAACATTTTAACAAAAAGTTACCCTGAAATTAAATGACAGCGCTTGTTCTAAATATATGCCCTTAATTACCCAAACGCGTTGCGTGCATCAACGTGCTTTGGCTCACAAAACTTACCCATACAACGTGGAGTTTGTCTCGACGATGTTGAGTGGCCCCGGGGACCTATCTACCCCAGTGCCGGGTCAACAATGTGGGGGCCTGGTACATGCCTCATTTTCGGGGCCTTTACCGAGTGCGTGAAAGACGAAGATCGAGACGCCTGGTGTTGACTATCTCGAGGGTCATCCCATAAATAAACGTTTATTCAACTATGTTTGAGCACAAGCATTCACGGAGCCAGATTCAAGGGAAGTGAAGGGGGACTCTTAAGGGTTAATCAGATTGATCATGATTGATTTTCTGGGGCCTCCTTTTTGAGGGAGTCGGCCCTTCTGTGAGGGCGGGGAGTGGGGGAGGTAATTTGGTTAATCCAGCACTAGTTTACTTACAAAAAATTCCACCATCACGCAAGCCGTGGCTGAGAGCAAAATCTCCTACACGAAGAACGGCAATGCCGGCATGACAGAAATCTACCTACGGTGACTGCAATGGTTTGGTAATGTCATGAGATCGACAGGCCTCTTCAAAACAATTCTGCAAGGCACAGTGAGTGGAGAACGTGGAAGAGGTAGAGTTGACGGGATTGAGCATTGATATCATTCTCGTACAACATGCGCAGTATTCACCCTTGCCCCTGCGACTAGTAGATTACCTCGTTCCTTCTCAATGTGATGAGGGACCGAGTGAGATGGAGAAAATTTTTTCAAAAAGAATCTGAGACTGAAGTGTTGTCCCAACGACAGCCTCTATCAAGGGCTAAGTGAAATCATTGTGAACCCTTAAAGTGAATAAAAGTCATTGGTTTGGGACAATGCACCTACATAGAGTTAGTAAAAACTAACCATTTGCAGCTGCAATCAAGAATATTGCACTAGTGATTTGCTCAGAATTTGTTCTAAAAATGGGAGGTTCTGGTAAAATTTCAATTTTCCTGGCAGCTGATATGTTGACCAGACTGACCAATAAGCACCTGGCAGTTCATTGAAATTGATGTATCTATACATCTGCTGCGATGCGTTAAGTGCATTTAACTGAGAACAAAGGTCCAATGAGTATACAGTGAAGCTTCGCAAGAGAGCTGTTCAGTCAGAATGGGAGAAGTTTAGTAAACAAACGCCAAAATATGTTGCATGTTTTCAACTTAAACGCAAACAGCATGGCTATATCCTATTGGCAAGAATAGGAATAGGTGTTTTCAAATAGGTTTCCATTGGGTGAACGAGTATTGCCAGACTACAAGAACTCGTGATGTAGGGTTATCTAACAGTATAATGGAATAAAGATATTGTGTTTTCAGCAAGGTTTTCCCAGTAAACTATGGTGTGATATTCTTGATTGTAGTTGCAAGTTATTGTTTTATTAAGTTTTATAGGTGCATAGGCCCAAAAACAAGATTTGTTTTTGATTTAACATAGTAACTGACCTAACAACTACCGGTAGTCAATTACACAAATTACTCAATCATACATGTATATTATAATAATTTTTATTAATATTGATTACACACACTTCAACAACAATGCTGTGAAAATTTTTTTATGAAACAAACAAAAAAGATTTGAATCTTTTCACAGATGTTGTGTCGTTTGCTTTTGTATCGCATGCATTTTGTTATGTGTAGTCTACACCAGGTGACCTGTAATTAACATTTTGATGTACACCTGTAATGAACATTATGCTGGAAGTTCTCAGTTACACAGTGGACCACCTGAGTGACATCAAATATCATTGTCAGTACATACACTGTGTGTGTGTGTGTGTGTGTGTGTGTGTGTGTGTGTGTGTGTGTGTGTGTGTGTGTGTGTGTGTGTGTGTGTGTGTGTGTGTGTGTGCGTGGGTGCGTGTGTCATTAAATAGCAAGTACAATAAGCAATTACAATTGCATAGCTACAGTATATGTTGTTAAATTGTACACGGAATGTCATTCACTAATGTAATTTTGAAATGATACAATCCATAATTTGCAAAAAGTAACATTGTAATTCAACATGTCCTTATAAACAGATACGTTATATTACTGTTATCATAACTAATATATCTTCCAAAAAATTTATTTCAATTACAATATTCTACTAAATTGGCTGAATGCAGTGATTTGAATTCAGTAGATGTGTGCACAACCAGTAGTGTTTGTTCGCATACTGCAAACACCAGCAGGGACTGAACCTGCCACACACAACACTGAAACATGTCAAATCGATGCACAGTTTGGCACAACAATATTTATATAAACACTTATTTTTTATGTTTAAATTACATTACATGTATATAATTTTACTATAATCCAGCTACTGTATGTATGTATGTATGTATGTATGTATGTATGTATATATGTATGTATGTATGTATGTATGTATGTATGTATGTATGCATGTATGTATGTATGTATGTATGTTATCCTACTCCTCCTAGACGTTTTGCAACTAGGGTGCCATCTATGACCACACAACTAGGGTGCCATCTATGACCACACAACTATCACCCTTTTTATTTATCAATGCAATGTGAACTATACGTCCAATCTTGCATTTTTCCTACAATTGTCCCAAGTTATGTAACACAAGGGCAAGATGGCATCATTAGATATACTATAACTGCCAGTATTACGTTGCAATTTCAACAGTTTAACAAGATTTAACAAGATTTGCCATCCAAGCCAAAGGCCCAGATAGCAAGTGGACAAGGAAGCCATTGGCTTATCGAGAGTCCAACAATGTTCATCTACTTATAGCCCGCCCTCCTGAGATATGTGTCAACCTTGTTTTTAAACATATTCACGCTGCTAGCAGTTACACAATCTGTAGACAATTTGTTCCATTCATTTATTGTCCTCTGTGAGAACGAGTGCTTCCTGATGTCCAATCTACATTGATCCTTTACTAATTTTACCTCATGTCCTCTAGTTCTGCTATCCTTCTTGAGTGAGAAAAACATATTTCTATCAATATTTTCATACCCATTCAATATCTTAAAAATTTCAATCTGATCTCCTCTTAACCTCCTTGTCTCTAGAGTTGTTAAACCACATTCTTTCAGGCGTTCTTCATAACTAAGGTCTCTCAGTTCTGGAATCATTTTAGTTGCTCTCCTTTGTATGCGTTCAAGCGTATCTATATCCTTCTTACGATATGGTCTCCATGCTTGTATACAGTATTCTAAATGAGGTCTAACTATTGCTTTATAAAGAGGTATAATTAACTTTTTTCCCTTGTATGTTATGTTTCTTCTAATCAATCCAATAATTTGATTACCCTTTGAAGCTGCAATACCACACTGCTCTGAAACTTTGATATCAGCGCTTATTTTAACTCCTAAGTCCTTTTCTTTTACAGTAGTACCCAGAACAGTATCTCCCATTTTATAGTTTACATCCAAGTTCCTATGTCCTGTATGTAGGCATTTACACTTCCCAAAATTGAACAACATCTGCCATTTCTCAGACCATTTCACTAATCTGTCTAGATCGTTTTGTAAATGTTGTTTATCACCATCAGTATTAACCTTTCTAAACAGTTTTGTGTCATCCGCAAATTTCAGTACGTTACTTGTTATACTGTCGTCCAAGTCATTGATATAAATTAAGAATAATATAGGTCCTAATACTGATCCTTGAGGTACCCCACTCAAAACCGATTTCCAATTTGAAACTTCTCCATCTACTACAACTCGTTGTCTTCTGTCAGTCAGCCATTGTTCTATCCAGTCAGTTATGCTATCCCCGATACCATGGGCTTTTAAGTTAAGTAGTAATCTTTGATGTGGCACTTTGTCAAAAGCTTTCTGAAAATCTAAATAGATAATATCTACTGGCGATCCCACGTCTATCCACTTAGTGATTTCTTCCAAAAAACATAACATATTTGTTAAGCATGACCTCGCTTTAAGGAATCCATGTTGAGATGAATTTAATAATTTATGTTTAACGAGGAATTCCACCATATGGTCTTTAATTAACCTTTCTAATAATTTACAAATCACTGACGTTAAACTCACTGGTATGTAATTCTCTGACTTATTTCTCGAACCCTTTTTAAATAATGGTATGATGTTTGCTTCTTTCCATTCAAACGGAACAACTCCCTCTTTTAATGACAAGTTGAATACTCTTGCTAGTGGTATACTGATTTGTTCTACTGTTTCCATTAGTAATTTTGGAGGAATCCCATCCACTCCCGGTGATTTGTTATCCTTCATTGCCTTTATTTTCTTAGCTACCAATTCTGGAGTTACAACTAACGGACCTAAATAGTCAGATTTAGCCCCCTGAAATTTAGCATCAGCAACTGGTAATGAACTAATATCTTCTTTGGTAAACACTGAACTGAAGTAACCATTTAGGTCTTCCGCCATTAAAAACCCCTGTGATATTATATTTCCAGCATTGTCTTCTAGAGGTCCAACCTTGTCTTGTACGTTTTGTTTACTCCTGACATATGCATAACAACTCTTGCTGTCATTTTTTATGTTACATGCTAGTTTTTGCTCATAGCTTCTTTTAGATTGTCTGATTTCAGTTGTAGCTGCATTAAGTGCCTCTTTGTATTTTGCGTAGTCTTCGTCCTTTCTGGTACGCCTATAAACCCTCCACATAGTTTGTTTTAGCATTATTTTTCTAATAGCCTCTTTTGACAAGTGTTTCTTTCTACACCGTTTTCCTTTTTGGAAGGGAACAAATTTATCGATGATACTCTCAATTTCATATTTTAGAATATTCCAACATTCAATTGCGGTCTTATTCATCAGCATGTTATTCCAATCTAGCTTTGCTAAGTATTTTCTCATATCTTTGTAGTTACCTTTGTGGAAGTTTCTCTTGTACGTTTTCTTATTTTTACTTTCTGATTTTACATTGATGTCAAAATGTATTTGATTATGGTCACTATTACCCAATGGTTCAAATATTTTTACATTGTCCACTAATTCTTTTTGTGATGACAAAACTATATCTAATACATTTTCTCCCCTGGTTGGTTCTAGTACGTGCTGAGTAAGAAAGCTATCCTGGAATAATTGTTGGTCCTCAATCCCTGTGCTCTCTAGAGAATTCCATTGTATGTGTCCATGGTTAAAATCTCCCATTATGATACATTCCCCTTTACTAACTTCCTTTATAGCGTTTTTTATTTTTGTGTTGTCCTCTTCGTTTATGTTTGGACTTCGGTAAACTAATCCAATAGTTAATTTTGAATTTCCTGAAACAATTTTGCACCAAACAGCTTCATCGCAATCTGCTTCCCTTTCTAGTTTTATTTCATAAGCCTGAATAGATTCTTTAACATATACAATAACTCCCCCGCCCCTTCTTCCTATTCGATCTTTCCTAAACATTACATATCCTGTCAGTCCTAATTCAGCATCTGTTATATCTATGTTGGCCCATGATTCAGTTATACCAATTATGTGAGGGTCAATATCTTCTACCATAATGTTTAATTCGTTTTTCTTATTTACTATGCTCCTTGCATTTAAACATACGCATCTATAACCTTTTTCAGAGATGTTTTTCGGATGATTTGATATTGGTTTATCTGTGCTAGTGGCCTCTTGTTCTGCTTGAGACACCTCTAGGTAACCCCCCTGCACTTCTAGTTTAAAGAATGTTTACTTCCAAAAATATTTGTCATTGTACCCAAGTCACTATCTACTGCTGCTAATTATCAATATTATCATGTAATAATTACAGAGAAGTTAAATAATACAGAAAGGATAAATACATTATTCTTGTAATATACAATTAAAATCTTGACAGTAAAAATAATACATTAGTTCCAAATTTATTAGTTACAAATTATATTGTGAGGAACTCAAAAACCAGCTGTTTAAAAAAAAAAAAAATTATAGTGATAATATTACTGAATGAATATTCAGTATAATATTACATTACATAGCTATGAATTATTAAGTAATACAGTTTATCATGATAATGATGACAAAGGCATACCATACATTTCTAGGCTTCAGCTGGCATATTCTTTTTGCAGATGTAGCAGTTATTAATATTACATTCCAAGTCATATTTACTTATGATATATTTTTTGGAGTAATTCACAAAGCCTTGATATGAATGGGTGTTAATTTTCTCCATGGCAATTTGTGGAAGAAAGTTTTTTTGAAGTAATTTTGGTATTGTATGTCTGATACAAAGGCGGCAGTATATTGTATTAGTTTGTTTAATCTGGATGTTAAAATCATGGTTTTGGGCAAAATTATTTATTATATCGGTAAAGCGTTGTGGTGCCTTTCTTTGTCTTTTTGGTCTAGATGATACATTTCCATTACCAGTGAACGTCTTTAAAATATTCTGGAATGGTTCCGTTTTTGTATCTGTAGAAAACTGTCATGCATGACAGCTTAAAGAGGTCGTCTGCTTTTAACAGTTCTAGTTCTTTGAATAAAGGTGTACTATGTGAATTATATTTACTGTTTTATATAGATCTAATTGCTTGCTTTTGTAGTTTGTTTATTCGTCCGCCCCATGCTAATATACCATAACGTAGGTGTGACATAAATAGCGAAGAATATATTATCTTTAGGATGTGTATTGGTATGTAGTGTTTTAATCTAGAGAGAATTCCACATATCCTTGATAGTTTGTTGGCGATGAAGTTTTGATGAGGAGACCATGTTAAGTTATTATGACTCCAAGAAATTTAAATTGTGTCACCCGTTCAACCGGTATATTTTTGATTTTAATGTTAGGTACTTCGTGGTTCTTTAATTTTCTCTGTTTATAGTGAACCATCATTTTTGTTTTTGCAGCATTCAGGGACAGTTTATTTACTGCTAACCAGTCTGTTATTGTTATTTTACTCAATTCTGAATTGATGTTGTTGGATGTAGCCAATTCATTCGTTTGATCATTTGTAAATGTATTTAGTGTGCTCAGCAGGGTGGTATCATCTGCATACATGATTGGACAGAAATTGGTGCTTGCTGTTGCTAGATCATTGATGTATATTAGGAATAATAATGGCCCTAGAATTGAACATCGGGGGACTCCAGTAGTAATCGTTTCCAAGGGTGATTTTATGTTGCTGAATTCCACGTATTGCTGTCTGTGCATTAGATAGCTTTTAAACCATTCCAATTCAGTATTTTGTATGCCATAATGTTTGAGTTTGTTGATAAGGATTTTATGATCGATTGTGTCAAAAGCCTTTGACAGATCTAGAAATATTGCCAGTGGTAAACCTTTTTTTGTCAAGATTTAAGTATATTCTGTCAACTAATTCAGATATTGCCAATTCAGTAAAATATTCAACTCTGAAACCATACTGATTTGGGTGGAGGAGCTTATTAAGAGCGAGATAGTGGAATAGTTGAGTATAAACTATTTTTTCAAAGACTTTAGATATGCACGGCAGAAGAGATATTGGTCTGTAGTTGTTGAAATTACGATTATCATCTTTTTTGTGGACAGGAATAACTTTAGCAATTTTTTATTTTTGAGGGAATTTTCCACTAAGTAGAGATTGATTAATTATACTGGTAAGGGGTTTGGCAATGACTTTAACAGAAGCTTTCAGCAATATTGAAGAAATGTTGTCAATTCCCATACTTCTTTTTGACTTGACGTTATTTATCATATTTTTTTGTGTCAGCTCGCGGTTTTTGGCTGGTTTCGCCGGTCATCCTGCCCAGTCGGTGGCTTCTGTCGATGCAGTTGCGGTCGATCGGCAGACCCAACTTACTTTGGCAGATCCTCACCACGGCTTCAGTTGTGTCTTTCTCGTTTTCCGGAATCCCGTGGAACACGAGACAGTTGCGTCGACTGTACTGTTCGAGACTGTCTGTCTCATTCCGTAGTCTCACGTTTTCATTTTCTAGGTCCGATACACGCGCTTGCAGTGTTGTAGTCTCTTGGGCCGACTTCTCATTGTCCATAGTACTAGCCTCGTAGATCTGCTGCTTAATGTCATCCATGGCTTTGGCGTGCAGCACCAAGTCCACCAGCTTTGCAGTAAAAATGTCATTCTCCATCAGACTGTTGATGATGGGTAACTTACAGTCATAGGTAAAAGGTTTGTTTCAAGTTACAACACAGAGAATATGACACTGGGAAGACAGAGAGAGCCACGTACGTTGTAGAAGTGCATTGACTGGTAGAGCCGGCGAGTTGTAGTGAGGCAAGGTGAAGGTCATGGGCTTCCTGCAGTAGACGAGTTTCTATCTCCTTGTTGTGGCTGTCAATGACAATTACTTCATGAATCAATGCTGGCAGCAAAATGAATGAATGAACATTACATCATATTAAACATAGCACCATTCTATACATTAGGAACACATTTATAATTATTTCTCCCTGATAGGGTCAACTAGGTATAAATGAAAGACTTAAAATCTGTTTTGGTAGATAATGCCCATCCAAGAGAAATGGACCAGTGGAATGAAATAAAGGACCATTGGAATGAAGAAATGGACCACCTTGCTCTCCAAAATTTCGAACCAACTGACAGAGCGACTGGCACCGTCTTCATTGGGGGCGATTTCCCGCTGTTTGCTTGAGCCAACTTGGGAGGTCTGTGGTAGGGCGTTGATCTCACCTCGTTGTAGAGACTCTTGGCAAAAAGCAGCATGCAGTACTCGGAGTGGAGGACGGCAGAGTTGATGGCACAGTCAGCAGCTCACAGCTTCTCTAGGAAGGTCTGTACCTCCTGCCACGTCCGCTCAGCCTTGCCAAACTTACAGTAGGCATTGAGGATGTGCAGCAGCCTGGAACAACAGTGGCTGTACAACAGAGATGTATTAAAGCTATGCACCTAAACTAAGAGTTAATAAAATTAACCATTTGCAATTGCAATCAAGAATATGATGCCAGAATCAAATTTGTTCTAAAAGTGGGAGATTCTGAAATGTAAGTTTCCCTAGTGGCTGATATGTTGACCAGGATGCTAATGCTTGAGTTATTCTGTACCCTGTCAACATAATGGTTGTTAATGTTTTGTTATGTTGACTATTTTGAACATGTCAGTGTTAGTGCGTGCCTCTGTCACTCTGAAGGCGACGATGACATTGGACTGTAACCTGTCAACAGAATAGAACATTAAGTGACATTTGTATAGTGTTGGCACTTGAGAATTTGATATTTGAATTGAAAAAAAACATTCAAATTAAACAAATAATAGTCAAATTAAACAATTAATAGTCGTTATATTGTTATTAAATTGTAGTTTATTAAAATACACTTCGGCAGTGAAGATGTTAGAATATACAGTGTAAACAGTTGGTACTAATATATTTTATGAGGAAAACAATCAAACTTTGTACCGGTAAAATAATACAATTTGCTCACAAACAACTTGCAACCACAGCTTTACCTGATGCAGCAGTCGAAGGCTTTCCAGGCAGAGGGTAGATCGTCCAGCATTTCTTTCAGAACTTGTGAAAGGTTTCAGATGGACGTATTCATTTGGATAAGGTTTGAGCGAATGCTCCAGGTGTTGACCTCAATGCTGCAGGCACACTTGAATTTTATGTACAAAATTGTTTATTACTGACCACAAAAACTGTAGTAGTCAAAATAGCAGACTAGTATTTAAAGGCCGACATCTGGAGAACGTGCTCAAACCTCGACCAAATCAAGGACGTTAGACATCCATCCGAGACAGTCTACAGTGATCGGGCATCATGTGATGCAAAAGCACACCAAAGAATGTGTCATTTGAAATTAAAATAAGGAAGTTACAACAGTAAGTTTTATGGGTACCTTTTTTATGAGGTCACTCTGTGTTTTTTAACTTGATGGAGAAGTTGGAGAACACAAGGGCTCTCATGCAGTACCTAATGAAAAGCCAAGTTGTCTGGCCTTCTCTCAACTTACAGAATCACTGTAGTCCATCACAATGCAATGCTGGCTGTAGGCATTGGCGACAATACTGGACACTCGTTGACCATGGTCCAGAACAGCCTGGAAGCAGTTGTGCAGATGTCTGCAAGAGGAGCATTTATCAGATATTAACAGTTCAATCAACTCAACAGAATCAATCATAAATTTGTATAAGCGTTTTCAAAATATGTTTCATTAAGATGCTCAAATATTGCATTTTAGGGCATTCTGTGGTCCAGCGCACCAGTGACAACGTCAACTGTTACTTCCGGGAGGTCATATTAAACACTGTCCTGAACCATAAAACACTGTTAAGTCACATATGGTATTAGTTACTTTATGCTATTACAAAATTATTTGGCGGGCAATACTGGACGGTTGTGGACAGTGTTTAGGATGACCATGTTGTGAGTGGTGGATTAGTGGTTAAAGCACACGCCTATCGATCGAGAGGAGGACATTCTGCAATAAAACCTCAACATCCTAGAAGGTAATTATCCAGAACCAGACCATACTAAACACAGTTCAAGGTCCGCCTTTCATGCTGCTATTATGTATGAAAGGTGAAATACGGTTAAAAAAGGTACGTTCTTATATAGCCCAGTATCCAGTCCTCAGGACTGTTCAAAGTGCTTTACCCTTCACTCCCTGGCAGACCTGTCCATTCCAATGTCACCTCGACTTCTCTGGGAAGCATTCAGCCATACTGCAATTCTTGCACAAAGGCTATTCGTTCAGATATCCACCTCTGTCTGTAGCCAGGTACTCGTTTAGCTGAGTGAACTGTGTCATGGTAGTACATATATGGTATATATATACAAATGACATTTTTTTTACAGTTTTTAATTATAATCACATTGTCTCCGTCCTTACTTTTATATAACCTAATTAATTGTGTCATAACATCAATACTCCTCTATGGTTATGAAACATGGCTCCTCAGTGGTGAAGTTTAAAAATTGTGCAGTCATTGGAAATGCGTTACTATACAGACCACATCAATAACCAAGAAAGTGAATAAATCATTAGCTGGCGTGACAACAATCTAACTACGGTGACAGCAATAGTTTGGTCATGACAAGAGGCCTAAACAACTCGCACACTATTAACCCTTGCCCCTTTGCCTTGGCTTTGACTTGCAATTGTTAGTGTAGATTACCTCGTTCCTTTTCAATGTGATGAGGAACCGTGTGAGGTGGAGAAACATTGTTCAAAAAGCATCTGAGACTGAAGTGTTAA
The DNA here is from genome assembly GCA_963662155.1 of Lamellibrachia columna. Lineage (NCBI taxonomy): Eukaryota > Metazoa > Annelida > Polychaeta > Sabellida > Siboglinidae > Lamellibrachia > Lamellibrachia columna. Next base: position 44,563,045 of record OY759269.1, on the reverse strand, counting down.
TTGTCCCAATGACAGCCTCTGTCAAGGGCTACGTGACGTCATGGTGAACCCTTAAAGGGAAACAAAAGTAATTGTTTTGGGACAATGCACCTAAATATAATTCATAAAAACTACCAATTTGCAGCTGCAATCAAGAATATCACACTAGTAATTTTCTCAGAATTGTGTCTGAAAGTGGGAGGATCTGGTCAAGTTTCACTTTTCCAGGCGGCTGACATGTTGACCAGACTGACCAATAAGCACCTGGCAGTTTGTTGAAATAGATGCAGCTATACTTCTGCTGTGCCTTTGATCGAAAACAAATGTCCGACGAGTATACACTGAAGCATCACAATCAAGAGAGCTGCTAAGTCAGAATGGGAAAATTGTTGTAAACAAACTCCAAAAGATGTTGCATGTGTTCAGCTTAGACAAAAAAAGCAGCATGGATATACCCTATTGGCAAGCATAGGACTAGGTGTTTACAAACAGATTTCCATTTAGTAAGCAAATATTGTCAGGCTACAAGCACTCACGATGTAGGGTTATCTAACAGTATAATGGGTGAAATCAAGATAGTGTGCATTCAACAAGATTTTCCTAGTTAACCACTGGCATAATATTCTTGATATCGTAGTTACATATGATTGCTTTATTAACTTTCTGAGGCACATGGGCCTAAAACCAATTTTTTTTTATTTAACAGTAACTCACCTACCAATTAGTAAATTACACCAATGACTAAATCATATATTATAATAATTTTTATCTACATTGATTACATGCACTTCAACAACAATGCTACGAATTAGGGATTGGCAGCCAAGCAATGCTGTGAAACATTTTATGACGAAACAAGCAAACAGAATAGATTTGAATATCTTCACAGATGTTGCGTCATTTGCCTTTGCGTCACATGCATTGTGTCATCTTTTGATATACACCTGTAATTAACATCATGCTGGAAGTTCTCAGTTGCACAGTGGAGCACCTGAGTGACATTAGATATCATTGTCAGTACATACACTGTGTGTGTGTGTGTCATTAAATAGTAAGTACAATAAGCAATTACAATGTACATAGCTAAAGTATATGTTGCTAAATTGTACACTTAATGTTATTTACTATTATAATTTTGAAATGATACATGCCATAATCTACAAAAAGTAACATTATAATTCAACATGTTTTTAAAACACATTTTATATAGTTGTTATAATAACTAATGTATCTTCTAAAAAATGTATTTCAATTACAATATTCTACCCAATTGGCTGAATGCAGTGATTTAAATTCAGTAGATGTGTGCACAACCAGTAGTGTTTGTAAGCATACTGCAAACAGCAGGGATTGAACCTACCACACACAACACTGGAACATGTCAAATCTATGCACAGTTTGGCACAACATTTATATAAACATATATTTTGTATGTTTAAATTACATTACATGTACATAATCTTACTATAATCCAGCTACTGTATGTGTGTGTGTGTGTGTGTGTGTGTGTGTGTGTGTGTGTGTGTGTGTGCGTGCGTGCGTGCGTGCGTGCGTGCGTGCGTGCGTGCGTGCGTGTGTGTGTGTGTGTGCAGTGTGTGTGTGGGGGGGTTAGGTGTAAAACAAGCGCTTTCAGCAGTCCCAAGGACTGGATACCATGTTATATCAGAACATACCTTTACCTTTAGGTAGGCGGGTGAAGATATGAGAGAATGGTCAACCTTCACGGAACATCCTGGTGGGAGATTGTTTAGAAGATCAGGTGTTGACATAGTTACATCGTACAGGTAGATATTCTGCCATATATGTCCCTGTGTGGACATTTGCATGTTTTCTTACACCTACTTAAGAGTCACACTATGATGATATGATAAACTACCCATGGAGGTGTAGTCAGATTTAAAATAGTTAGTCATGGTAGTACATACATGACATTTTTGAAAGTTTTTAAATGTAATCACATTGTCTCTGTCCTTACTTTTGTTTAACATCACTGCGTCATAGCACCAATATTCCTCTATGTCAAGCATAGATCTTCAATGGTGAACTTAAAAAATGTCCTCTCTTTAGAAATGTGTTACTATACAGACCACATCAGCAACTAAGAAGTTGAATAATCCATTGGCCGGCATGACAAAAATCTACCTACGGTGACTGCAAAGGTTGGACATGTCATGAGATCGACAGGCCTCTTCAAAACAATTCTGCAAGGCACAGTGAGTGGAGGACACGGAAGAGGCAGAGTCGACAACATCAAGGAGTGGACGGGACTGAGCAGTGACAGCATTCTCGTACAACACGCGCAGTATTCACCTTTGCCCCTGCGACTAGTAGATTACCTCGTTCCTTCTCAATGTAATGAGGGACCAAGTGGAGTAACATTGATCAAAAAGCATCTGAGACTGAAGTGTTGTCCCAACGACAGCCTCTGTCAAGGGCTAAGCGAAATCATCGTGAACCCTTAAAGCGAAACAAAAGTCATGGTTTTGGGACAATGCACCTAAACAGAGTTAATAAAAACTAACCATTTGCAGCTGCAATCAAGAATATCGCACTAGTGATTTTCTCAGAATTTTTTCTAAAAATGGGAGGTTCTGGTCAAATTTAACTTTTCATGGCAGCTGACATGTTGACCAGACTGACCAATAAGCGCCTGGCAGTTCATTGAAATTGCTGCGATGTGTTAAGTGCCTATAACCGAGAACAAAGGTCCGACGAGTATACACTGAAGCATCGCAAGAGAGCTGTTCAGTCAGAATGGGAGAAGTTTAGTAAACAAACGCCAAAATATGTTGCACGTGTTCAACTTCGACGCAAACAGCATGGCCATATCCTATTGGCAAGAATAGGAATAGGTGTTTTCAAATAGGTTTCCATTGGGTGAACGAGTATTGCCAGACTACAAGAACTCATGATGTAGGGTTATCTAACAGTATTATGGAGCGGCCCATGAAATAAAGATGCTGTGTGTTCAACAAGGTTTTCCCAGTAAACTATGGTGTGATATTCTTGATTGTAGTCGCAAATTATTGTTTTATTAACTTATATAGGCGCATAGGCCCCAAAACAAGATGTTTGTTTTGACTTAACATAGTAACTGACCTACCCACTACTGGTAGTCAATTACACAAATTACTCAATAATATGTTATAATAATTTTTATTTATATTGATTACACACTTCAACAACAATGCTGTGAAAAATTTGTTTATGAAACAAACAAAAAAAGATTTGAATCTTTTCACTGATGTTGCGTCATTTGCTTTTGTATTACATGCATTTTACGTTGTGTCATCTTTTGATGTACACCAGGTGAGCTGTAATTAACATTTTGATGTACACCTGTAATTAACGTCATGCTGGAAGTTCTCAGTTACACAATGGAACACCTCAGTGACATTAGATATCATTGTCAGTACATACACTGTGTGTGTGAGTCATTAAATAGCAAGTACAATAAGCAATTACAGTGTACATAGCTACAGTATATGTTGTTGAATTGTACACTTAATGTCATTCACTAATGTAATTTTGAAATGATAAATGCCATAATTTGCAAAAAGTAACATTATAATTCAACATGTCCTTAAAAACAGATATTTTATATTACTGTTATCATAACTAATGTATCTTCAAAAAATGTATTTCAATTACAATATTCTACTAAATTGGCTGAATGCAGTGATTTTAATTCAGTAGATGTGTGCACAACCAGTAGTGTTTGTAAGCATACTGCAAACACCAGCAGGGATTGAACCTGCCACACACAACACTGAAACATGTCAAATCAGTGCACAGTTTGGCACATTTATATAAACACTTATGTATGTATGTATGTATGTATGTATGTATGTATGTATGTATGTATGTATGTATGTATGTATGTATGTATGTATGTTATCCTACTCCTCCTAGACGCTTTGCAACTAGGGTGCCATCTATGACCACACAACTAGGGTGCCACCTATGACCCCACAACTAGGGTGCCATCTATGACTCCACAACTAGGGTGCCATCTATGACCCCACAACTAGCGTGCCATCTATGACCACACAACTAGGGTACCATCTATGACCACACAACTAGGGTGCCATCTATGACCACACAACTAGGGTGCCATCTATGACCACACAACTAGGGTGCCATCTATGACCACACAACTAGGATGCCATCTATGACCACACAACTAGGGTGCCACCTATGACCACACAACTAGGGTGCCATCTATGACCACACAACTAGGGTGCCATCTATGACCACACAACTAGGGTGCCATCTATGACCACACAAGTAGGATGCCATCTATGACCACACAACTAGGGTGCCACCTATGACCACACAACTAGGGTGCCAACTATGACCACACAACTAGGTTGACATCTATGACCACACAACTAGGGTACCATCTATGACCACACAACTAGGGTACCATCTATGACCCCACAACTAGGTTGCCTTCTATGACCACACAGCTAGGGTGCATCTATGACCACACAACTAGGGTGCCATCTATGACCACACAACTATGGTGCCATCTATGAGCACACACTAGGGTACCATCTATGACCTCACAACTAGGGTACCATCTATGACCCCACAACTAGGGTGCCATCTATGACCACACAACTAGGGTGCATCTATGACCACACAACTAGGGTGCCATCTATGACCACACAACTAGAGTACCATTTATGACCACACAACTAGGGTACTATCTATGACCACACAACTAGGGTGCCATCTATGACCACATAACTAGGGTACCATCTGACCCCACAACTAGGGTGCCATCTATGACCACACAACTAGGGTGCATCTATGACCACACAACTAGGGTGCCATCTATGACCACACAACTAGGGTACCATCTATGACCCCACAAAGAAGTTGTGACACTTTTTCAAAAGTCACACCACCATTACACTTTTTTCAAACAACCATATCACCCTTTTTATTTATCAATGCTATGTGAACTATACGTCCAAACTTGCATTTTTCCTACAATTGTCCCAAGTTATGTAATACAAGGGCAAGATGGCGTTGTTAGATATATTATTATTGCCAATATTACACTGCAATTTCGAGAGTTTGATTCCAAGAAGTCATCAAAATATTGACCAGCAGCACCAAGTGCCAATGCATGGATGGATATTTCTGTGGTAATGTTGTGTATTCTGAAATTGTTGTTATCAAGGCAGTCATATACGAACAACCAAGTTATCCCGTCTGGAGGATGGAATTTTTGCTAGTGCTATTAAAGGACTGTGGCAGGGTATAAGTTGTGGAATGTGAGGGTAACTTACAGTCATAGGTAAAAGGTTTGTTTCAAGTTACAACACAGAGAATATGACACTGCGGAGACGTTGTAGAAGCGCATCGACTGGTAGAGCCGGCGAGCTGTAGTGAGGCAAGGTGAAGGTCATGGGCTTCCTGCAGTAGACGAGTTTCTATCTCCTTGTCGTGGCTGTCAATGACAATTACTTCATGAATCAATGCTGGCAGCAAAATGAATGAATGAACATTACATCATATTAAACACAGCACCGTTCTATACATTAGGAACACATTTATAATTATTTCTCCCTGATAGTGTCAACTAGGTATAAATGATAGACTTAAAATCTTACAAAATGTCAAAAACCATGTATATCTGTTTTGGTAGATAATGCCCATCCAAGAGAAATGGACCAATGGAATGAAGTAAAAGGCCAATGAAATTAAACAAAGGACCATAGGAATAAAGCAAAGGACCAGTATAATAAAGAAAAGAACAGATGGCATGAATAAACAGACTAATGGAAATTAAGAAAAGGACCAATGGAATGATGATAAGGACCGATGTAACACAGCAAAGGACCAATGGAATGAAGAAAAAAAACAAGTGGAATGAAGAAAAGGACCAGAATGAAAAGGACCAATGGAATGAAGAAAAGTCCCATGGAACAAAGAAATGGATGAATAGAATGAAGAAAAAGACCACTAGAATGAAGAAATGGACCAATGGAATGAATAATAGGACCAATAGAATGGGGTTCACTGTACTGGCAACTTGAGTTAACCAGGGAGTCGTCCCATCTCCCACCATTTTAAGGCCAACTTCTCACCTCCCAGGTACCATGGGGAGTGCCAGGGGTCTCAACTTCCCATCTCCCACCTGTTTCTTGGGGGGCCAACCTCCCACAATTCTATGGCCAACTTCTCCCTTAGTGCCACACACCCCCAGAACGGCATTAATTAGTAGCCGCATTGACTACTGTAATTCACTACTAAATAACATCGCTAAAAGAGACTTCGCTAAACTGCAACAACAAAATTGTCTTGCACGTGTGGTTCTCAGGGCGCCTCGGTTTTCACCGACACTACCATTACTTAAACAGTTACACTGACTCATTCAAACAGCGGCAAAATTATATAGCAAGAAGAGTACATCATTAATTATAAAACAACTTTGCAGTGTGACTATCACTTCATAACATCACTTTTCTGCGCATATAACGATTTCAATCGAAAATAATATAATAAACCTCAGTAAAAGTACATCGTTTTCGAGCGTTGTCACAGATATATGACAGTTTACAAAAGTTGCTCGTAGTCATCAAGCAAGGTCGCCTGCACTATTTTTCTGACGAACTGTGTTATTATTGTCGTTGATGAGAATCTTTTTATTGAATGTCCAACAGTCGTTTATCACTTTCGACTTTTTCAAGAACACCGGGACGCACGAACACCGCCGCATGGTGCTCCATCGTACCGGACACCGTCGGTGTCGTTCTCAGCTCCTCAAGGTGCACCCGACTGGCTTCAATCCTAGCCCGTGAAACTTCCAAGTACGTCACCTTCCCGGAGGAGTTCCCGTAGGCGACGTAATCAGCGGCGGTCAGGATGGTGTTGCCGAGTCATAGGCCATTCTCTTGGAAGCGCCGCCAACACCATCGCACGGCCTTTTCCCATGACCCGCCACAAAATAGAGCCAGGAGGCTTCCGTGCCAAAGAAATCCAGGTGCTATGCCAATACAGGGAACATGTGGATGTTTCTGTACTGCGACCTGGGGGAGTCAGACCGCGAGGTCTTCACGGACACTGTGGATACGTTCATTCCGGAACTGAAACACTGTCGGAGCAGAGTGACGCCGTTCGTCTGTGACCAGTACGTACGACTTGTGCAGCAGAGTGCTGTTGCTGCGGCAGTGAACGACGGCCGGGTGGATGGTGATTTGTTTCTTCGCGAAGAACCCGATTGGATTTCATCACTGGTGCAGGACGTCCAGTTTTCACTGAAGTCCACCTGCACGGTCACGTCTCCTGGGGGAAGAGTATCCTTCAAGGTGTGGACAGCTCTGTACTGGGCAATGACAGGCTGGACGTGAGCCTTGAACGTCGTCATGAGCCTGCGGAAATATGTGATGAATCGTGCAGAATGTACTTTTGGTGACCGTGTAGTTCTCCCCAGGCATGCGCGCTGCATTTTCCGGTCGTTTCAGGAAGCGCAGCACCAGCTCTTCCTTTCACAGATAGTCAGCACGGCGAAGTTGAAGTCGCTTCCGACGATATCTGTTTCCCAAAACCCTCGATACCCCGAGCTTCTTGCCCTGTCGACTGGCATAGTGGCTGATCTTTACGGTGTCGCTGCCTAACCGACAATTCGCCACTGTCGACTTTCTCTTCTTTGTCAAGCTTCAACACGGCCATGCTCATTCGCAGATGGTTCCGAATCTTGGGGGCGTTCCAGGGTGGGATGCCGTCGGAGCGCAGCAGGTCCTCCGCAGTGCTCTGGAGACTGCAGGCTGGTGTCACGTCAGTCGCAGTTGGCAGCACCGGTGTAGGCTGATGAGAAGGCCACGTCTCCTGCGCTGTGCTGCGTGACGGCTGGGGAGTAATCATCTCGACAGGGACACTGACAGGTTTACTGCAAGTATCATCCTCAGACTCCAACGTCGAACTGTCGTGCTCGGGTCCGGAGGCGCTCCATTATGGGGTCTTCCACTTGGACGCCAACTTCTCAAGCCGCCACACTTTCAGCTGCATTGCAGTGCAACGGCAGCGCCGACTCCATCTCCACCTTCAGCTATACTTGCATTTCCAACACGGAGGAGACGGTCCAGGAGACTAGACACCTCAACGGACACTGACAACACCGTGAAGCTGGCTGAGGGTGCTAGGCCAGGCCACCTTATAGTGGACATGGCTTTCTATGAGAAGTCCATGAGGACCATTTTTTGCATATTTTTTTTTACAAAAGTCAAATAAAACAGGAATGTTTTTACCTGCTTTCTTAAAACAAAGCGCGTATCGAATATGGGTAGATCCCTGTAGTTCAGTGACCTAATTTGGCCTACGTAAACACTTCGGCGTATTACGCACGCGGTATAAATAAATAGTCACGGACGTTCCACAAAAACGAACTGCCGTGACTTTTTGTTTTTATGGTCCATTCGTCTTATTAAATATAATGTTGTTTTTTATTTTTTTTCTGGTGTATAGAACCACACATAGTAATATACTTTTACGATAGTTCTGCTTTCTGTATGGTAATGTTGCGGTTTGCGGAAATAAGATATGACGGAACGTCCGTGACATTGTTTTTCTGACATCTCACATTAATAGGTTTTAGAAAAATATAGAAATTAGGTAAACTTGTTTTTGAAAAAAAACTTTTTTCAACACAGAGAAGGATATGATTGGTTTAGTTTGTAGGATTGGTATTATACACATGCGATTTAGTTTTGTTGTGTTTGGCGAAGTCAATAGTCACGGACGTTCTGGAAAAAAATCTTAAATATTGTTCCACCTAAAAAACATAACAAAACCTGAAAGAACATTTTCAGCTTTTACATATGCATAGATTATAGCATGGCACACATAAAGAATACTGGACTCTAAGTGTACAGCAAGGCATACATAACGAATACTGGACTCTAAGTGTACAGCAAGGCACACATAAAGAATACTTGACTCTAAGTGTACAGCAAGGCACACATAACGAATACTGGTCTCTAAGTGTACAGCAAGGCACACATAAAGAATATTGGACTCTAAGTGTACAGCAATGCACACATAACGAATAATGGACTCTATGCAGTCAAACCAAGTCTTCTATATATTATGACACTGACAATTATTGAAATGTCAAAAAGAACTGTGCTTTTTAATAGTTCTCATTCTTTAGAAATTCAAATAAATACAAATATTCAGCCAGATATGAAATATTACACATGTCCACAAAGCTGAAAAGGTCACTGACACAATAAAAATGTTTAGACACATCAATAGAGCATTGTGTTCAAGTCGTGAGCCAAAGAACGAATGTTGAGCAATTTTCCCCAATTGCTGCCAAGTTAAAATAATCATCCTACTACCATGTTGACAACTGTGACACCAGTGACAACTGCATGAGAGCTTGTCGGGAGTGCCCCTTACGCAAGTCCACAAGGACAAGACGTTGAATGCAGAACATATCATCCACCAGTTCAATCGTTTAGCGCTAACATTCCGCCCAAATGAAGGCAAGAGTAACTACTCAGTCCTTTCTGTAGATATGATAGACTAGTAAAAACTTGTTAGCGAAGCAATATCATTGATGTCTACTTGGCTTATGATTAAAATATCATTGATGTCTACTTGGCTTATGATTAAAATATCATTGATGTCTTCTTGGCTTATGATTAAAATATCATTGATGTCTTCTTGGCTTATGATTAAAATATCATTGATGTCTACTTGGCTTATGATTAAAATATCATTGATGTCTACTTGGCTTATGATTAAAATATCATTGATGTCTTCTTGGCTTATGATTAAAATATCATTGATGTCTTCTTGGCTTATGATTAAAATATCATTGATGTCTACTTGGCTTATGATTAAAATATCATTGATGTCTACTTGGCTTATGATTAAAATATCATTGATGTCTACTTGGCTTATGATTAAAATATCATTGATGTCTACTTGGCTTATGATTAAAATATCATTGATGTCTACTTGGCTTATGATTAAAATATCATTGATGTCTACTTGGCTTATGATTAAAATATCATTGATGTCTACTTGGCTTATGATTAAAATATCATTGATGTCTACTTGGCTTATGATTAAAATATCATTGATGTCTTCTTGGCTTATGATTAAAATATCATTGATGTCTACTTGGCTTATGATTAAAATATCATTGATGTCTACTTGGCTTATGATTAAAATATCATTGATGTCTACTTGGCTTATGATTAAAATGGATGTTATTTTGTACAGGGTTTGCGTTTGTCTATTAACATAATTATCAGGACTGATTCTTAGTATATGTGATCTGCTAGTTTTCCAATGATTATGAATGACATTGTACTACATGTACATGTATCATGATAATGTACACGTATCGTGATAATATACATGTATCGTGATAATGCTTCACTAGCTGTTGTAATTAATCGTGCTATTACCCAGCAAACACACTACGTATATACAACGTTGTATGAAGGTAATGGTTTGGTACCAGTACGTAGCAACGCCGTAGCGATATTACGTCGTGCCCACGTACTCTGACTACGTCGTGCCAGTACGTAGCAACGACGTAGCGATACTGCGTCGTGCTCACGTACTCTCACTACGTCGTGCCAGTACGTAGCAACGACGTAGCGATATCACGTCGTGCCCACGTACTCTGACTACGTCGTGCCAGTACGTAGCAACGATGTAGCGATACTGCGTCGTGCTCACGTACTCTCACTACGTCGTGCCAGTACGTAGCAACGACGTCACGGTATTACGTCGTGTCCACGTATTCTAACTACGTCGTGCCAGTACGTAACAACAACGTCACGGTATTACGTCGTGTCCACGTATTCTAACTACGTCGTGTCAGTACGTAGCAACAACGTGATGATATTACGTCGTACTCTAACTACGTTTTGTCAGTAAGTAGCAACAACGTGACGATATTACGTCGTGCCCACGTACTCTAACTACGTTTTGTCAGTAAGTAGCAACAACGTGACGATATTACGTCGTGCCCACGTACTCTAACTACGTTTTATCAGTACGTAGCAACAACGTGACGATATTAGGTCGTGTCCACGTATTCTAACTACGTCGTGTCAGTATGTTACAACAACGTCACGATATTACGTCGTGTCCACGTATTTTGTATCATGTTGTGGCAATATACAACAGCGTAACGATATTACATAATTACAACGTAGAAATGTAAATTATCAGAAACGTAGCCGTTACGTACTGGGATTAACTATAGTCATATTTTCTTCCTACAACTTTTCTGACATTGTTGTACGTGCCGTTTCCATAACATGTTTGGCACCTTGTCACTGCCCTTAGAATACGTTTATACTACGTAAAACAAAAGTATTTCCTGACATTATCAAACTAATATGCTCATGCAACGTCTTTTGCTGGAATAATCCATTATACTTTTAGAGTCCGTCGCAATGATATGTATTACGTAGTGTCCGACCCTAGAAGTAGTCACGACATGACAAGGAAAATACATCATTATTTGCGACCCTGTATAAATCCAATTCCCGCTCAACTTGTTAGGGTAATTATCATCTAGCCAGCTACTCTACACTAGGGGTGGTTGTATGAAAGGCGCCCTCCTGAGATAGTCACAGTGCTCATTAGGCGTCAGCGCAATAAATAAATGGCTACAACCTGGGGGGGTACTGCCATACCAAAGCGGTGGGGTGTGCCGCCAGAGCCCCAAGGAGCACATGGAGAGAGAGAGAGAAATCAAGAAATTTATGGTCACCAAGAGAGATTTATTGAATAATTTATCTAATATCTATAAGTGGAAGGTAAGCCCGGGCGGAACGTTTTCATTGGGAAATTTCCTCTTCGATGAAAGAGATAATTATCAGGTTTAATTGGGGCACAAAGAGAGAAAATTTAAATTTTTTCTTCGGACAGAGAAAGAAAAATGGCCAAAAACAGGGGCATTTGCGTGGCACATACATGTATACCTCAGTATAGGGAGTACCCCCCCGGGGGCTACAATCGTCCAAGATGTACGCACGTAGTCGTATTCCCAACGTCTGGGGTGGGTGGGGTGGGGGCAATCATGCAATAGAGACTAACACTTAATTTTTTCCACATATGCCGGTATAGTATTGCAAATACATATAGGCCTATGATAACGATTGATATATTTTAATGTATGTTTCAGGTTCCAGCCCCAGGGTTTGAACATCCAAACCTAGTTGCACTGAAAATTAATCATCAACAAGCAAGAACGTCCGTCCTTTTTCAGATATTTTTAACGACAACATTTGTCAGAAATCATCACATCATTGTGTACGCGTTTCGTGTTTTAACCTTTCACTGATATTATTGTCAAAACTGATTTATTATACATGCAATACATAAAATCTTTATTTTCGCCCATTAAAAATGGCAATTGTACATTCTTTAAAATACGGTAATGTCCGTAATAATAATTGACATCATCATCGTCTAAAATATTACATGTCTTAAAACCATTTCTTATGTTTAACATTTCCGATAAAACGTTCACATTTGATATTGTTACATTAGACAAACCAGCCTGCCACACACGGCAAATATCATACACTGACACGCCATACATATAATATAATATACTGACGGTTTAAACCTAACAGGGATGGGTGTCGAGTAGGTGGATCATTATTGTTCTCCATGGCTTGATGGGCATTCTTTTTTAAGTTTTATTCTGACTTCAAAATGCATCTGATAGCAAATAATTACAGTTTGCTTTTTTTTAAATGGACACCCAGACCCACTCTTAGATTTGTGCTTCAACAAAATTAAGTTTATACCTAGCTACGCCCTTAGCGACTGACCACTCATTGGCATAATTACGTGTTGTACTTCCATCGAAAAATTCACGCGATTTGACCTTTTATGTTAGTTCTATATTATGCACCAGAGGCGCCACAGTTTATTCCGGGTAGCGTCGACTGCACACGTATCTAACAATTAGAATGTATTATAGTAACAATATTAGCGCAGACCACATTTAAGTAGCAATTAACGCCTGCTTATGGCACAGTCCTAGTAGGCCTGCGCCTATACTGCTGGCACGATCACAGGTATAGGCTATAGTGTCATGATAGCTATAAGCCTACTTTCGGGTCTAATTTGTTTCTGCGTAACATGTTACATATAGGATCTAATTTTCATACTTTTGTCTAGCAAATAACATTACACACCCCATTAACACACACAGCGACAACTCAGTGGTAGCCACCATAGAGGTAAGACCACACTGCAAAATTCCATTGGTGGCCATGTTAAAGTTTTGTCTAATTATAAGAAAACGTGACCATCAGAAGTTCTGAAAAATTGTCACAGCAACTGCCATCATCTCATTGACACGCTGACCAAGTGTTGTCAAAATCATATACCTCCAGCTCTTTTTAAGCGCTCCCACGTGCGATGCCCGTCAATATTAAAACAAGCCACGTATTCATGCGCCCACGTGGCCCATGGCAGACAAATTCCCATAAACCCCTCCGCCTGTTAAACTCTAAAAATGCGCTACTTCACAGCCAATAGCTTCTACAAACAAACCTGTCAATATGCCTGCTCAATTGAATAAACAGGACGGTCAACTGTGGTCTTATCCCAACAGCGACTGGCGCGGAAGGTTTGGTTTAATGGGTTGGCACCATACGACTATCATTTGTATGCATGTTTTGCCCGTGTGTTGAACGGAAAGACCATTCTTAGAAGACAAAAAAGCGGAAAGGAACGTTTTTGATGCCTTTCACAGTATTATTGGACAGTAACAGCTGATCTTATTTAAGGTGAATACCAATTTGGAAGCATTCTTTCGTTTGCATTCTTCTTCCGGTTGTGTGCATTCTTCTATACAGAGCAATTTGCATCTCTAATTAAGTGGTTAGTGAGTATTTGTGACTGGGTTTGTAGTTTCGAACTTGTTTGATTATTGAAGTGCGGAAGTCCATTTCGTAAGTCGCATATCTATTTAGCTACTTTTGTAGTCCGGTCAGTTGCATCCGTCAGGTTGCCAGCCCATGTGCTTTTACAGCCCTCTGGTGTCGTAATTTTGACCACGTTTTGTATTTTCATCCATAACATTATTTTCAATAAACTCTGATGGCGATGCAACAAACATATGGAAAAACTGACAAAAAAGCATCTAACTATAATCCAGCAAATGTATGTGCATGTATGTTTGTATGTGTGTATGTTTGTATGTGTGTTATGTGTATGTGTGTTATGCTACTCCTAGACATTGCATCTTGATTCTTGGGGTGCCAAACTTTCAGGTCGGGTAGTCGGTTTTATTTTTACAAAATTCACCCTGCTGTTACCCTTGCCCTTACCAATTGTCCGCAACGCTATGCAAACAATTACATGCACAGTGTCATGCATCTTTTCATGATTTTGTCAAGTTACGTAATTTTAATACAATGGAAATGCATCGCCAAATATTGCTATAAATATAATTGCTGGTATTACATCACAATTTCAAGAGTTGGATTCCCAGAAGCCATCAAGATATTGACTGGCGGCACCAAGTGCCAAGTATTGATGGATATTTCAGTGAAAATTTAGTAAATGTTGTTATTGTGACAATCGCTTATGATCTACCAAGTTATTCCGTCTGGAGGATGGGCGTTTTTTTTAGTACAGATAAAACAACTGGCCCATCACTAGGGATCGATCTGGAAAAAAGATATACATGTGACCTTTGGGCACATCAGAGGCATAACTGTGCCTTTTTGAAATTCTATGTGCCCCAAATTAATTTAATAAAAGTGCAATTAATTTGCATAACGTTTTGCCTAATGTGGTAATTGCGAACATTACAGTTAATTTTTTTTATATATTACCAATAATATCAACAACATGTACAGAGATTACTAGTTTATTTTAAAATCAGTAATGTAACAAAACAAGGCACTGAATCTGTCCCATGTTTCATGGTCATGCCATTACTGTTTGAAATGACAAAAACAGACTGTGTCTTGTCAACGGCAACAGCGCTTCGGTTGTCGACGACGTCCCCAGTCTCGGCACTCTTGGGCACATTGTCAGTTTTCGTAATTGTTTAAGCAACAACAGTCTCAGCTATTGTTTGTCTCTTTTTTGGCCCATCCGACTAAGGTACCTTGTGATGGTAGAGGAATGGATCTTTTTTGGGGTAACATTGTTAAAGCATGTGCGGGAGGGTGACTATGTTCCCCTTAGTGGACAAATGACATACCACCCTAGCGGATAAATGACGTACCATCGAGCAACAAAATGATGAAAATCGCAGAGCAATATAATTCTCAGCCGCGACTCTGGATAAAAACATCGTTATTATTATATATATCGCTCTTATATAAATATGCGTCACACACTGCAAAAAAACAATGCAGCGTTTAAAAATATGATGCATCAGTAATGCAAGGCCGCTGCCCAGTTTGATCCCTGCATCAAAGTGTGAGTTATTTGCTAGTACAGATAACATGACGTATTTACGAATAAACACATTTTCAACAGTTTATTTGGCCAACACAGTGGTTATACTAAGTTAAACTGGGTTGAGTTGTTACTGGAAAAAATTGTTTTGCTGAGACGCTCGGAAAAACTAATACAAATGTGTTTATATGGATTCTTGTTATTTTTGGTTACCAAAAACTTGTTTTCGCTGTGGTTGTTTTACCAAGGTAAACTTTTTTTCACATGGTAGCAAAAACCTGCCAACTGTGACATAACCATACACTGAACATGAGCATTTTACATATTCTTCTTTGCAGTTGACTTTTGGCATGCAAACATGTACCACAATCTGGAACCACTAGAGGGAAGCACTGAAACAGGTGACATCGATCCACTGTATAGCAGTCAAAGTCATGCCTTCTGTGCGAAGGTCAAACAGTTGTTTGTTGGATATGGCGGTATTTGCTTGGCAATTGTTGGCGTGGTCATTGTTGCGATAGTGATCGGGCTCACGGTCCATGCGTATCACCGGACTACTCCGGGCTCACAACTCCATGATGGGCCGGTTGTCACCATGAAATGTGGCCTGGTTGAAGGCAGTCTTGACAATGAAACATATGTTTTCAAGGTCAGTAAACAGTTTATGTTCTTCCGCGTTGCTCCTTTTAGAAAAAGGGTGAGGCTGCATGGCTCTGGCTGTTGTCTTTCCACCTGTCCCTGTTCACAGCCTTCTCCCCCCTTGTCATCCTCCTCTGCCTTTATTATATCCCTCTTTACCCGTCTACCCGTTTTCCTACAGCTGGGCTGTTTCATCATAGTTTCACATCTGCAAAAGCAGCATTGGGGTCAATTAATTTGATTTAAATTTTAATTCCACCTCTTTTTTCAATGTTAATTTATTACTTCCAACTCTGTTTGGAATGTCATAGTTTTCTATTCTTGTCCGTTCAGAAAAACCATACTAGAATATGACTGTTCATAAATTAGCTCGTCAGTAAAATTCCTGTGACAGTTTAAAATAAAAGTACAAAGTTTGATCGGTTTTATCTTAAAATCATGTTATAAACTGTACATAACTATTCTAACATCTTAACCACCAAAATGTGTTTTATTGAACCATGATTTTTTATTTAATTTGATTGTTAACTGTTTGATTTGAGTCCAGTAAAATGCTTGCCTGTGTCATATGTTCTTATCAAGCTAAAACTGTTTTTATTAACTCAGTTTGCGTTATTTAAACGTTAGATCAGCCGATTTTTTTTTCTCATACTAGCATTGTGATTTCTGTTTAATGTTGGAGCCATGTATTCTTTGCAAACAGTAATTCTTTCCGACTCTCTAATTTGAAGTACACGTTGTATTTCAGTCAACAATCAATCCCACGATGCATTACATTTATACACGCCCGCCATCTAGTGATAAAAACATGACGCTCTGTGCAACGACTATTGTTTTTCTTTATATAAATTCTCCAGGGCATCCCGTACGCGTTGTCTCCAGTCGCAGAACTCAGATGGAAACCGTCGAAGTCAATTGATTCGAGCGACGAGTGTTGGGGTGATCAGACGCTGCAGGCTACCAAATTCAGCAAGCCGTGTTTCCAGTACAACACCAACAAGACTAAGTATATCGGCTCAGAGGACTGTCTGTATTTAAACGTGTGGACACCGAGCTTGAATAAGACAGCCGATCTTGATGTGATGGTCTACATACACGGAGGAGGACTGATGACGGGGAGCGGAAACATCCCAGGTGAGAAGGAAGGTTGATTTAGGGCTTTCCCTCAGATAGTCTTCCAGTCTGTATTTTTTCAGATTAAGATTTCGTGATTGCAAAAAAACTATTATTGTTCAAAACATATAATAGTACAGTGCAAAAAAATCACTAGTATATTTGTCTTTTTAGCACCGAAGCAATTTTTTTACTCGGCGCTAAGCCAAGGGCATCCCTAGAAAACTACGCGGCTCGCCTATATTTTTATTTTTTTATGCCGAATATGTATAATCTTTGTGCGTATTCGTGTCACTGCCAGAAACAGAAACAGTTGCAACCACTGCATGACACATAGGGTAGTACTGTTTATAGTGTGAACATAGCATGTTACAAATAGTTGTCTAACATATGTAAGTAAGTGAGTAAGTTAATTTATTTCCTCCTCACCACCATCATGTACAATATAAGGCAAACAAAAGCAATAAAGATGATGTGGCTACCAGAGAAGTATAAACTTATCGGGCTAGTAGCCAGTGACCATGACACCAGGAACCAATTACAGTAACTAGAAGATTTGTCATTGTCATTTGTTCTTAATGGGGCATGGCCACCAGACTGATTAATAATTTTGGTGAGGGTGGTCCCAGCAGTTGTGTTATAAGTGTGGGCAGTTGGGTTGTTCATACTGGAGTGAGCATCGTGCATTAGTGTTAAACTCTCAAAGACAAACATTTTGGAGACTTGCTGGAGAAAGTTGTGGGACAATGAATATGGTTATTTCCTGTGTGGCTTACAGCTGTACGAATCAACAGAAGGCAGGATCTAACATCTCGTTATTTTCAGGTAATTTATGTCATAAATGTTTGCTGTGTTAGTGTATATGTGAATGAATGTAAGTTTCGAAAATAATCTGAAATACCAGTATATTACAGATACGTTTGTTTTTCTTGGGGGAAGTGTACATTAAGTGTTTCCCAGTAGTCACATTGATTGGGTGCAACATAAAATGTTCTAGGGGTAGGATTCAGTTTTATAAATAATGTGTGTGTGCGGGCGTGTATGCATATTTGTAACTCTTTTTTAAAACTCTACTAGATGTCAGCTCATTGATAAGAATTTTGTTCTTTATTAAGTCATCTGCATTTAATGAGGCTCTCCCCTTTTTTGGTCATCGTTTGTCTTTTCATCGTTGTATGAACCACTATCATGTAACTCATTCTGTACACATTGCAAGATTCATTGCATTCTATGCATTTATTTGACAAACCATGTGAAAGGTTGCCTACTTAAACAATTGACAGCTTAAATGAGAGAGCACATTTCTTTACATGAGGCATGTCCTTGGGCAAGTTGGCCAGATAACATTCGAGAAAGATCTTGATCTGCAGGTGGAAATAGCTGTGATGGAGCAGCTGGGGAATGTGTTGGAAGATGGGAAAAGAATATTTTTGGGACCTTAGATCAAGAAGAATGTCCAAGAGGACTTAATGAGATTTTGACCACTTGCAGTCATTAGCTAATACATGTATAGAGCACTTCAGAGAGTTCAGTTTTGATCATGTTTAGTGGTGCTACTGTTATAGTTAATATGTTATGATATTTGATATACAAGGTGCATGGATATATTGTGCACGTAATAAGGTATTATGTATATATAGCTATATAGTAATAATCTCTTATTAGTACTGTATAGTGTATATATAGATATATGATGAAGGCTGGGTGCTGTGCACATGGTTGACTGAATTACTTAAATTTTGTTAATTGAGTAAAAGTAAAAGTAATTCACCTAAAAACTACTTGAGTAAAAATAAAACTACTTTTCAAAAGTACTTGAAGTAAAAAGTAGAAGTAAAAGTACAACACTTAGAAATAACAACAACATCATGAGTAATATTATATAAATTACACAGCTTGCATCTGACAACTGTTTTGCAACCACTCTGCCTATAACAGTGTGCTCCCAGACAGCCTTAGCTGGTCAATCAGTCTGCCACCCTTGAGCATGGTGCTCACTTGGATGCTTGGACAATTACATTATCATTAATGAGGGCTCACAACATCACATAATGTCAGTTAAATAAAGAACTAAATTAATGATGAGGCACAACCTGTCTTTTTATCGACCTATTCCACTGGGGTATGGGAGGAGCTAGATTGTAGAACAAGATATGCATACGCAGGTGTATTTGTATATGAGTAGCTAGAGGGTCAGTCCAGTAGTAGTAGTAGTAGCCTCTCGGGGAATTGGTCAGAGGTAATACTAACTAGCACTGTCCATGGTAAAATTAACAAAGACATTTTATGCCTAGCTGATGAAACCATCTGACTTGTGAACCCCTGCCTTCTGGTCTTCCTTCCTAGACATGTCTTATCAGCTCACACAAACATTGAAACAACAACAAGCTTTAGCAGCTAGGTGTGTTGGTTACCTGGTACCAGCTGAGGTTAGAATTGATCAGAAGACAGACCAGTGCAACAGAGGAATGCTGTTGCTAATTGCAATTAAAAGTGCACTGTCAGGGCCCCTGTCCCTGACCTATCCCTGTCCCTGATATTATTTATTATGGGTCAGCTTGAATAAGCCATTGGCATTGCTGGGAAAAGATGCTGCGAAATGACAGAGTATCAATTCTTTACTTTTTAGTTCTGTAGAGTAATCATTATTATGAATTTATTAAACATCTCAATATGAATTCGTGAAAGTAAAATGCTATTTAATGTTGACGTAAGCCAGTAAGGCCGTTGCTGACAATGTGCGAAAATCGGTTCTCGATGCGCGTTTGCTCACGAATATCAGAATTGTGTCAGTGTATGGGGATTATCAATACATTGTCGATATTGCAAATTTTATATTTATAATACGTATTGGAAACTTACTGATTAATAGTTTATATGGTGCAATGGAGACATTTGCATCGTGGTTTAAGATGGCGTTCAAGCGTTGTGTGCTCGAAGCACACAACGCCCAGGTCAACTGCCTTGACCTGACCTATGCTAATATTTGGCAGACTTCGTTCACTGACGTAGAAATAAAACGGTGGTTGCGTCGATTTCCCAGAGAGGTTTGTATGCAAATATGATCACGAACTGGCCTGGATTGGATGATATTAATAGTTTTTAGACTGGCGACTATGAACAGTTTATGAAATGTCGTTGATGGTGGAGCACCACCGGCAGCAGCGGTTTTGGAAAAAAAATTAACAAAAATATATTGCGAAGTAAATAAAAGTAATGGAGTAAAAGTCGCATTACTGTAGATAAAACTACTTCATTACAAGTAAAAGTATTTAGTAAAAATTGTACTTTGTTACATGCCAATTACTTGAAATAAATACTCAAGTATTGTAACAAAGTACTTTTACTTACATGCCAACCCATGCTGTACAGTATAAACACTGGGCCTCCAGTGGGTTCTTGCTATGCAGCAGCATGAATGTCACTGATCCATGCCTGCATCACTTTATCATGTGTTAACTGATAAGGGCTCAGGAGACTTGTTTTACTAATGGGTGTTCTATTTATGTCTATGGTCACCGCAGATAAAGTAACCGCATTTTATATCTGTGAAAAAACGGGGAATTTTCCATTTTTAAATGGACATTAAAGTTTTATTGAACTGAATACGCAAGCCCGTT
This sequence comes from Lamellibrachia columna, assembly GCA_963662155.1. Classification (NCBI taxonomy): domain Eukaryota; kingdom Metazoa; phylum Annelida; class Polychaeta; order Sabellida; family Siboglinidae; genus Lamellibrachia; species Lamellibrachia columna. Next base: position 44,542,277 of record OY759269.1, on the reverse strand, counting down.
TCAGGGGTAAGACCACAGTTGACCTTCCTGATTAATGCGACATGAGTGCCTTTGAGCAGGAATATTCACAGGTTTGTTTGTAGAAGCTATTGGCTGTGAAACAGTGCATTTTCTTTGGATTTTAACTGGTGGAGGGATTTATGGGAATTTTTCTGCTATGGGCCATGTGGGCGCATGAATACATGGCTATTTTTTTAAATATTGATGGGCATCGCACATGGAGGCGTTTTAAAAGAGGTGGAGGTTTGTGATTTTGATAAAAGCTGGTGAGCATGTCAGTGAGATGATGGCAGTTGCTGTGAAAAACTTTCAGAATTTTTGATGGTTAGGTTTTCTTATAATCAGACAAAACGTTAACATGGCTACCAATGCAATTCTCTACTGTGGTCTGTCCCCTTCAGGGAAAACCGCCGCTAGCCGGTTACAACCGGTTTGAGGCACTGTGCACGGCGGCCATTTACGGTCGGTTTACGCGATGGTAAATGCGTTTAAGCTAATAATATACCATGTCGTGCTCCTGAGAACTAAGGATTCTGACGGATTCATCTAATCATGAAATTCTAACGGTCTAATATAGGGTCCTCGGAAGCACGAGAACCCGTTTAAATTCATGACTGTCGTTCAAAAGGATGAAAGCCATCAGAGGGAGCCACATACAACTCGGGAGCAAGTGATTTTAGCGCGAGCAGTAAACTGCTCCGTGGATGATTGATTAGCGCTAGCTAGGGAGGGAGAGGGATTGCTCTCCTAAAAATTATGCCCTGCATAATTTGCCATGATTATCGGCAAATGTTTAAATTTAATAATAGTATAGTGCCAAATAAGGTGCGTATAGGGTGGCATTTATCAGGAAATAAATACGCATATAGGGACGCTTATTTGGCACTCAAGAGTATGATGTTTTCAGTGACAGCCCCGTGGATGTGGAACAGTCTTTTCTCTAAATAAAGACAATCTCATCCTTAGCCACTTTTAAGAAACGTTTCAAGACACACCTTTTTCGCAAGGCATACGCCGAATAACGAGTACCTGGGGTAGTACATATGTGCATAAAGTTTTTAACTAATTTATTATTATTTTGTTAACTCTGTAATAATTTATTTATAAATATATTTTACTATGCACGTATATGTCATGTTTTTACTAACTTATTATTATTCCCAGGTGGGAAGCAGACTTGGGATCAATTGCATTAAATCAACTCCAATTACACACCAGTTACAAATACCAATTCCAGTTACACCTAGACAATACCAATTTCAATTCTGATTATCAGTTTAGTGTTAAAATAATAGTATGTGAACAAATCAACCACAGACAAACTTAACACCAAAAAATTACATCTGTTTTAGAGCAGCTTTATTTTATTTCTGCATATTATAATTAATAATAATTAACTTATGTGGCACCTATATCCTCAGGAGCACAATAAAACAGAATCATTAAGCATAACCGTGAACAAGGACGTGCAAAGGTCATCAGAACATAGGACAACCGAAGATTTTTGGTGGAAATGCCATTTGGAATAAATATGTCTTGAGTTTTGTTTGGAGAAAATACTATGGTACACAATGGGAAAAAAAAATACTATGGTACACAACTGCAAACAAAATACTATGGTACATGATGCCAAACAAATATGATATGCAAAGCATAGAATATTTTATTGATTATCTGTAGTGAATCATTTGAGTTAAAAAGTTACATGATGTAATTGAACTGTAATTGAAAATACCAATTAAATTTTTACCAAATTACCTTTAAAAACAAAACACCAATTCACATTACATTTCCTGGATTGGAATAGCTATTTCAATTCCATTTATAATGTAATTGACCCCAAATCTACTGGGAAGGAAGGTCTTGTGGTTCCATTGTTGATTTAGTGCTTTTTCTGTGAGATACACAACATATGATGGTTTTCCAGTCTGTGTATTTTTCAGATTAAGATGTAATGTCTCGATTGTGATTGCATAGGAAGGTTTCTGTTTAGATACCAATCTGTGTTTGATTTGTGCCGGCAAAAAAACTATTTCTGCCTGGACAGTGGCAAAAACCTGGCAACGCCACTTCATGGTCTAAAATACTTTGTGCTTTAGTGCTTTTAAAACTACTTGAATGTAGTACATTTGAATACAGCATTGCCCATTCCTGACTGAGTCAATTTGTTTCAGATATGTCTCCAAATGCTGTGATCGCTAAATCACTGAACAAAGTCTTCGTCAGTTTCAACTATCGCCTTAATGCATTTGGGTTCATGGCCCTGGATGTGTTGTCTTGGAGCAACCCCAAAGGATCATCTGGAAACTATGGTCTCAGGGACCAGGTGGTGGTCCTCCAGTGGGTCCAGCGAAACATCCAACATTTTGGTGGCAATCCCAAACAGGTAGGTATAAATGTATGGAGAATAAGTCACATATTTGTTTATACTTGTCCCTCCACTGGGGTGGCACTGGTCGGGAAATGGAATTTCAGGCATGGGACTTCCCGCAAAACCACCCCTATCACATTTTCTAAGAATATCTGGTTACCATAGCTATGGTCACCCAAAGTGTTTATTATGTCGTAAATGGCCTTCTTTTCACATAAACTTAACACGCTGTAAAATTGGTCAAGACAAGATGAGTAGTTTTGAAGATGCGATAAATAGTTGACACGGCCATTTCCCAACCAGCCTGTTCCAAACTGTGTAAATTAATAAACAAATGAAAGGGGTATGGTTAATAAAAGTCAAAGGCTAAGAATGACTGATTACTCCTACAGCCACAGAATACAGTGGCAGATAGAGGTATGTAATAAAAGTCGGAGATTAATTTAGATTTATTTATGTTTATAGCAGCCCCTAAGACCATTATTTTTTTAATACGCATCGTTGCATTGACCATTATACCAATGTCTGTGAAAGCCTTATCATGCAAGTTATTAATTTAACATTTTTGTATTATAGATGACTGAGCAAATATAGTTTTAAATATTTCCTTCTCCTCTCTCAGGTGACCATATTTGGGCAGGGGTCAGGAGCTACGTCGATCTTCGCCCTGCTGTCTATACCCAAAGCCAAGGGGCTGTTCCAGCGTGCCTGGCTGATGAGTCCATCACCAAAATTTGAAAAACCCCTTGCTCAGGCCCAACGTGATAACCTTGACTTCCTCAAGTAAGTTCTCTATGATATCAACTTTCCGGATGGACACGGAATCCTGTCATTAAACTTAAATTATTTCGGTCGTCTTTTTGGTTAAAGGTTCCTCCACAGTTAGATTTTTTCACTTGTCATTTCAAATCCATTTTGTGAAAAGTCAAACCTACCTAGTATTTATTCAAACATGCTAGCTCGGCTGTGCAACTTTTGTATGTAGTTTTTTTAGATCATCGGACAAACTTAAACATAAATTATTTAATGTTTGGTCAAACATCAATTGAAGTGAAAATGGAAACACTGAAAACTCTTGGTGTTATTTTGTAGCTTTCTCGTGATCAGCGAGGGGACGGTAGTTACGCCCATGGTCGGTCTTGACACCGCAGCATTTAACATTTTGAATATCCACTATCTGAGCCTTTCCAGATCTAACGACTAAGACAATTCTTTTGATGGTGTACAAAAATGCACACATTTTTTATTAAATTGACTGCGGATATTACTTAAACTATTCACACACTACATATCTGGACATCGATGAACTGGTTTCACAATTTGTTAAATTAGTTGCAGATGGAGTTTTTAAAAAAGCACAATGTTAGTTCCTTGTGCGAATCCTGCAGTAGATAATTTGCAGTAATTACCTCATTGGTACTTATTACCTCATTGGTACTTATTACCTCATTGGTACTTATTACCTCATTGGTACTTATTACCTCATTGGTACTTATTACCTCATTGGTACTTATTACCTCATTGGTACTTATGTACAGTACAAGTGTTGGTTCACTGTCTCCCAGTTGCAGTCTAGGTGAGAAATCAGCAGGATGCAGTTGGTGTGGAATCTGAAGAGACCTGTTTGTTCATGATGTTCAAATATATCAGATGCAAAGGTGGTCATTTATATTCAGTCCTGTGGTCAAGCTTCCTGGCTATTGCTTCTGTGTTGGTGGTGGACATTGTTGTTTGCTTGTGGTGGTCAAATCTTTCAGCTGTTGTTTCTCTCCTGGTGGTGGACATTGTTGTTTGCTTGTGGTGGTCAAGTATTTCAGCTATTATTTCTCTGGTGGTGGTGGACATTGGTATTCATTAGCGGTAAAGTTTTTCAGTAATTGCTACTCTTGGGTAGTGGAGATGTTAACATGGTATTTTACAGTAGTCAGAACTAACAGGTATATGACATTTGCTGTAATTGCTACTCTTGGGTAGTGGAGATGTTAACATGGTATTTTACAGTAGTCAGAACTAACAGGTATATGACATTTGCAGGCACTAACAAAAACATGATATTTTACAGTAATGTAAATTCTTGAGAAAAAAAATGTATGTTTGCACCCATTCACAGAACCATCATATCTTAAGTAACTGTTCATAGAAAACATATTTTACAGTAGCAAACCTTCATAGGAACAGTATGTTTGATGGCAGTATGCACCCACATATTCCATATTCAGAAAATACAATGCAGGCCCACAGGAAACAAAAATGTATTGGTAAAGCCCAATCTGACTAGGGAGTGTGAACACTATTCCTATCACAATTTATGTAATTTGAAGCATAGTGTTATCATTGTGCATGGTTTATGACAGAACAACTGACCGATGCATCTTGGGAGCCTTCCAGAGGCCATTGACCATCCCTACCAGAGGCCTGGGGGAAAGAAAGCTGACCAATTAAAAGGGTCATCCGCTCACTGGAGGGAATGAATACCTCTGACCAATTAAGAGCTTTCACCCTGCTATGGGAGCTGGCAGCACCCCTTATATTCCCTCACTGCAGGGGCGTCTGACCAATTAGAAGCATTATCCCAGCAGTGGGATCTCGCAACATACCTTTATTGGGCTGTCTTTGTCTCGTAGCATGAACAAGGAAACATGTCACCCACCAACCAGTCCCTCCTTCTCCACCTTTCAAAAATGATCATGGCCAGCATTTCAAAATTCCTGGGGCATTTGTTCTGGCTGGACACCCAGAGGGATGCAGACCCCAGCATTCTCTGGTCATGTGACCACAGTCACATGATCATAATCAAGTAAAGTTTCAAATTGGAAATCGGTTTTGAGTGGGGTACCTCAAGGATCAGTATTAGGACCTATATTATTCTTAATATATATCAATGACTTGGACGACAGTATAACAAGTAACGTACTGAAATTTGCGGATGACACAAAACTGTTTAGAAAGGTTAATACTGATGGTGATAAACAACATTTACAAAACGATCTAGATAGATTAGTGAAATGGTCTGAGAAATGGCAGATGTTCAATTTTGGGAAATGTAAATGCCTACATACAGGACATGGGAACTTGGATGTAAACTATAAAATGGGAGATACTGTTCTGGGTACTACTGTAAAAGAATAGGACTTAGGAGTTACAATAAGCACTGATATGAAAGTTTCACAGCAGTGTGGTATTGCAGCTTCAAAGGGTAATCAAATTCTTGGATTGATTAGAAGAAATATAACATACAAGGGAAAAAAGTTAATTATACCTCTTTATAAAGCAATAGTTAGACCTCATTTAGAATACTGTATACAAGCATGGAGACCATACCGTAAGAAGGATATAGATATGCTTGAACGCATACAAAGGAGAGCAACTAAAATGATTCCAGAACTGAGAGACCTTAGTTATGAAGAACGCCTGAAAGAATGTGGTTTAACAACTCTAGAGACAAGGAGGTTAAGAGGAGATCAGATTGAAGTTTTTAAGATATTGAATGGGTATGAAAATATTGATAGAAATATGTTTTTCTCACTCAAGAAGGATAGCAGAACTAGAGGACATGAGGTAAAATTAGTAAAGGATCAATGTATATTGTACATCAGGAAGCACTCGTTCTCACAGAGGACAATAAATGAATGGAACAAATTGTCTACAGATTGTGTAACTGCTAGCAGCGTGAATATGTTTAAAAACAAGGTTGACACATATCTCAGGAGGGCGGGTTATAAGTAGATGAACATTGTTGGACTCTCGATAAGCCAATGGCTTCCTTGTTCACTTGCCATCTGGGCCTTTGGCTTGGATGGAACATCTTTTATTACATGAGTCGTTGTGTTATTCTGTCTTAAATGAATGTCTTGCTATGTTGTTGAATAGAATTAGCCTTCAAAATCACAATTGCATGACAAAATACACAACATGAATTTACTAACACATTTTGTGTTGTACCTCATGCACTTCAATACACTTTTATGTTTGAGAAGTTCAAAGTGACAACTCTTGAGTGCCAAACAAGCACAAACACACCTTATTTCACACTATACAGTTATTAGTTTTAGACATTTGTGCCGGCCTATATTCTCCAATAATCGTGGCTAATTCAGGAGCTGCATGTGGCTTCCTCTAATGGCCAAGTTGTCATCCATCTGAACAACAGTCGTGAATTTAGCTGGAATCCGTGCTTCCAAGGATCCTAGATTTTTATCCCAAGGCATTAAGCCATCAGATTTCTGTGATTAGGTGAATCGGTCGAAATCCTTAGTTCTCGGGAACTCAACATATATTATTAGTTAAAATGCCATTATCACTGCATAAACCGACTGTAAATGCTCTTCAAACTTGTCCTAACTGGCTGGCGGCGGTTTCCCCTGTAATGAGCTTGCGTATTCATTTCAGTAAAACTTTAATGTCCATTTAAAAACGGAAAATTCCCCCTTTTTCACAGATATCAAATGCGGTTACTATATATGCGGTGATTAGATGCAAATATGTACAAAGTTTATGCATATTCGGCAGGAAAAAACCCCAAATATACGGTGATCTGCCTTCACGTCGAGTCAAACAATTTTGCTTTGGCGTTAAAAAACAATAATACACTAGTGACTTTTTCGCACTATACTATTATTTGTTTTGAATAATTTGCCCCCATACTATTATTTGGCACTATAGTATTATTAAATTTGACCGATTTGCCACCCTGTACTGTTATTTGGCATATACGATTATTTGGCACTCGAGACTAGCACATATTCGAGTAAGGAAGCTCTCCTGAATTAAAACTCGAAACTCGCCCCCTGTACTCTCTAGAGATTTCCATTGTATGTGTCCATGGTTAAAATCTCCCATTATTATACATTCCTCTTTGCTCACTTCCTTTATAGCATTTTGTATTTTTCTGTTATCCTCTTTGTTTATGTTTGGACTTCGGTAAACTAATCCAATAATTAATGTTGAATTTCCTGTAACTATATTGAACCAAACAGCTTCATCGCAATTTGCTTCTGTTTCTAATTTTATTTCATAAGCTTGAATAGATTCTTTAATATATAAAATAACTCCCCCTCCCCTTCTTCATATTCAATCTCTCCTAAACATTACGTATCCTGTCAGTCCTAATGCAATATCTGATATGTCTTTGTTAGCCCATGATTCGGTTGTGCTAATTATGTGAGGGTTAATATCTTCTACCATAATGTTTAATTCGTTTTTCTTATTTACTATGCTTCTTGCATTTAAACACACGCATTTATAACCAGTTTCAGAATGTTGTCCGGACATTTTGTTATTGGTGTGTGTGTACTGGTGACCTCTTGTCCTGTTTGAGGCACCTCTAAGTAACCCCTGCACTTCTAGTTTAAACAATGTTTGCTACCAAATATATTTGTTATGCTACCCATGCCACTGTCGACTACTGCTGATAGTTGATCAGCAAACACTGCTTCACCCTTTCCTCTAAGATGTCAGCCCTCCCAACAAAACATCCCCACAGATCCACAAATCCAATTTCCTCTTCCCTTCATAGTTGCTGAACTAACGTATTAATTGCCATCCTCTGGCAATTTCAGTATCCCTGTCTGCTTCCCATTACCGGTAGAATCCCTGACAAAATGATCTGCTCAATCCATGTCTGCTTAGCTCTTCTAACTAACTGCCTGCATTTTCTAACTATGGCAGTTGTACCGCCCTGTCTGCATTGTTAGTCCCTACGTGTACTAAATTAGAACCTCGCCCGGACCCACAATTTTGTCCACCCTCTTGGTGATTGCCACTATTTTTGCCTATGGAAAGCATACCACCACGTCGTCCCCCTTGTTTAGCGCTGACTATCAAATCCCCACAAACACCCTCGTTCTCCTCCTCACCCCCTATATCACTACCTCAGAGTAGCTCTTGCGTCATCCCTTCCGTCGCATTTTGTCCCACGGTCATGTCACCTGGCAGCATGTTGTCCATCTCCCTCTCGCCCATCAACTTGTCACCTTTCCCTTCTGCTGCCTATCATGGTGCCTTCGCTCCTGTCTCCTTCACTCATGTCTCCTTCCCTCCTGTCTCCTTCACTCCCATCTCCTTTGCTCTCATCCTGTCTCCTTCCGTTGTGTCACCTTACCCCCTCTCAGCCTCCTCCCAGGCTGAGGTGAGCTTTCCCTAGCATCTCTTTCATCACCTTCCCCACTTTATCATCCACTGTCCCCCCACCGGAACCACTGTCACAACCCACCTCTTCCCTTCCCACCAATGCCGCAATGAGCTGCCTCAGCCGTTCAATCTCCACCTCTAGTCCCTTCATCTTCATACATCCCCTACACCCAAAACTAAAACTGTCCACCTGAACCTCAGTCCAGGACTTCTCACACTCAGACTTGACGAAGTCTACCCAGTTGCTACACCTTCCGCATATTAAATGCCTGGTGGCATTTACCTGCCGTTTGGACGGCGTCATCACAGAATTTAGTTTTAGTTAGATTGCTATGTTAGCCTTGAATAAGTCTGGTTTTTTTTTCAGAAGCGATTCTATTACCAAAACATCATCAAAGTGTCATTCTGAATGTTGTGTGATTACAGCAGTGATTCTATTACCCAGACGTCATCAAGGTGTTATTCTGAATGTTGTGTCTTTACATAAGTGATTCTGTTACCCAGATGTCATCCTGATTACATCAGCGATTCTTTTACCAAGACGTCATCAAGGTGTCATGCTGAATATTGTGTGATTACATCAGCAATTCTATTACCAAAACGTCATCAATATGTTTTTCTGAAAGTTGTGTTATTGCAGCAGTGATTCTATTACCTGAGAGACCTTAGTTATGAAGAATGCCTGAAAAATGTGGTTTAACAACTCTAGAGACAAGGAGGTTAAGAGGAGATCAGATTGAAGTGTTCAAGATATTGAATGGGTATGAAAATATTGATAGAAATATGTTTTTCTCACTCAAAAAGATAGCAGAATTAGAGGACATGTTTGAAATTACTAATGGATCAGTGTAGATTAGATATCAGGAAGTACTCGTTCTCACTGTGGACAATAGATGAATAGAACAGATTGTCTATGGATTGTGTAACTGCTAGCAGTGAATGTGAATATGTTTAAAAACAAAGTTGACACATATCTCAGGAGGACGGGTTACACGTAGATGAACATTGTTGGACTCTTGATAAGTCAATGGCTTCCTTGTCCACTTGCCATCTGGGCCTTTGGCTTGTATGGCAAATCTTGTTAAAGACGTCATCAAGATGACATTCTGAATGTTTGTGTGATTACAGCAGCAATTATGTTACCCAGACGTCATCAAGATGTCATTCTGAATGTTGTATGATTACAGCAGCGATTCTATTACCCAGACGTCATCAAGGTGTCATTCTGAATGTTGCATATTCCAGTCACACTGGCTGCATGCAGTCCAGCCCTGATGCCATCAAGGAAGTGCATGAATGTCTCCACCATTTGTCACCTGAAGACATCCTCGATGCCCTGTCATGGGACGCGTGGCAGAACCCACAGTTCCAACACCTCCCGGAGCGAGGAGAGACCAGCCGTGCCCTCGCGATAGTTGACGGTATGTGGTGTGCGAGGTGGGGGCATCACATACAATAAATCATCTCTGGGGGTCACTGCCCATTGTAATAGTTTGGATTAGATTTCATTATAATATCTGGGCTCGTATACCATTATAGCAGCTGGGATTATATTTTGCCACAACGTACAGCAGCTGGCATTATATGTCTTACTTAAGGGGACATACCCAACCTGTATTGATGTTTTTTGAAACAGTTACTCGACATGTGTTTCCATTGTATTCTGATAGCTTTGTGTTTACTATCAATAAAGTTCACTTTTGTAACAATTATGTACCTCTAAATCACTTTTATTCATGGCTTTGTGATGTAACTAATCCCGTTATTCAATCAGTCATCAAATATTGAAGATGGCCATTTACAAGAAATCAACTCTCTGGAAGTAAAAGTGGCATCTATTTAGATTGTTATGTTCACCTGCATATTCTCCCGAAACTCTCCAAGCAGTTTTTTGTTTTGTGGAAAATTTTTGGGAGAAGTGTATAAAAATATGTTGACAAATGTTGTGTTTACAATAATGTAACTTGCACAAATTCTAGAGTTAAGTAAACCAATGATACATTTTGGAAGCATTATGATAAAATATCCATTACCTTTTAAGTATTGCAATTTTTAGATAGGTAAACATTCCAGAATACTGCACCTATTTTCTTTGATGCCATGGAAATGGGGAGTCTGACATAAAAAATCAATATTTTTTACGAGTCGGCAAGATCCAATCTGGGCAGAAAAAAATTGCACTAACTATGCCATTTAAAAACCTATATCCAACTGCGGTATCTCCCCTTAAGAAGTTTTCCCATAATAATGCCACTTGTGACAATAATGGCCATTTCATATCATATACATGTGAATTATCCATTTATACTGAGGCTGGTTTATTATGAAGTGTGGATGTTTGTCGTAATTTGCAGGTGATTTCGTCTCTGAGCAACCAGTGCTGGCCTGGAAGTCAAAAAAGATGGTTAATGACGTCCCTTTGCTGATTGGTCAGTATCAAGTCATTTGATTTTTAAATCGATCCTACATTTATCTATGAAAACTACATATCACCTCGGGAGATATATTGATCTAGAGAGTTTTTTGGTACTACAAAAATAAAGAAAGATTTCTTCAGAAATAGACACAGACTTCTCCATTCTTTTCAAATAATCTCCTTCTATTTGAAGCCAATTTACACACCCCCTTCCCAAACCCTCCTTCTTTTATTTCATCTCCAGCAGGAGAATCGCTTTCCTCATAATTATTTTTTTTTTCACCTCCATTGGCATTTATATGCTAGCATACAATAAATATTGTGTACACACATAAAATACCTTTGAGCTGATTCGTTGTTGCTATCGTACCTGTCCATAGGTAACATGGCCCAGGAAGTGCGCAGCAGTGCAGGGATGCCCACTAACTGGGCCGACTATGATGAGCATGTGCGCCACAAGCTTGCCCCTTTCCAGGCCAACATGTCAGAGATGGCAGTGCATCTGTATGAACATGAGGCAAGTACACAATGCAGAATGCTCAAAAGGAAACAAAAGTCATGGTTTTGGGCCTATGCACCTATATGAGTTAAGACATAACCATTTGCAACTACAATTAAAATAAAATGGCAGTGGTTTACTAAGTAAATCTTGTTGAATGCACAACATGTTAATTTCATGGGCTGCACCGTACTTTTACAAAACCCTACATCACTATAGTGTGGCAATACTTGCTCACCAAATGAAAATCTATTTGTATTCCTGTATTTGCCAATAGGATATGGCCATGCTGTCTGCATCCAAACTCAACTTAAGTAATAAATGTTGGCCTTTGTTAACTAAACTAGTCACTTTCTGACATAGCAGCACTTTTCATTAATTGTGTATATACACGAGGTGATTAATTCATTATTTTGGTAGTTATTGAGTTCTGAGAATTGCACAGAGGGTTATCAGTCGCGCTTGTTAACATGTCAGCACCCAGTTAAATGGAGACATGACCAGAATCTTTCACTTTGAGAACAAATTCTAAGAAAACCACTAGCGTGATATTCTTGATTGTTGTTGCAAATGATTAGTTTTTATTAAGTCTTAGGTGCACAGCCCAGAAACCGTGACTTTTGTTTTGCTTTAATGATAGGTGGTAGTTTTGCCTTATTGACTGGACAGATGTCCTGGTTTCTTGGTTTGTTGCATTTGACACATTATTTACCTTATTTGTATTCTTTATATTTATATATTTCGATGAAGGCCGAGTGAATCGGCTAAGACATTCAGGGAATTCAAACAAGTTTCTTGGGAGGTAAATAACACGTCAAACCTTAGCCATTTAGGTTTCATGACCTATATACTAACAGCTGCTACGTGGTGGTTGTGGCGGCGGCGGTGGTGGTGGCAGTGGCGGCAGTGGTGGTAGCAGAAACTATTTCTAAAGTTGTTGACAATGTCACAGTCATCATGTGATTTTCATTGGGCCAACACATATACAGTCGTATGAACAAAAATGCGTAATTCAAAACAGTAAATTACAGTAAATAATTTTTTTTTTTTTATTAGAGCTGTCTGCATTTTATTATAATTTTGTGTCCCATATTTTACCCATTGCGGGCAAGGTAAGATTACTTTACATTGTGAATCTATGTGCCAAATTGTGTGGTGATTCCTACTGCTGTTTTTCTTGAGATTTACGTTGGGACAAATGCAAAGGGACACCAAAAAAGCTAAAACGATCAGTCGCACATTTTCCATTTTGAGTAAGAGCAATATAAAAAATAGATGTGACTTATTACTCCTTTTCCTGCATTATTATGTTGTGAAATAACCGATTTAATTGACTAAAAGGCAAATTCTTTACGTGCTACATCATATAAACATATAAACAATATATATATATATAATATATATATATATATACAGGCTGTGTATATATATATATATGTATATATATGGTGAGGGGATGTATACTTCTAGCATTGTTTACCACGACCTTGTTCAAGCATTGTTCGCCAGGACATTGATCATTCTAGCATTGTTCACAGATTTTATAGTGACCCTGTTCAATGTTCCACTGTATTTTCACAGAACCTGCTTTACCAGTATGCCCAGCACCAACTAATTTTTTGGTAACTTTTTTTGTGGTCTTCAAATACTTCAATACATCAAGAGTGAAACCAAAGATTTCTCATCGAAATGGTTTCCATTTATTTTTGTTTTGCTGTTTTCTGATTGTTGCATCGCTTTTGCGTTTTCAGGTGTCGCCGGAGTACCAGCTGACGAGTATGGTGTCGGATCTGCGCGCCATATGTGGCGTGGACGAGATCGCGAAGGTTGCTGCGAGCGTGTTCAAGTCGCCCGTGTACCGCTATGTTGCCTCTCCACATATGCTGAACACCACGCACAACACACCGTACGCCTTCCGTGGCATGGACAGCCTCGCGTTCTTCGGCGGTGCAGAAGCCTTCACCAGCAAGCCAACGAAACGTGACCGCAAGTTTGCGAAGAACATCCGTGATGTGGTGTCGCAGTTCGCTTCTGATGGACGCGTCCAAGGATGGGAAACTTTCCCAAACAAGACGTCCATCCAGACCCTGACCATGCAGTTGAATGGCGTCTTCAAGCAGGACGCCTGTCGATTCTGGCGTGAGAACGGAATGTTCCCCGAATTTGCTTGGATAAACTGAAGAGGAGACGGAATGATCTAGAGCAGGGGTTCTCTATTTTTTTTCCCCAATGTACCCCTTGAGTCCTGAGACCGGGTGCCCACAAAGTTGGTCAAAAACATGGGGTATGCACACCCTCCTCCAGTGTGGACAGCATGGCATAACAGCAACAACTCCACCACATATGACAATCCTATGGGGTGGCATAATTTTAATATTTGCATGAAAAGAAATATTTTTTCTATGAGTTTGATAATATTACAGAAGTTCTCCTTCGTGGACCACACAAATTGGCAAAATTACTGCACTTGACTATAGTTACAGCCAACCCTCCTGTACCCGCTGGACAACACCCTGGGGGTACACCCCAGGTTGAGAACCCCTGATCTAGAGAGTTGTCGATGTAACTCGGATGTTTGTTTTTATTTTTAGCATGATCATTAGCAAGACATACTATTGTAACAAACCTGGCACATATTCTCAACACTTGATTTCGTAACTCCTGTGCATTGAAAACTTTGTGATTTTTTAAGACAATTGTTAGTAAGGAAAATAAGAGCAACTATAATAGTGAAAATGTGGCAATTGGAGATGTCAAAATGAGAGACTGGAATCCCATTCTTTAGAAGTTTAAGGAATTGCACACAGTGTTTCTTCATGGGCCCACTAAACAGAAAATATGTGTTTATGGTTTTGTGAGGAAAATAATTACAATAACAGTTGTGAAAATAATAACGGGTGAATTTCAGGCAGATTGCAGAAACGTGTCATGTCCGAACTGAAGGTCTTATCATGAAAGGTGGTTCTACACCATAAATTAACCTGCCTAGTTAGTATGAGTTGACAAGATCACATAGCTGAAAGTTGACAGTTGAAAGCCGAGTAAATCTAGGAGTTATAATGTGGTTAAAGAGCTGGAAATGTGAGATGTTTTATCCGTCCATGGTTCTATGCAAGTTTAGTTAAGACTCATTAAGTGTAATTTGTATACAAGTATTCTATGAATTATCCGTCCAATTACAGTAATATACTATGTATGCTTTTTATGCATTAACTTATCTATCGAAGTGTCGTTTAGCTCGTCATAAATACTGTACCAATTTGAAATGTACATTATATAAGCAAATAATTTTAGGGATGAGCCAAAGGCGCAGGTTTATGCATTATGTGCCGCTGGGAACCAAAGAATGTTGTGCACTTTCATCGTTTTATAGCACAGCTTTTATATAAACACTTGTTATGCTAATGTGCCAACTGTTATTATATGATGCCACTTAGCCTGTGCACTGCTGGGATAGATACTTACCCGGCAGTATTATTATATCTTGGTATTTGTTGCAACTGCTTATGAACTATGAGTTATTACATGCATGTTAAATGTTTACAGATATTACAGTTGTAATGAAAAGCACATACCAGGGTAAAATCGAAGTGTCTTTTAATTTTGCCTGTTTGTCATTTTGAATTGTGTCCCATTTATCTTGAAACAAGAACATAGTTTTATGTACGATTGCAGGTGATCAATTAATTAGCGATGTGGAGTTGAAAAAAAGTACACTAGAAAAAAACACTATAAACTGTTTCTGTTGAAGTGCCTTTTTACTGTTGATATCGTAATTCTTACATGCTGGTATTGATGTCATCAAGGGCAATTTGTCATGAACAAAATGTTTTAGCTGAAATATATTAAAGTATAAAGCGACGTTGCTTTACTCTTACGTACGTACTCACGCGTCGTACATATTCAACCTACGCCAACGACGCTCGGACATAATACTCGGAACCGGGGGGGGGGTACTCCCTATACTGAGGTATACATGTATGTGCCGCGCAAATGCCCCTGTTTTTGGCCATTTTTCTCTCTGTCCGAACACATAATGTAAATTTTCACTCTGTGCCCCAATTAAATCTGATAATTCTCTCTTTCTTTGAAGAGGAAATTTCCCAATGAAAACGTTCCGCCCGGGCTTACCTTACGCTTATAGATATTAGATAAATTGTTCCATAATTCTCTATTGGTGACCCTAAATTTCTTGATTTTTCTCTCCATGGGGCTCTGGTGGCACACCCCCACCGTTTTGGTATGGCAGTACCCCCCCCCCCCGGGACTCGGAACTAGCGATTCGGCAATGTTGTCTGCCAATATGAAGTGTGCGCGCGCTAATGCGGTCTGAACACGTGTGTGGGTTTTATGAGTGAGTGAGTCTGAATGCTTGTGTGGGATTTATGAGTGAGAATGTGTGTGTGTGGGGCGTTGGTGTGTGGGAGCGTGGGTGTGTGGGGGAGCGTGTGTGTGGGGGGGGGTGTGAGGGGGAGCGTGGGTGTGTGTGAGGGGAGCGTGGGTGGGTGTGTTTGGGGGGGAGCGTGGGTGTGTGTGGATGTGTGTGGGGGGAGCGCGGGTGTGTGGGTGGAGCGTGGATGTGTGTGTAGGTGGAGCGTGGGTGTGTGTGTGTGTGTGTGTGTGTGTGTGTGTGTGTGTGTGTGTGTGTGTGTGTGTGTGTGTGTGTGTGTGTGTGTGTGTGTGTGTGTGTGTGTGAGGGGAGCATGGGCGGGTGTGTGGGGGGAGTGCGGGTGTGTGCAGGGGGGAGCGTGGCTGTGTGTGGGTGGAGCGTGGGTGTGTGTGTGGGGGGGGGGGAGCACGGGTGTGTGGGTGGAGCGTGGGCGTGTGCAGGGGGAGCGTGGGTGTGTGTGGGGGGAACGTGGGTGTATGCAGGGAAGCGTGGGTGGAGTGTGTGCAGGGGGGAGTGTGTGTGTGTGTGTGTGTGTGTGTGTGTGTGTGTGTGTGTGTGTGGGTGGGTGGGTGGGTGGGTGGGTGGGTGGGTGGCGCTTTCATCACTACCTCTTTACGTGACGTTGACACTTTGGTGTGACGGGATAACCCGGCTTCACTTAAGTTTGACACGATTGATTTCGTTCGAACCCACAGGAGGACGGGGATGATTGTGTGAACGATCATCACTGACTCTTCGTTATGGACACAGTTCGGACATGTGCGTTTATTGTACTATTTTCAAACGATCATGTGTGTTCATGTCTAGTCTTTTAACCAAGAGAACTTTCACGGCTGTAATTTCAATCCAATATTTGTGGTGTTTGGTACGTCTCGGTGTCTACCATAATTCAAGCGGCGTCATGACCCGATATTATGCGTGTTTAGCGGCGCGTGTCGTGATACACCCTGCATACCACCGGCGTACATCCGTGACCCGACCACCATAAACATTGCAGAGACATGTTCCGAATGCCACACTCGGCGCTACAACCCGCGCTACTCAGACATATTCATGCCCATTTTGCCCACTGTTGTGTTGTGGCTAAGACATATTCCCATTCAGCCTTGATGCAATTACTGCGCAAAGACTATTCGTTCAGATACACACAATTGTGTTTAGCTGAGTGAACTGATTTTTCCACTGAAACAACGAGGAGTAAACGAAATTGTCCAAGCTTCGAAACGGCAGCAAGAGGATTCGAAACGGGATCTCTCGATAGAGAGTCCGATGTTCTGACCACAACGCCAGCGCGCCCCGCAATTTTCCAACAGCCTTTTCGCTGCATTTACTTGACCCCGGTACTTATGCTTCAGCCTTGTGTTTTCTTCACCACTCGCCTCTTCCTAACTCTCCAGTGCCTCCTTCTGTCTTTTTGCTTCTTCAATGCAATATACGTGATGGCTGCCCGTTACAATGTCAACTAGGCTACCCGTTACTATGTCAACAAGGCTACCCGTTACTACGTCAACAAGGCTACCCGTTACAATGTCAACAATGCTACCCGTTACAATGTCAACAAGGCTACCCGTTACAATGTCAACTAGGCTACCCGTTACAACGTCAACAAGGTTACCAGTTACTATGTCAACAAGGCTACCCGTTACTACGTCAACAAGGCTACCCGTTACAATGTCAACTAAGCTACCCGTTACAATGTCAACAAGGCTACCCGTTACAGTGTCAACAAGGCTGTCCGTTACAGTGTCAACTAAGCTGCCCGTTGCAATGTCAACAAGGCTACCCATTACAATGTCAACGATGCGGCCCTTACAATGTCAACAAGTCTACCCTTTACAGTGCCAAAAAGGCTACCCGTTACAGTGTCAACAAAGCTACCCGTTACAATGTCAACAAGACTGCCCGTTACAGTGTCAGCAAGACTACCCGTTACAGTGTCAAAAAAGCTACCCGTTACAATGTCAACAAGGCTACCCGTTACAATGTCAATAAAGCTACCCGTTACAGTATCAATAAGGCTGCCCGTTAGAGTGTCAACAAAGCTACCGGTTGCAATATCAACAAGACTACCCATTAAAATATCAACGATGCGGCCTTTACAGTGTCAACAAGGCTGCTCGTTAGAGTGACAATAAAGCTACCCGTTACAATGTCAACAAGGCTAACCGTTACAATGTCAACTAGGCTACCCGTTACAATGTTAACAAGGCTGCCCCTTTCAATATCAACGAGGCTGCCCGTCACAGTGTCAGCAAGACTACCCGTTACAGTGTCAACAAAGCTACCCGTTACAATGTCAAGTAGGCTACCCGTTACAATATCAACAAAGCTACCCGTTACAGTGTCAACAAAGCTGTTCGTTACAGTGTCAACAAAGCTACCTGTTACAATGTCAACAAGGCTACCCTTTTCAGTGTCAACAAGGCTACCCGTTACATTGTCAACAAAGCTACCCTTTACAATGTCAACAAGGCTGCCCGTTACAGTGTCAACAAGACTACCCGTTACTGTGTCAAAAAAGCTACCCGTTACAATGTCAACAAGGCTACCCGTTACAATGTCAACAATGCTACCCGTTACAGCGTCAATAAGGCTGTCCGTTACAGTGTCAACAAAGCTACCCGTTGCAATATCAACAAGGCTACCCATTACAATGTCAACTATGCGGCCGTTACAATGTCAACAAGGCTACCCGTTACAGTGTCAACAAGGCTGGCCGTTACAGTGACAACAAAGCTACCCGTTACAATGTTAACTAGGCTACCCGTTACAATGTCAACAAGGCTGCCCGTTACAATGTTTTCTTTGGTATTTCTTTCTTGGGTTTTCTTTGTTTGGTTTTATATGAAGGTGTGGCGCGATCGGTCTTGAGCGTTCGAGGCGACCAGCTGCGATACTGCTGGGCTGCACGGGGAGGCGTCGCTTGGCTAATGAACTCAGTTATTTTGATCGTCATAGGTTGATATGCATGCACTGACTCAACCTGTAGATTTACACAACACTAGTACAGACAAGGCAGTCTACACGGGGTCAAACACGCAATCGTACACAGTGTACACGCAGGTTCACCCAGAAATTATGTAAAGAATGTGGCTTTACAATCACATAGACAAGGAGGCTAAGAGGAGATAAATTGAAGTTTTTATGATATATAATGGGTATGAAAATACTGATAGAAATAAGAAAGATAGATGAACTAGAGGACACGACGTAACGTTAGTGAAGGAACAGTGTAGATGTGGCATCAGAAAGCACTCATTCTCACAGAGGACAATAAAAAAATGGAACAAATAATCTACATATAGTGATGATAGTGAGTGGGTGAGCGATAAGATTGTCGGATAGGGGTTTCTGGAGGGAACTAAGGGTTTGTTAGCAGCAGCGACGGCAGCAGCAGTGGTCATTAACAGGGTCGTTAATAGTGTTCGAAGAGGCTAACGAGGAAACGAGAAACGAACACAACACGATGTCGTACGAGCGCACACGTACTTTATTGAACGATACGATCGGCATGACGATACAACGAGGGTAGCATGTAATATCGCTAAGACTACCCCTATATATCGTCTGTGACACCTCGAGCTTGCATAAAGCATAAACATCGCTACACCAACACGTTGCTTACTTTCGATTGGAGACGTGACGGGTTCGTAAGCCGCGGTGTCTGCACCTCGGCGTGCTGCTGGGTGTTGAAACGAAGTGCTGTGCAGAGATCGGAGAACGGTTGTGATGGCAGTGGCGGCACGGTTTAATACTGACGATTATGGCACGCTTTTCGTGACGTGTCTGGGCACAGAACCGGTTTGAACCGGTTCAAACCGGTTTGAACCGGTTTCATGTAGTTTTTTCTTCTTTTCTGGAATGTTCGAACGAAGTCACTCTCACGAAAAGAAACACGATCCCGCATTTTCACCCTGCTAGCAGACTGAAACCTAGCGTTCGAATGTTCGTGCATGCAGCGGGAAAAACGTAGCCGTACATGTAAGCTATACGACGCATATCGCATCATTGCATTATACTGAGAACTTTTCGACGTATGTCGTTTCGCGTCGATACCTACATATCGCCTATAATGATACGAGTCTGCAAAAACACAAAAAAGGTCAAACGGTCAAGGTAAAAAAAACACCGCCGCACCTGCGAGTTGTTTGTGTCTTACGCCAGCCGAAGTCACGCCAGCAAGAGAAACACGTCCCCACATTTTCACCCTGCTAACAGACTGTAACCTAGCGGACGAATGTCGTTTCGCGTCGACACCTATATACCGCCTATATTATCACGAGTCTGCATAAACACCGCGAGGTCAAAAGGTCATGGTCAACAATGCATAAACACCGCCGCACCTGCGAGTTGTGTGTGTCTTACACCAGCTGCATGTCCTTATTTGGTATTGCTCTGCATGCTGTGCACGTGATGTTCACGTGCTACGCGCGTGCTGTGCACGTGTGCGCCAGAACCGGTTTGAACCGGTTCAAACCGGTTTGAACCAGATTTCCCGCGAAATATGTCCAGGCACGTAGGTTTTGAAAACCGCACACACATGTTTTGAAAGTTTGTAAGTTGGAAGTTTGCTTCACGTCACACACATGTTTTGAAAGTTTGTGTTATGAAAGTTTGTAAGTTGGAAGTTTGCTTCACCGCACACACATACATTTTTTGTGAAGTTTGCGACACACACACACACACACACACACACACACACACACACACACACACACACACACACACACACACACACACACACACACACACACACACACACACACACACACACACACACACACACACACACACACACACACACACACACACACACACACACACACACACACACACACACACACACACACACACATGTTTTGAAAGTTTGTGTTGTGAAAAATGTGTAAGTTGGAAGTTTGCTTCACGTCACACACATGTTTTGAAAGTTTTTGTTATGCAAGTCTGCAAGTTGGAAGTTTGTGCTTTGAAAGTTTGCAAATTGGAAGTTCTCTACTCCACTCCTCTCCACTCGACGCCTGCGAAGTTGTGTGAAGTTGAGTGAAGTTGTGCAAATTTGCACGAAGTTGAGTGAAGTTTGCGAGTTGGAAGTCTGCAAGTTGGAAGTTTGTGGTTTGGAAGTTTGCAAATTTTGAGGAAACGAGGAAACGAACACAACACGATATTGAATGAGTGCACAAGTATTTTATTTAACAACACAATTAGCATGATGATACAACAAGGGTAGCGTGTAATATCACTAATACTACAACTATGAATGATGATGATGACGATGACGATAATGAGGTGACTTGCGGATGTTTACCATAACGCCAGAGGTCGCGAGCTTAGGAGTGTCTCCACTTCGCCAGAGGCTCGAGGTGATAATGATGATGATGAGGCGACTTGCGGATGTTTACCTTTACGCCAGAGGTCGCGAGCTTAGGGGTGGTGTGTCCACCGCGCCAGAGGCTCGATCGATGTACGATGTGCGATAGTACAGTCTACCTCGTCGCAGCTGTTTAAGTCACTCAAACACGTGGCAATCGTTAGTTACTAAATCGGTTTCGAATAGGTTGATAAAAGTTCTCGTCGAAAACCGTTACAACGAAACAATACATAAGCTATGCAATATTGTCCACAAACGTTAGAAAGAGGACTCTGAAGTCTTTTGCTATTATGAGTCCACACGGAACAATGTTCGTTCGTGAAGGTGCGAAACGCAGCGTGTCGTGGCGACAGGTCGTACGAGCAAAAGTAATCGTCGCATCCGTCGGCATCTAGGTACAGCGCTATTCAATGTTCGTGTCTATCACTTCCAGTTTTGACACGATGTAGTTCACATACGCATCCTTCACCCGTTTCTTAATGGTCACCATGACACGGGCCCCTCGCAGCGGCGAGAGTGAGGCGTATCGCTCTTCCATCGACGTCATACTAACGTAGGTGTCGGCACTAAATCGCAACATCTCTGCTGCTGTTTCATTGAATACGGTTGCCCAACACTCTCCCCCCAGCCAATCTGATAGCAGGATCCGCAAGGCGAATCTGAACACGGGAACTGGTTGCCATTGATGAATTGGACAAAATCAGTCATTGTTTTCCGGGTGCATACCTTTGAGACAGTGCGGACACGATGCGTACACGACGTATTTATCTTGTACGGCGCAATTTAGTATTGCTAACGGACGAGTAAATGTATATGTGCCGTTACTCGCTTCCGACTGGAGCTGTGACAGGTTGATCGGAGACTGAATATCGGCGGTACGCTGCGTGGCCATGGTGTTGAATCGAACTGCTCTGTAGAGATCGGAGAACGGTTGTGATGGCAGTTGTAGTAACGGCTTTGTTTATATAGTCTGTCGCTACTACTGATGACACGCTTTCCGACTACAACAAACATTTTAGATGTAGAATGCATAGGCAACACAATAGGTGAAAATGTTCTTTGAAAGTTCGGGATCGTAACTCCAGCGGAATTCAGGAAAGCATCACCTTGAGACACTGATTGGTCAGGACTAACATCGTGGATCCATATCTTGTATGTAACAGACAGTACCTTAACCTGACCAAAGTTATCATACCAGCGACCAGGAAGTTGGTACGGAAACTCCGCAAACGAGAACTTCGAATTAAAGCAAGTCCACTCTCCTGCACCAGCAATGAAATAAGATCCAAGCTGCACATTACGAATATAGCAGTGTGCTCTACGACGAAAGGTTCTACCATGTCTCCTCTTATAAGAAATTCGCCGTCTATAACGCTTGCGAACACCAAACCTACGACGGTGATAATAACGATTACGAACATATCGCCTAGCACTACGTCAACAGGTCGTACGATCGGCGTGCATCGTCTTTTCTACACGTCCACCGGACCCGTGGTCACTCCGTCCTCGTGCACCACGCGCTTGGCATAGAAGTAGGTGAGAGCCGCTCGTTCCTGCACGTACGTCAACACGGACGAGTGATGCACCCGGAACCCGCTCGATCGCGTTCTTGTTGATGGCGTTGTGACGCTTGCTCAGTCCTTTGGTGCTGTACTTGTCGGCGGCTCCGAAACAATAGTACGTCTTGCTGCACAACCCCACGAACACGTCACCTGACCACTCGACCTTGAACAGACCCGGTGTCCTCTTGTCGTATGCCTTGCGCGCCTTACAGCACGCCTAGTCACCGACCCACGGACGATCGGCGAGTCGACAGCGCACGTACTCGTTTTGATGTTCGTCGCAACATTCGGACTGCAACCATTCGGATCAATGTCGGAAATAATGTTCTCGTAGTTCCGGGGCACGAGGTCATCGACGGACTCGCCGGCCAAGCCCAAATAGGCGGAATCTGTATCCATCTCGCAGTACTGAAAAAGAGGACCCTCCAGATACCTGTTGATAAAGTCGTAATAGAACTGCAACATGCGCATCTTGGCATACTGCAGAACGAAGAACCCCACGTGTACGGGCAGGGCGTACGTGACGGTTTTCTTGTTCATCGCTATCTCGTACGCATCGTCGAACCGCCGAAGCATGGGATGGGGGTGTACTCGACGACCTGGTAGACGCGCGTCACCTCGAGTCCGTGTTCCAGGTACAATCTCAGGAGCGGCGTGGCGAGCAATATCTTGTCGCCGTGGAAACTGCCCACGAGCATGCGCCGCGGAGTCGTCATGATGTCGTGTTCTTTGGCGTATCGGCGCAAGATAGGTCCGAGATCGTCGCAGGTCAGACGGATGTTTTTAAACACCGGCTGCATTTCGGAAAAATGCGCGTGTAATGTTACCGGCACCGAAACATCACATTCGATCAAACCGAATATGGTTCCGTCACGCACGCCTCTCAGGATCTGTTGCGACGTCATCGTCCACCGCGCGTGGCATCGTCGTGGAAAGGCAGCATCCAGACACTTTTTCACGTCCGGATCTCTTCTCGTCTCTTTCCACTCGCATTCCCACAACTCGACGACCTTGACAAAGTGACGTAGGTAGGCGGTTTTCTTTTGGGTCTCGGCGAGCAGTTGGGTCATGGGCTTCCCGATGACGGCGTTCTTTTCTAGACCCAAGCACGGGTGACCGTGGTAGAAACATCCGTGGATCTAATACGCCGTGTTCGTCTCATTGCACCACCCGTCCACCGGAAGTTTACCGATCCTCTTCTCTTGACCGTTGACTTGATGTCGTTTGGCACGTCCCGTTCTTGTGGCTTCCCATGTGAGCCATTCTACGGCCATCTGACCGTGCTGTTGTGCCGTCTCGGGTCTAAAGTTATTCTCTTCCCGTCGTCGCGTGTACCATCCCGACGGCATGTCTTGCATGAGAGACCACAGGTACAGAGCGTTGGCATCGTAGCCGACGATCGATCGACACGGACGAGCGGTCTCTCCGTACTCGTTCTGACGTAGCGTGGTGAGTCCTTTCTCGTGATAGCGGTGAAAAACGAGCGAAGGTCCATCAACCACGTGATCTTTGACGAGATGATGAAGATCTTTATTCTTCTCGTTGAAGAGCCGTCTTCTCCGGAAGATCGTTGAACATATAGAGCAAGGTCAGACCAGGTATGCTGATGCCCTGCTTGAACATGTCTATGCCGCATTGTAGAAGGCGAACTGTCTGTCGATGGCTTGTAGAAAGGGAACCACGTCTCTATTGTTGTACCAGACGAGAAAGTCTTGCAAGGTCATCATGCCGTTATCGCGCCAGGCCACTTGACAACCGACGTAATCCTCGTCGGAAATACCCTCGTTCTTCAATTGACGGAAGAAGGCTTCTTTTGGTGGAAGAACAGTTTCATTGAGTTTTGATAAACAATTCATATACTCATACGGAAAATGTCCTTTTGTTATTTTGCATCCGTATGCTTTCAGATACTTGTCGTAGCTGAATCCCGGAGCTATGTAATTGGTCATATCTAGGAATTTTGGCTTATCCATCGATAGACACATGAACGTGTTGTCGCGTTTGATGATGAAAAACGACCAGACACCATCGTTCTCTTCTTCTTCTTCTTTCTCTTTGTCGTCCTGTTCCATTCTTCTTCCTCTTTCTTTGACAGGAAGTAGGGAACGGGGAACTGTTTGATGGCATTAAGATCGTATTTCCCCGAATTAAAGCCGATGACTGGTATTTTATGAAGCCAGTTATGAAGTTGTTTCATCAGCGTTTTGTACGGGTTGATCGGTTGACGAGATTCCGACGATTGCGCATTGCGCAATGTTTCATCCCAATTCGATCGTGCTTTTACCAGTCGAGCTAGCACGTCCTCGTAAGAATTTTTTATGTTTTCGTAGGCGGCGTCACTCATCGATTGCAAGATGCCCATTATGGCACTCACCAACTTGTCGGTGTCTCCGTCCGTGACGAGATATTGCACTTGTTCGTGTCCCGGCACGTTGGATGCCACGCTGACGCTCAACGGGACGTGACGCGCCACCCACAGCAACTTGTCGCTGTCCGACGGAAGTCGTGCGGTGTCGAACCAACACTCGAAGTCAAAGGTGGCTCGATACGGATAGTACCGCAACGATTCGCGGAATCGAATGTTCTCGTCGTCCAGACATTCGAACACCGACGGAGTCGAATGGTACACGCCGCCGGGATAGACTCGACGCACACCTCCCGTGCACGTGCGCTCGTGTCTGTGCAGCTCATATGCGTCTTTAAAAAGAGAGTGATGGCACTTTCTGCAGCGATAGGTGTGGCAGTACATTTGAATGTTTTGTATATACGAAAAGTGTGTCTCGTGAAGCTTGAGATAAATCGTGTCACAATAATGGCACAACGATCGACGGACGAGTTCTGCAGTGTTCTTTCCGTCACCATCAGACTCGACAAGTTTATAAACGCACACGTTCGTTTGGAAAGTGGTCTCTACGCGATAGAGGTCTTCGAGTGTGACTCCGGCAAATTCTTCCATGGACACCTCGTCATCCTGTTTGTACGTCTCGTCGAGTTTCACAACCGCAGATTCCAAATGATAGCGATCGCCTCCGCGATGGAGAGCTATGCATCTAAAGAGGCACAAATTATCGTTGTACCTCTTGACATTGATAGTTTCTCTTTCCAGACCGATGACGGCTTTGTTCTTCTTGATGTATGTCGGCAGAGGAGTCATGTCTACAAATCCTATTGGGTGATGGATGATACGGTTTATAAAAAAGTGACATTTGTTTGCTGCAGATTCAGCCTTCCGCGTACGAGCTCTGGGTGCAGCAATCCGCGGAGAAGGAGAAAGCTTCTTGACGATCTCCCGAGCTGTATCTATAACATATAATTCAATACAATATACACTATCTCAATAGAGCCTATATCCGAGCTCAGACGTACGTCAATACCTGTACCTGTATGTTTGTACAACCGCTAGACCTATATCAATAAAATGTACGAATCCCTAATTTACCCGAGCCTGCGATACTAAACTACTATACATAGTCATTTACTGTATTCAGTAGAGGTACTTGGGTCGTTATTGTTACACTTCATTACATGTATCTTCTTATACGAATAAAGTGATATTTCTCGTCAGTCAACAATTGAGTGGGAATGCTGGGGAGCTATATGGGGGCAAGGGCAAATGGGTCATTTTATTTTACGCGCGTTTGGCTTCCAACGTGTGATGGAAAGGTTTTGGAATATCCATAGTGTGCACATTGACTGACGTATGTCCCGTATAAACAATGTGTGTTAACATTGTGCACATACCTTCAACGGAAATTGACTGACGTGGAGTCGCAGCAGCACCGCTCTGAAGGCCGGGTGGTCCTGGAATGGGCGCGGCTGGGAAATCCTGGTGGTCGACAACAAACGGCACATTGACTGTACGCACATCAGCATGTGTGACGTTCACATCGGCAGCCACATCGGCCTGCTCAGTGGTATCATATATGGGTGGCCCCTCTTCTATCACCGCGACAGCAGCGAACTCGTTATCTTGAAAGATGGTGTCATCGAAGGGCCACAGTCCGCAGGCCCGGAATCCATTCATGGCCTTGTCTGGCGTTGACGTTCGCAGGAACGCAGTGCCAAATATCCCTGCCATGTCGTGGAATGTTATTCTTTGGCCATGGTGTGACGTAATCCAGTTGTCTGCAGATACGTTGTAGGCGCTCTTCAGATATTTGAAGAAGCATCGGTCGAGAGGCTTCATCTTGTGGGTGCAGTGTGGAGGAAGAGTGATCAGCCCGATTCCGTGAGACCTGACATAGTTTACAGCATCCAGGGTCTTGTGGCTGTGATGCCCGTCCAACACAATCAGGTGACGGTTCTGCGTTGATGCATTTGTGTCGAGAACAAAATGTTCCATCCACTTCAGAAAGAGTCCCGTATCTGTCCAATCGCTTGCACTGGCGTGGCCGACTGACTGTGGCGGGGCACCATTCATAAGCTGGTCCACCTTTCGCTTCCGGGGAAAAATCATGAATGGCGGAAGGTAAGCCCCGGCAGCACTCACCGCGCAGATCACGGTCACGGTTGCTCTTCGTTCGCCGCTGGTCATTTTCGCTACCTGACGGCCCCCTTGGAATCGACGATCTTGCCTGGCTGGTGGACACTGGTTATCCCAGTTTCGTCCATGTTCCACACCTTGGACCATAGGTATTCGTGGCCATTGATCACATCTTTGTAGATCCCAAAGAACTCGTTTACTTTAGGTCTGTTGAAACCAACCGCTCTTGATAAGTTCGTTCCTTGGGGCTGACGAACGTTCAAGTCGGAATGTCTTCCTAGAAAGCTCTTCAGCCAGTCTTTTCCGGCAAACTTGTTTGTCTGGTTGAACGGGTGGTTTGTCCTCATGGCCACTGCCACGTCGTATGCCAGACGTCTGACATCAGTAGGAGTTAGGCCGTACAAGGCCCTCTCCATTGCCTGGATGTGGTCATGAATGACCAACTTGACCTCCGGCGGCAGCGCCGATGAGGAACCCAACCTCACCTTTCCAGGTGTGGCTACAAGGGCATCACGGTGTCTGCGAATAGTGCGAGCCGGAACTCCCAATTCTTTGGTGACCCGGATGAGCGGCCGTCTCTCACTAATCTCGACGCATCTTGCAATTTGTCATCACCGTACATTCCTCTGTTGTTTTTTGTAGTGCCCGACCATGATTTAGACTGCAAATGAACATACAGAATAATTAAATGCGATATAATAAAGAAATGTAATCATGCATACCTATTGTCTGCTTTATATTAAGTGGTGCACACAGACATGGTAATAGTGGGATTGGTATTGGTAGTTGTATAATTATTATATTATTATACCGATGGTATGATTGTACTTTATATATATATATATATGTATATATATATATATATATATATATATATATATATATATATATATATATATATATATATATCTATATATATATGTATATATATATATATATATATATATATATATATTATATATATATATATATATATATATATATATATATATATGTACATATATATATATATATATATATATATATATATATATATATATATATATATATATATATATATATATATATATATATATATATATATATATATATATATATATATATATACGTCTCGCCCCAATAGCATTAATTTGATCAATAGGTGGCGTCCAATAAGCGTCCTTATTATCACCCACAATCAATGCTGCTAATGTGTTTACAAGTTAATTATGATGATATATGCCTAGTTGCAAAACAGCAATTTCGGTTACGATGACTTTATTAACACAAAGGTGGACATTAAATTTATATCAATACCGAGAAAAACAGGAAATGTTGATTTTCATACTTACTTTCGAACATCCACTTTAGCGCTCTTGTCAGAAGAAAGCGAGAGATGGCAGCATGTGGTATACTGCATTAGGCGTTCGTTGGAAAAGTGCTATGGGCGTATTGTCTCACATGGGCGTATTGCCCCGCCCTACCCTATTATATATATATATATATATATATATATATATATATATATATATATATATATATATATATATATATATATATATATATATATATATATATATATATATATATATATATATATATATATAAACATGTTCACACCACACACAGACTAGAAAGGGTCGAGCGCTAGAAGGGAAGACGAATGAGACATATTTGTGTGTGGCAGATCGGTATACAATCCAGTGTGAATCACTCATCTGCACAGTTGTAACAACAATCCCAAGGGCAAGGGCGGGTAAGCAACTCATTCGTACCCAGTAAACCGGACCAACGTCACTAAACCGGACCTGCGTCACCCGGACTGACTTCGACTTTAGTGCTTCGTAATTCAAACAAAGAGGTATATGTGGCCAATGACGACGTAGACACCGGTCAGCTCAGACATGTTTCTGCCTGGCTCCAGCTGGGCTTTATTGGCCCTCACCGTCTTGCTGTCTGCCGCTACATCTGGCCAACTTTTCCAAGCGCCGGCCCACCTGTACCCGTACGGTCCAGGAGCAGGGGACACTACGGCACCAGAAAACGACGACGGCAGTTCGGGAGAGGTTCCTGTATCGCCACCGTTTCCGTTCTTTGGGGCACCGTACGATTCTCTTTATGTATGTACACGAAGCTGCAAATATAGGTTACGTTTTTATCAAGGGCTCAATAACTCTACTAAATTGATATTATTATAACAATATTATTTATGCATTTTCACACATTCAAGAAAATACATGAGAGTTCCTTTAAACCACATTTATCTGTCAAAAATTATATATTAACTATAATAACAGGCAAACATGGTTTATCTGTGCGGCATTTGTAAACAGTTAATGTGAAATTCCAACGTAAACATACACGTACAAACACATGCGTGGGTGCGATTTGCGGGAGGGATGTAATCTGGTCGTTTTGGATACTTGTATATATAGGTGTTGTGTTTCGATTAAGTGAAACATATTATGCAGGGCGCACGTACTATACACTGTCTGGCCCGGTTACTTCGGCGCTGGTACGGGCACGTGAACGCACGTGCAATCGGTGCAGGCTAAAACCAGACTTGATTACTCAAGTCACAGGGGCTGACTCGAATCGGTCTCGAGTCGCACATGTTCATGACTTGTGACTTGACTCGGAATTCAGACTGATGACTCGAGACTTGTCATCGCATCCATTTTGGACCTCTCTCTGCGTGTATTGATTTCCTGGCAAAAACATTCCCAAATCCTGTTGCTAGTGTCTTTTTGGAGGAAGTTATTGGCCATTGACCCAATAATTATATGCACCCACAGAGAAAGGCCAAATGGCTCAAAATGACCAGAAGTAATGCCAGAGTGGTGACAAATTATTAATTTTGAAGTGTGCCACTGTGAACCCCATACAATATTATTAAGTATAGGAAAACCTTCATTCCAGTCATTTTAATAAGTAACCAAATCATTTAATCAAAAATCAAATGCCACTTTTAGAGGCCACATGGTCAACATATGGGAAAATATGATTATATTTATTATATGATCATTATTATACTAATTAAAGGGTGTTTGTCTATTTCGGGGGCGAAAGGGACGCCATTTTGTTGTTGTTGTATTTTTGGGGGGTTTGCCAACATGACTTTTGTGATTCAGCACACCCAAGTCACCCTCACCCTTAAACCGTTTGTCGTCACACTTTACTAAGAAATGTTTATAGGGTTTTAAGTTTTTATCTGGGGTCGTTGGATGCGAGCCACGTAGACACGTACTGAAGAGGGACATTCCTTACGGCGTTGTGCCTCTTGAAAAAGTTTTCTTTTGTACTACGTGATAATGTACGACTGACGTTTGTCAAACGAGATGCCAACAACATATCAATTTAAAACAAGTCCGAAGAGCGACTCTCGCGAATAGTTGAGCTGTGCGCAGTCGAAGCTTCACGCTGTTCAATCAACACAATTATTACAGTTTCCACGGTGAGTTACTTCTGTAGAGTGACTCTCGCGAATAGTTGAGCTGTGCACAGTCGAAGCTTCACGCTGTTCAATCAACACAATTATTACAGTTTCCACGGTGAGTTACTTCTGTAGAGTTCTGTAATATATCGAAATAACATATTAATCTACAAACAGCGCAATCCCATTGACGAGCAGAATACTTTCTAGCCAAGCAACTAAGTCATTTACTGCGTCGCTTCAACAAATGTCATAGTTTTTTGTTTACCTCAAGTGCATACTAGGCGTTGGTCCAGACAGGTACACAGAGCAAGCAACTACATTATACTGAACAACAAAGAAAACGCCTTGTCTGACTGCACACTGCTACGACTGTTCACAACGGCAGATCGTATTATTTTTGCAAACCACGATCCGCCACCTATTTCTTGGGCGTCGAACTTCAACGATCAACACAATCCCTGTTCTCCTTTTGGCTTATTCCGTTCAACTCGAAAATCGGCATCAGGACATAACCCACTGGACAACCCCTTGCATAATATCCTCTGCCAACATCACCCCGACAATACTCACCAAAAACAATCCCCATAGGCAAAAGCTACAATCCAAATGCATCTAAAAGTTATAACCGCACGTTTGTTCACGCCTGTTCACGACTTCGGTTTCAACATGTTGAGTCGCCACGACTGATGCTAAAGGGACTTAAAACTTGGAGAATCGTGATCAATGCGCACCCACGGGCTTTACCAGAGCTACCAAATGTAAATTTCACGCACATTGGCTGTTTCAATGAATAATTAACATAAACAAGCTTATTTCCATGCACGTGTTCATTTAATATATTATATTATTTCCAAGCACGCGATGACACCCCTGAGCGTTCAGGGGACCCCCGGGTTTATTCTTGTCATCGTCGGTGACGTCACGCGTAAACGTCACTTATGATTATCGGCAGACAGCCCTCATGACAGCCCCATGTCCCCCTGCCAGAGTGGTCATGCTATGGGTACTGTTTGTGCGTGTTACAGGCGCTGGTGCCGAGCCTCGTTGGCACACTGACTGTCAATGGACAGCCCATTGACATTTGAGCCAACAAAAGACGTGCATGAAAAAGCCTAAAAGGCTACACGGGCATTCAACCAGGCATATATATTTCTCAATTTATGAACCCTATCCAGCAGTGGAATATTTAGGGGGCATTGGGCCATGACCGCCTCTGGTGAAACATTTAGATTTTGTTTGTATGTAATATGTTGCGCCACCTTACGGTAGCTAGATAAACTAATGTGTGTCTAAGTTTGCCTTCCCTTTGGCCTTCCCATTTGCAAGATCCTAGATACGCCACTGCTTGGCAATGTATAAAGCGCTATACCCGGTAGAAATTGGAATGACTAGACGTGCTGCCACGGCTAATTCTTGAGCTGCACGTGGCTCCCTCTGATGGCCAAGTTGTCGAACGACAGTCGTGAATTTAGCTGGAATCCGTGCTTCCGAGGATCCTAGATTTTGATCCCGAAACGTTAGGCCGTCAGATTTCTATGATTAGGTGAATCGGTCGGAATCCTTAGTTCTCGGGAGCTCGACATGGTATATTATTAGTTAAAACGCCATTATCACCGCGTAAACATACGGTAAATGGCCGCGTAACCGGCTGGCGGCGGTTTCCCCTCAAACGGGCTTGCGTATTCAATTCAATAAAACTTTAATGTCCATTTAAAAAAGGAAAATTCCTCGTTTTTTCGCAGATATAAAACGCGGTTACTATATCTGCGGTGACGCGATGCGAATATGCACAAAGTTTATGCATATTCGGCGGGAGAAAACCCTAAATACAGGCGATCCGCCTAGTTATCAAAGGACGCCTTCACGTCGAGTCAAAAAATTTTGCTTCGGCGCTAAAAAAGACAAACATACTAGTGACTTTTTCGTTCACTCTATACTATTATTTGTTTTGAACAATTTGCCCTCTATACTGTTATTCGGCACTACACTATTATTAAATTTGACCGATTTGCCACCCTATACTAATTTTTGGCCTATACGAATATTTGGCACCCGAGAGTAGGCACTGTCAACCATCGGGGCGGAGGACGAGATTACGAATGATGTTGACGCCATCCAAATTGAAGAACTACCCCGGTCAACAAATCAACACACGTGATTGGTCGGTCACTCGCCTGGCCTAGACAGGCGAAATACGCGACTTACAACTTGACAAATTACTACGTGCACTAATACCAAAGGCAGCGAATAAGCCAATACCGCCACCGATACAGCATACATACCGGTAACATACTTCCGGTTCCGGTAACTTCCTTCCGCTTTCATTTGTGCTTTTTCAAAACTCTTAATACTGGATTTTAGCTACTACCTCTGCGCGCGCAACACCAATCATTTCCTTCCGGTTACGCCTTCATGTTACCGACAACATTTAACAAATGCACATATTTTAATTACGGTATTTGATCAATCGATTATTATAACTCAGAAAACACGCTGAATTTGTGCTTTATTGCTACGCGATTTTCTTATTTACCAACTGTTTTAATTGTTGTTTAATATTGTTTTAGTGAAAATTTGTTTCTGCGTAGTTAACAGGCAGTGTTTGCACATTGTCTGCGTTTTTAATATCATAAAATTTCCCATATATATATCCTTCATTTGTCAACATTGCTTTGAAAAGTATTGATACTGTTTGATATAAAAGTGTACCTTATGGTGAGTGTTAGGATGAGTATAGTTAAGGAACAAAAAAGTGTATAAAATTTAAGGATATATATATATATATATATATATATATATATATATATATATATATACATACATACATACATCATATATATATATATATATATATATATATATATATATATACATACAGACATACATACATCATATATATATATATATATATATATATATATATATATATATATATATACATACAGACATACATCATATATATATATATATATATATATATATATATACAGACATACATACATCATATATATATATATATATATATATATATATATATATATATATATATATATACATACACACATGTACATACATATACACAAATACACAAATACACACATACACAGATGTATAATAATAATTATATATATATATATATATATATATATATATATATATATATATATATATATATATATATATATATATATATATATATATATATATATATATATATATATATATATATATATATATATATATATATATATATGCATATATGTATATGTATATATGTATATGTATATATATATATATATATATATATATATATATATATATATATATATATATATATATATATATATATATATATATATATATATATATATATATATATATATATATATATATATATATATTATAAACACAGTAGCCTGGTATATTTTTTTTAATCAAGGTAAAGATATAGAGAAAAAACTTATATATGTCAATGATTGTAACATCAGGCGAAAACAAAGGTTTATTGATGTATTTGATAGACAACTGACATCTGTGTATGGGGTTCAATAAAGGTGACATAAATTTATTGCGCAAATTTACTAGTCAAATGTGTATATACAACGTTTGGACTAAACTAGTGGGACCGGGGTTCAAAACCACCTGTGGCAGAGCGTCGGACTTTTCGGTCGAAGGGACCGGGGTTCAAAAACCACCTGCTGCCGTTTCAAAACCTGGGCAAATTTGTTCACCCCACTTTGCTCGTGTCTTTCGGAAGAGACACTAAAAGCCGTTGGTCCCTTCTACCTGGTGTCTATGCCAGGGGAAGTAAAAGATCCCACACAGGGGGTAAATGTGTAACCTGTTGTGGACTCAGAGTGGTGGTCTCTATCTCTAACCCACCAATTCCCGGCACGTGAGATGCACCGAACGACAGAATCGTTAATATAATTATGTTGGCCGTTTAATGGAAGAAGAAGAAGAAGAAGAAACATGCAACACTGATGTAACAAATGCTTGTGTAAAATAGTTATCTCAGAAAAGAGCCGTTTTAGTTTGTATGTAAGTTCTCTTTTCCCGAGGTACGGTTGTTAACCCTACACTCAACCCCAACCTGGAGATCCATTTAATCTGGCTAGACTGGCCTCTAAACCGTAACCAATCCGGTTTGGGTGATCCTACCAGCAGTACATGACTCCCACCAGCATAGCTTGAAGGTCACATACAAACATTTAGTGTGTATTATACGTATATGACATAACATAATAATAAATTTGTATGATGGTAATCATATAATTTAGGAAATGCTGCCTTGGATGGTTTTGTGGGAACTCGCATTGAAAATGGAATGTATGCACATCGAATTTTTTATTTATTCTAACAAATAATATATCAAGTGGTGCAATGAAGTAGTTCTGATAACAATTTGATTTTTAACATTTGTTTATAAAAACCTTAAGATAATAATAAAAATAAAAATGTTATCAAACGTATTACCGTATTACTCGACCAGCACAAACAATCGACACAGTTTGGGCAGCAAGTGTATTCAACTGTTCAAGCAGATTTTCAGTAGCTCCATTTAATGAATAGTCATGGTCATTTTCAAATGGTTTTTGATCTTTCGAAGCGATAAATGCCCACCCGTGTTGTTCCAAGTTTGGAATGCGAAATTGACTTTTCTAGCACAACCCAGATCTAGGCCTTTCAGGATACACTTCAGTAATTTACCCTTGGAAATGTTGAAAGTTGGCTACTTTAGTTGCACCACGCACTGTGGCATGTGTATGTAAGTTGTGACAGTGCCTTGGTGTAATGTCTAGAAAGCTACACATACATTATCACAAATAAACATGCAACGTTGATCTGTAGCAACACTGATGTAACAAACTCTTGTGTAAAAGAGTTGGGGTTCTGAAAAGAGCCATTTGTTTTATTGCATTGGAAAGAGACGACAACGTTCTCGTTTCTTTGTGTCAGTTTGGCGAGGGGTTCAACATACTGCATTCATTCAAAGCGAGGGGTTCAACATACTGCATTCATTCAAAGCGAGGGGTTCAACATACTGCATTCATTCAAAGCGAGGGGTTCAACATACTGCATTCATTCAAAGCGAGGGGTTCAACATACTGCATTAATTCAAAGCGAGGGGTTCAACATACTGCATTAATTCAAAGCGAGGGGTTCAACATACTGCATTAATTCAAAGCGAGGGGTTCAACATACTGCATTCATTCAAAGCGAGGGGTTCAACATACTGCACTCATTCAAAGCGAGGGGTTCAACATACTGCATTCATTCAAAGCGAGGGGTTCAACATACCGCATTCATTCAAAGCGAGGGGTTCAACATACTGCATTCATTCAAAGCGAAGGGTTCAACATACTGCATTCATTCAAAGCGAGGGGTTCAACATACTGCATTCATTCAAAGCGAGGGGTTCAACATACTGCATTCATTCAAAGCGAGGGGTTCAACATAGTGCATTCATTCAAAGCGAGGGGTTCAACATACTGCATTCATTCAAAGCGAGGGGTTCAACATAGTGCATTCATTCAAAGCGAGGGGTTCAACATACTGCATTCATTCAAAGCGAGGGGTTCAACATACTGCATTCATTCAAAGCGAGGGGTTCAACATACTGCATTCATTCTGTCAAGAAGTGTGCCGTGGGAAGTTCGCTGCCAAAGCGAGGCCACCAGGGTGATTGGAGCCTCTCATTGGTAATACCCGTGGAAGAGAAAACACAGAGCATCAGAAATGTGTCTGGACATATCTTTGTAATACCAAGTCTAACTTAACTTACAAACCTCCCGATCTAACTAAGCTGACTTGCTCATATCTGATTTCAAAGTTATGTTATTGCATGCTGTTTTTTGCATTTTGCAAAGTGCATGATCTCAGATGGAAATTTAATATTGTTATCATCAAATATGTAAACATGTTTCTCGTGTATACATTTTGAGTCGTGACGAGGCATTTTGGCCTTGTTAATGTCTAAATGTGTACCTCTGACATCTCTCAGTTACTATTAGCTGCCACACCTAAACTGTCCTTATTAATTCTAAATGTGTACCTCTGACATCTCTCAGTTACTATTAGCTGCCACACCTAAACTGTCCTTATTAGTGCGTTCACAGCAGGTCAAAATACCAGATTGAAACGTGCTCCATTCATATAATGTTTGATATTTTGATATCATACCCACAAATCACATCACTCTTCCAAACAATTTAGGTTTTCATAACTTCCAAGAACAATGCGGTAATTCCTGGCTTCAGACAGCTGATGCGTCAGAACAGAATTACAATTTTGTAAAATAACTATCTCAGCATTCCTCCAAGCATAATGTTTGGGTTTATCTAGAGGACTGGATCCTTTAATAAATAACGGCAGTTAATCAAGTGGCACCTGGTAAAAATTTTGCTTTACTCTTACAGATGTTAAGGATTTGACAGTGTCCCGTGGGAAAGTGTAATGGTTTGGTTGTTTGCAATGCAAATCTGATTGTGTCTGGTCATACTTACAATAAGTAATATCCTCATCGTGTTTAATTGTTACGTTCACATGCTTAAATTATGTTTGGTTTTTGCATGTTTGTCAAATAATATTTTACCCCCAAAAAGTTAAATATGCCAGTGGGGGGCCGTACCATGTCAGTGGGGGCCATACCATGCCAGTGGGGACCATCCCATGCCAGTGGGGCCGTACCATGCCAGTGGGGGCCGTACCATGCCAGTGGGCGCCATACCATGCCAGTGGGGACGTACAATGCCAGTGGGGGCCGTACCATGCCAGTGGGGGCCATATCATGGCAGTGGGGGCGTACCATGCCAGTGGGGGCCGTACCATGGCAAGGGGGGCGTACCATGCCAGTGGGGGCTGTACCATGCCAATGGGGGTCGTATCATGCCAATAGGGGGTCGTATCATGCCAATGGGGGGCCGTACCATGCAAATGGGGGCCGTACCATGCCAGTGGGGGCCGCACCATGCCAGTGGGGGCCGTACCATGCCAGTGTGGGCCGTACCATGCCCGTGTGGACCGTACCATGCCTGTGGGGGCCGTACCATGCCAGTGGGGGCCGTACCATGCCAGTGGGGCCGTACCATGCCACTGGGGCCGTACAA
The DNA here is from genome assembly GCA_963662155.1 of Lamellibrachia columna. NCBI lineage: Eukaryota > Metazoa > Annelida > Polychaeta > Sabellida > Siboglinidae > Lamellibrachia > Lamellibrachia columna. The sequence continues at coordinate 44,504,535 of OY759269.1, read as the reverse complement.
TGCCAGTGAGGCCGTACCATGCCAGTTGGGGGGTGGGGTCGTACCATGCCACTGGGGCCGTTCCATGTCAGTGGGGGCCGTACCATGCCAGTGGGGCCGTTCCATGCCAGTGGGTGCCGTACCATGCCACTGGGGCCGTTCCATGCCACTGGGGCCGTTCCATGCCAGTGGGGGGCCGTTCCATGCCAGTGGGGACCGTACAATGCCAGTGGGGGCCGTACCATGCCAGTGGGACCCGTATCATGCCAGTGGGTGCCGTACCATGCCAGTGGGGCCGTACCATGTCAGTGGGGCCGTACCATTGCCAGTGGGCTATACCATGCGAACGTAATTACGAATAACATGAATGACTTAAGTCTGCTGCGTAAACAAATTGTGAATCTACAATAATGTGGCTGATATGTTTTACCTGGCTGTGAACATGGAAATGTCTTCCGTACTCAAACGTTATATTAGCAGTCTAGCAGACACCAAACTAGTGTTAACATTCTCAGTACCCGGTAACTCTTCAGCCTAACAATTGCCTCATCAAACTGTACAAATGCTGGCATATTTTTAATGAAACCACAGGTTTACTGATTATCATAGTTGCTTTATGTATACAATCAGTGGGATTTCAGTGATCCTCATTTAATTTTAAAGAGGAGAATGTAGGTGTCTACCTTTCTTCGCTCAATTGAATGGTTTGATATCATCAAAGCCCACTAAATATCGGTATTGTAAATTATATTCCAGAAAGAGTTAACAGTAATATAACAATAATTGCTGATCACACCACATTATTCAGAATAGTAAAAACCAATTGAAAAGTGAAGTAAAACCAAGTTGTCGCTGCACCCCAACAAATAATGAAGGAAACATTATAAAAGGCTAACTATTAGCTAATTAAATATGCCCATTATTTTTAGATAAGTGTGAATCAGTCCCTTTTCCAGAGGACAGACACTGACGAGCCTAGCCTGAGGACAGACACTGACGCGCCTAGCCCGAGGACAGACACTGACGCGCCCAGCCTGAGGACAGACAAAACTAAATGCCTGCTGCTATTTTTACACTGACCGTACATTTGTTACTTGAAATGTTGACACTTTGTGAGTTTAACAAGATTTAACAAGATTTGCCATCCAAGCCAAAGGCCCAGATGGCAAGTGGACAAGGAAGCCATTGGCTTATCGAGAGTCCAACAATGTTCATCTACTTATAGCCCGCCCTCCTGAGATATGTGTCAACCTTGTTTTTAAACATATTCACGCTGCTAGCAGTTACACAATCTGTAGACAATTTGTTCCATTCATTTATTGTCCTCTGTGAGAACGAGTGCTTCCTGATGTCCAATCTACATTGATCCTTTACTAATTTTACCTCATGTCCTCTAGTTCTGCTATCCTTCTTGAGTGAGAAAAACATATTTCTATCAATATTTTCATACCCATTCAATATCTTAAAAACTTCAATCTGATCTCCTCTTAACCTCCTTGTCTCTAGAGTTGTTAAACCACATTCTTTCAGGCGTTCTTCATAACTAAGGTCTCTCAGTTCTGGAATCATTTTAGTTGCTCTCCTTTGTATGCGTTCAAGCGTATCTATATCCTTCTTACGATATGGTCTCCATGCTTGTATACAGTATTCTAAATGAGGTCTAACTATTGCTTTATAAAGAGGTATAATTAACTTTTTTCCCTTGTATGTTATGTTTCTTCTAATCAATCCAAGAATTTGATTACCCTTTGAAGCTGCAATACCACACCGCTCTGAAACTTTTATATCAGCGCTTATTGTAACTCCTAAGTCCTTTTCTTTTACAGTAGTACCCAGAACAGTATCTCCCATTTTATAGTTTACATTCAAGTTCCTATGTCCTGTATGTAGGCATTTACATTTCCCAAAATTGAACAACATCTGCCATTTCTCAGACCATTTCACTAATCTGTCTAGATCGTTTTGTAAATGTTGTTTATCACCATTAGTATTAAACTTTCTAAACAGTGTTGTTAAACCGAAATTTCAGTACGTTACTTGTTATACTGTCGTCCAAGTCATTGATATAAATTAAGAATAATATAGGTCCTAATACTGATCCTTGAGGTACCCCACTCAAAACCGATTTCCAATTTGAAACTTCTCCATCTACTACAACTCGTTGTCTTCTGTCAGTCAGCCATTGTTCTATCCAGTCAGTTATGCTATCCCCGATACCATGGGCTTTTAATTTAAGTAGTAATCTTTGATGTGGCACTTTGTCAAAAGCTTTCTGAAAATCTAAGTAGATAATATCTACTGGCGATCCCACGTCTATCCACTTAGTGATTTCTTCCAAAAAACAGAACATATTTGTTAAGCATGACCTCGCTTTAAGGAATCCATGTTGAGATGAATTTAATAATTTATGCTTAACGAGGAATTCCACCATATGGTCTTTAATTAACCTTTCTAATAATTTACAAATCACTGACGTTAAACTCACTGGTCTGTAATTCTCTGACTTATTTCTCGAACCCTTTTTAAATAATGGTATGATGTTTGCTTCTTTCCATTCAAACGGAACAACTCCCTCTTTTAATGACAAGTTGAATACTCTTGCAAGTGGTATACTGATTTGTTCTACTGTTTCCATTAGTAATTTTGGAGGAATCCCATCCACTCCCGGTGATTTGTTATCCTTCATTGCCTTTATTTTCTTAGCTACCAATTCTGGAGTTACAACTAACGGACGTAAATAGTCAGATTTAGCCCCCTGAAATTTAGCATCAGCAACTGGTAATGAACTAATATCTTCTTTGGTAAACACTGAACTGAAGTAACCATTTAGGTCTTCCGCCATTAAAAACCCCTGTGATATTATATTTCCAGCACTGTCTTCTAGAGGTCCAACCTTGTCTTGTACGTTTTGTTTACTCCTGACATATGCATAAAAACTCTTGCTGTCATTTTTTATGTTACATGCTAGTTTTTGCTCATAGCTTCTTTTAGATTGTCTGATTTCAGTTGTAGCTGCATTAAGTGCCTCTTTGTATTTTGCATAGTCTTCGTCCTTTCTGGTACGCCTATAAACCCTCCACATAGTTTGTTTTAGCATTATTTTTCTAATAGCCTCTTTTGACAAGTGTTTCTTTCTACACCGTTTTCCTTGTTTTTGGAAGGGAACAAATTTATCGATGATACTCTCAATTTCATATTTTAGAATATTCCAACATTCAATTGCGGTCTTATTCATCAGCATGTTATTCCAATCTAGCTTTGCTAAGTATTTTCTCATATCTTTGTAGTTACCTTTGTGGAAGTTTCTCTTGTACGTTTTCTTATTTTTACTTTCTGATTTTACATTGATGTCAAAATGTATTTGATTATGGTCACTATTACCCAATGGTTCAAATATTTTTACATTGTCCACTAATTCTTTTTGTGATGACAAAACTATATCTAATACATTTTCTCCCCTGGTTGGTTCTAGTACGTGCTGAGTAAGAAAGCTATCCTGGATTAAAAATAAAAATTGTTGGTCCTCAATCCCTGTGCTCTCTAGAGAATTCCATTGTATGTGTCCATGGTTAAAATCTCCCATTATGATACATTCCCCTTTACTAACTTCCTTTATAGCGTTTTTTATTTTTGTGTTGTCCTCTTCGTTTATGTTTGGACTTCGGTAAACTAATCCAATAGTTAATTTTGAATTTCCTGAAACAATTTTGCACCAAACAGCTTCATCGCAATCTGCTACCCTTTCTAGTTTTATTTCATAAGCCTGAATAGATTCTTTAACATATAAAAATAACTCCCCCGCCCCTTCTTCCTATTCGATCTTTCCTAAACATTACATATCCTGTCAGTCCTAATTCAGCATCTGTTATATCTATGTTGGCCCATGATTCAGTTATACCAATTATGTGAGGGTCAATATCTTCTACCATAATGTTTAATTCGTTTTTCTTATTTACTATGCTCCTTGCATTTAAACATACGCATCTATAACCTTTTTCAGAGATGTTTTTTGGATGATTTGATATTGGTTTATCTGTGCTAGTGGCCTCTTGTACTGCTTGAGACACCTCTAGGTAACCCCCCTGCACTTCTAGTTTAAAGAATGTTTACTTCCAAAAATATTTGTCATTGTACCCAAGTCACTATCTACTGCTGCTGCTGAAAGTTTGTCCGCGAATACTGCCGCCCCCTTTCCACTTAAATGAAGCCCACCCTTCATGTACATATCAGCCCTCCCAACAAAACTTCTCCATAAATCCACAAATCCAACTATTTTGTCTTTGACAGCTGCTGATGATGTCGATGGCCTAGCACAGTGAATGACAATAACGTGAACGACTGAAACAACTTACCTCAAGTAAAACGGGAACATGTATGACGTGTCCGTGTCTATTGAAAAATATGATAATTTAGGAACTGCAATAATTTAGTTGGTCTTAGATTCAAAACGTGAGACAGGAAAGAAACTCGTAAGGTTGTCAAGGAGGCGTATCGTAAAAAGGTTGTCAAGGAGGCGTATCGTAAAAAGGTTGTCAAGGAGGCGTATCGTAAAAAGGTTGTCAAGGAGGCGTATCGTAAAAAGGTTGTCAAGGAGGCGTATCGTAAAAAGGTTGTCAAGGAGGCGTATCGTAAAAAGGTTGTCAAGGAGGCATATCGTAAAAAGGTTGTCAAGGAGGCGTATCGTAAAAAGGTTGTCAAGGAGGCATATCGTAAAAAGGTTGTCAAGGAGGCATATCGTAAAAAGGTTGTCAAGGAGGCATATCGTAAAAAGGTTGTCAAGGAGGCATATCGTAAAAAGGTTGTCAGGAGGCGTATCGTAAAAAGGTTGTCAAGGAGGCGTATCGTAAAAAGGACACAGACAAGCTAGAAAGAATACAACGAAGAGCAACTAAAATGAATCCAGAATTGAGAGACCTTAGTTACGAAAGTCGCTTATTGCAATGTGGTTTGACAACACCAGAGACCAGGAGACTAAGAGGAGACCAAATATAAGTGTTTAAAATAGTGAACGGTTATGACGATGTTGATAGGAATATGTTCTTCAAACTTAAAGAAGGCAGTAGAACCAGAGGACACAAAGCAGCATTAGTTAAGGAGCAGTGTATGTTGGACATGAGAAAGTACTCTTTCTCACAGAGGGTGATAAATGATTGGAACAAACTGCCAACTGATTGTGTTAATGCTAGTAGTGTGAATATGTTTAAAAATAGAATTGACATATATTTGATAAGGGCGGGCTACACATAGATAAGAAAATTGTTGGATTCTCGATAAGCCAATGGCTTCCTTGTCCACTTGCCATCTGGAACTTGTTGTTTGGGATGGCAATCTTGTTAACTCTTGTTAAAGTAAGTGACTGCATCTCGCCCGTTTTTGCCCTACCGGCAACCCTACGCATAAACGCATGCTAATGACACTAATTATAATTAATTATAATTATTTACCATTGTTCCTCCAATTTTGTCCAGACTGTCTACATGGATTTGCTAACTAGAAAAGTTAAGAAGGGAATCAGCTCAATTGCAGGATTTGCTGACTAGAAATGTTAAGAAGGGAATCAGCTCAGTAGCCAGGTCCTTCAGTATACTAGAGACTGACTCGAGTCGCCCATTTTCATGACTTCCGACATAACTTAGAATTCAGAGAGATGACTCGAGATTTGACTTGGACTAGGAGGTCATTCACTTCAAACTTTACTTGACTTGCCAACATGTTTGGTGGCTCGAAACGCACGCAACACGAGACTAAGTCTTGTGACAGGCGGCATCAAAACAATAATTATGAAGTACTTATTATGATTGGCTAATGTTATGGCAGGGCTGCATCCGCCTAAATTTCCAGATAAAAATAGAAAAGCCACAGTTAATATCATGGCGACTGGTGAACCCTGGTGACTTGGTACTTGACTTGGAATTTAGAGAGATGAATTGAGACTGGAATGGAGGTAATTGATTTGAGACTTGACTTGACTTGAAGGTCAATGACTTGAGATTTGAGACAATCCCTAATCATCAGTTTATGTATGTATGCTGCGTAAGTATATCATGCCGTTGTGGCAATATCATGTAGCCATTCCATAGCATATTGTAGTTATTTAAAAAATAGTGTGGTTGTACCTTGGTGCATAATTTCATCCATACACAGTAATGCATAATAAAAATATTGCACGGAGTTAGCGCACTGTTAATCCAACCGAGGACCAGGGCTTACGTTTGGTGTTCAGTCCAGTGTAAAAACCTAAAGTGATCAGTTAAATGTGTGTGCGTGCGTGCGTGCGTGCGTGTGTGTGTATGTGTGTGCATGTATGTATGTATATATATATATATATATATAAATGTTGAAATGTTGAGGTTAAATCTGTATAATGGTATAATTTGTGATATGTAAGTGATCACTGCTTCTCAACGGGTTGCTCTGAAGGTTTTAACACTGTTGTGTTATCATCAAACCGCACATAGGCATGGTTGATTGAAGATTCTTTTTACATATATGTATATATATATATATATATATATATATATATATATATATATATATATATATATATATATATATATATATATATATATAGAGCAAGGACGATATATATAGGAGGGTACAAGCTACTGCACGCAGGAGGAGATGGAAGAAGTAACGGAGTGGGCATCATTGTATCCGAAGAGATCAGTAAGTGGAGAGATGGAAGAGGCGCATAGTGATGGCATGGCTGATGATTAGGAAACGGGTGATATGTGTTATGTCTGTGTATGGGCCACATACGGGAATATATATATATATATATATATATACATATATATATATATATAAATATATATATATATATATATATATATATATATATATATATATATATATATATATATATATATATATATAAATATATATATATATATATATATATATATATATATATATATATATATATATATATATATATATATATATATATATATATATATATATATATATATAATCAATACATAATATATAGACACCATCTTCACTCACCAATGTAATTAAACCACGTACAATACTCGCTAAATTGTATACATACAGTCACGACCACAAGTTCTGTTCTCACGCAATTGCATAAGTATTTCCTGTTTTTAAGGTGAACACAAACGGGGCGATTTCCTTCATTAATGAGGTAAGTAGCTACGAACCTGACCCTTTTCCCCTGGAGGGAGAAATGCGCATGATAGCGGCACTTTGGACGGATATAGACACGACGGCTAATGATGGTCGGGTGTACTATCGGAAAACGGCAGACGCAGACTTGCTTCAACGAGCAACCGATGACGTGACGTCAGAATTCGATGCACTGACCCAGTTTACCGCTACCTGGGTGTTCGTCGCCACGTGGCACAACGTGACCTATTATGGCGGCTCGTATGACACTCCAGTAAGTTTGTGTCTGTCTGTTTTTTATTGTCTGTATACACCAGGCCCATCATCAAGGTTTTGAAAATAGGGGTTCGAGTGTGCGCAATCGGGGATTTCGGGAATGATTTCTGAAACATTGTACGGTTAAAAACATTCTCAAAAGGGGGTTCGACCCCCCAGGTTGGGCATCCATATCTGCATTCGTCAGCACAAATAAACAAATGTGAATGAATTTTCAAAATCTGAAGTAGAGCCGACATGTTCACATGTCTTGCTGTGTAGATTAGTTCCTTATTACAAGGAACATCACTCAACCTATTATAATGTTGTTTACTGGTCACACCGCTAATGTTGTGCTACCTGTATCCGTTGGAATTGATCGTTTCGCCATACGTTCATTGTATGTACGCCAGAAATAAATTCTTGGCGATCGCACGAACCTCGGTGACATATGCAGAAATGCTTTTGCCCGTTTCTTGTACGCGATTGTTGAAACAAAAACGCTCGTATATGATCTGAGTACGAGGTTCACAGTAGCTGTCAAATTTTGGCAACACCTGATCAATGCATTGTTCGTTTTCACCAGCTAGCCAAGTAAAAGTGTCATATACTTTGGCTGCATCTTCGCCTATGACTAACAAAAGTGTTGCAACTCTCACTAAGCCATCCTGCTTATTAATGCCTGTTGCAATTTCATAGCGTAGCCATATCTTTCGTCATTGCTCGTTACGCTCAGTCGATGCTGTAGTTGTTTACAGACACCGTTTCGTACCAGTCAATAGCAGTGCACAATAGCACTGCTATTGAAGCGCATATTGGCGTTGGTATTGGTAAATCAGATATTCGAACGTCAAAACAAAGCCGCTGTGTAGAGCTGATCTCGTACTTGCTTAATTCAGCAATGTCTGCTGCGCATGTCATTAGCTGGCACACATTATTCCTGGTGTGTGGCACTGACTTACTGACGTCTTGTCATAATCCAGTTGCTCCGAACTACTTCACACTATTTACTCCGAATTTTGCACCTTTTCAAAACCTACTCAAAAAGTACGGACGCATGTATTCAATACACCAACACCACGAACACCACCACCACGAACACCACCACGAACACCACCACGAACACCACCACCACCAACATCACAACCACCAACACCACCAACTCGGCCAACACCAACACCAACACCAACACCAACACCAACACCAACACCAACACCAACACCAACACCACCACCACCACCACCACCACCACCACCACCACCACCACCACCACCACCACCACTACATCACTACTACTACTGTTAACACCACTACTGTTGACACTTTCAGCTGATAGGAAAAGTTCGTCAAGCCCATACGACTGGATCAACGTCGCCATATATATATATATATATATATATATATATATATATATATATATATATATATATATATATATATATATATATATATATATATATATATATATATATATATATATATATATATATACAAGTTAGAAATAAGGAGAAACATACCGACTCGTATGCCGTCGTTGGTCTGCCAAATTTCACTACACAAAAAGTTCAGACATTCCTCTGTATACAGATTATGTAGCGGCAACCAATTGGTGTCTAGTCTAGATTGAGAATTTCTTCTTCAGATCCGCCGAAGCTCGTGCGTGCCGTCCATGTCCTGCACTGCCTCAGGATCCACGCCGAATCCCGTTCAATTCGCACGCCTCCGGACGACCTTACATGTCAACCCGTACGGCCTGTCTTCGGCTAGGTTTGTTCTTCCCTTCCACTTCGCCTTCTATTGATGTCAATATCCGGTTGTGGCTTCGCCGTTTCCACTGTCAAAGTTTTTCAAGTGTTCGCTACGTCAGCTTTGCTACCTGTCCCTTGTCTTCAGGCACGATGACTTGTTGTCGGACCCGGACATTCGTTTACCTGTCGACCCTGCTTACTCTGAGCACACGGCGCCACACCAACATATCAACTTCTTTTTGTCCGCTCTTTTCAGTACCCAACTTTATGAACCGTGTAGTGCCACGCATAACGCTATCCAAATTAAATAGAACGGTTACACATTACACAACAGTGTTAGCTACTCGATATTGACGAATATATATGTATATTCTTTAAATATGGTACGAACATTAATAGGTCAACAACTGAAATGTGTGACCATTGTATTAAATTTTCATAGCATTGGTTAGAGAGTGAATGGAAATGAATACGCAGATAGTAAGATATATATATATATATATATATATATATATATATATATATATATATATATATATATATATATATATATATATATATATACACACACACACACACGTGTCACGTATCGCCTATGTATTCAGCGATCAATACTTCCATGCTTTGCTATTAAATATAAGTATATATTGTTTTCAGAGGACAGCCTCTACTGTTCAACGGAGCCCCGATGAGGCAGATGGTCCCGACACAATTCTCTGGCCGTGGATGGTTCCGCCGTCTTGGTTACAACCCTACCATGGGTCAAGTCACTGGATGCCTGATGAAAACACCAACACGTCACGAAACTAAGACAAGCAACAACAACAGTTATTTCTACGCTACACACTTCACTTAGGTTTGCAAGAAGGTTATATAAACAAAATAACATTACCATAGTGTAGTATAAGCATCTTAGCTTATTCTGAAGAGCTTCAGCTAATACATATTGGCATTCCTAACTGGGACATATGACTAAACAATAATATAATATGATAGATCCGGTAAATATACTGCTTTGTCTTACGCCAACACCATCGAAATATAAGATACACCTGACGATTCAGTGGTGTTGTTGTTGAGTTTCATGTAGTGATGCATTAGTTGACTAGTAGAGTAGCAATTAGGCAACGTTACTGTCATAATTGCTACAGTGACGCATTAGTTGACTAGTAGAGTAGCAATTAGGCAGCGTTACTGTCATAATTGATGTAGTGACGCATTAGTTGACTAGTAGAGTAGCAATTAGGCAACGTTATTGTCATAATTGATGCAGTGACGCATTAGTTGACTAGTAGAGTAGCAATTAGGCAACGTTACTGTCATAATTGATGCAGTGACTCATTAGTTGACTAGTAGAGTAGCAATTAGGCAACGTTACTGTCATAATTGATGCAGTGACGCATTAGTTGACTAGTAGAGTAGCAATTAGGCAACGTTACTGTCATAATTGATGCAGTGACGCATTAGTTGACTAGTAGAGTAGCAATTAGGCAACGTTACTGGCATAATCAGAATTCTCACATGTGATTTATGGCAGAGAACACTGCACTGTTCTTGTCTAAATAAACATGGTAATAATTGTGTTAATAAACACGTTCCATACACGAACGCGTGATTAAACGATTATGTATAATGATGTATTTGTTAAATACACTACCGTCTTAATTATATGCATAATCATAATATTAATGTACTCATTTAGGTATAAAGAACATTATAGTGTGTCTATCTAAATGTACATGTTGCCACAGTTCGCTCAGCTGAATACATGAGCACTTCTGTATAGACAGAGGTGAATGTGTGAACCAACTGTCTTCGCGTAGTAATTGTCGGGTTGCTAAATGCTTCCTAGAGAAGTCGAGTTGGTGTTGGAATGAACAGGTCTGCCAGCGGGTGACGGGTAAAGCGTTTTAATCAGTCCCACTGTATGAGAAAGTATCCTTTCGTACCTTTGCACGTATATAATAATTGTTTTAATTACCAAGCTCCAAACTGGGCCACGTGACAAAACGATTGCAAAACATGATATATATATATATATATATATATATATATATATATATATATATATATATATATATATATATATATATATATACATATATATATATATATATATATATATATATATATATATATATATATATATATATATATATATATATATATATATATATATGTTAAATATACTGCTTCGGCGTAGTACATCTAACGATTCTGTTTGAACTAGGGTGCTGTGTTTTATACAGACACATTAGTTGGGTGGGTAGCAATGTGCAACGTTACAGGTGTAATAAGAATATTAACGTATGTATTTACTTTCAAAGAACACTGCACTGTGTATATCTATACGCACACATGGTAATACTTGCTTTAATAACTAGTTTATAAACCAGGAAACGTACCTAAAACGTACCTCTGTTAAGTATTCTGTGCCGTTGTAGTAGCAACACCAGCTGTTGATGTAATATATCTAGCTTTGTCTATCTAAACACACATGGAAATAATTGCTTTGGTAACCACGTTCCAAATCAGAACAAGTGATTAAAGATTATATAACATGATAGGTATATTAAACACACTGTTTCGCCACAGAAACAATACCACCTGTTAATATAATACATATCTTTATTCAATTCCAATTAGGGTGTTGTGTTTTATGTAGTGACACATTAGTTGATTGGGCAGCAATTAGACAATGTTACTGGCATGTTAATAATAATTTTTAAATGCTTTACGTTATTGCTTATTGTGTATTGTTTATTGGTATTCCTCATTTCGAAATAAAATAATTGATAATGATAATATAGCATGATATATTTGTTATATAGATAGTATACTACTTTTATACTGTGCCGTCATAGCAGGAACACGATCCGCGGAGAGAATACATCTGTCGATTCCGTTCTAACTAGAGTGTTGTATTTCATGTAGTGACACATGATGGTTGAGGTGGTAGAAATTAGGCATAATCGGAATTAACGAGCATTGGACAGTGTACAATTACATAAACATTGTACTAATTGCAATAAAAAGCTACTCCCTTTAGGTGTGTTATTGGGTTATTAATTTATTATTAACTTTTCACTTACGCATACCAGCATTCACTTACGCACACCAAATTGCACTTACAAAATGTGACATTACAAAAGTAAGAATCCACGGCCACAAAAAATAATATATATATATATATAATATATATATAATATATATATATATATATATATATATATATATATATATATATATATATATATATATATATATATATATATATATACATACATATATATTTTTAGGACTTTTGTAATGTAACATTTTGTAAATATAAATATATATATATATATATATAAATGCTTTGACCTCCAAACAAATGTTTTAACGAAACGTAACCCTTTTTTATCAGCGGACGGTGCGAGCGCACACAAACAAGCCCCTCCTCCCCCCGACAGCCTACGGGCCTGAAACTTATGAGTTCCATTTTTTCGTCATTCAGTTTCAACACGTTGTTGTTGCTTACTGTTCTTGAAGAAGACGTAGCGTAGAAATGTGCATTATATCGCCCAATGTGCATAGAGTGTATGACTTTGGCTATAGAACCGAACCCTGAACTCGTCGCACACGCCGCACACACCGCACACGCCGCGCACGCACGCAAGCACGCACGCACACATGCACGCGCACGCCGCTTTCAGTACCAATTATCGACATACTGCTAAACTATCACCAAACAACTACGATCCTCACTGTCCAAAATGTGTGATATTTTATATATTCATGAGAAAGTAACCTTGTTGCTTCGTAATGGAAATCAGAAAACATATGACAAATTATGTATTATGTTCAACCGACCGTTTCGAAGTATAATAAACTATTATACGAAATTTCAAAAGTGAAATATAATTAGTGTGACATGTAATGCATAATAACGTGAACATAAATACCATGCATGCTAATTGAACATTTCACACAACATATTGTTAACGACAAAACTCCAGGAAACAACGACATTATATATTTTACAAATTTATCAAGTTTTGATAAGTGTTGAACATTTATAGCAATACATAATTGGCTTATTATTATCTTTGTTAAAAAGCTACTCTCTCTCTCCCTCTCTACAAAGAGAGAGAGAGAGAGAGAGAGAGAGAGAGAGAGAGAGAGAGAGAGAGAGAGAGAGAGAAGGGATGGAGGGAGGGAAGGATGGAGGGAGGGAGGGAGGGAGGGAGGGAAGGAGGGAGGGAGGGAGGGAGGGAAACATACAGACATTGATGGGGAGAGGGAAGGAGGGAGGGAAACATACAGACAGAGGAGGAGAGGGAGGGAGAGATAAGACAGACAAACAGACAAACAGACATATAGTCAGACAGACAGAAAGACAGACAGACAGACAAAGAGATAGAGATAGAGAGAGAGGGGTTGTTCTTACATTTCTTTCGTTTCAATTAAAAAACATTACTGGGCGCGCCTGGCTCCCGTTTAACCCATCCTATTCCTGTGGATTCGTCTGCGAGCACTGCACTGTACTCACGATGAAGGGTTGATAGTTTATGGTGTGAATAGTCCATGTAACATCTGCAGTCGATGTAATAAAAAAGCCTACTTTTATTCAAATCGTCATAAGAATATTGAATTTAGTTGTTAGATCCGGTAATGCTTAAATTAGTGGATATCCACAATTTTAAACACTGCGCGGGTCAATACCGACCATGGGCGTGACTTCCATCGTCTCGCCGATCACAAGACAAAATTACGAAATTTCACCAAGGGTGAACTTCGTGAGTTTTCAATATATCCATTTTCACGTTAATTAATATTTGACCAAACATTAAGAAATGTAATAGTTTGTCTGATGATTTCAGAAAAAAACTACATTGCGGTTGCACAAACGAGCTACCATGCTGCATTGAATACTATGTAAGTTTTATTGTTTTGCAAAATGTACAAATATACAGAGACAGAGAGACAGCGCGACAGAGAGACAGACTGGGAGAGATGTTAGTATCACACGTACTACGTCAAGTGAACACAAAAACCAGCCTTCTTCAAGGCTTAATTAACAATCAAATTAAGATTAAATTATGTGACGGCACAGTGCAATCGGCAGGTAAAGGCCACCAGACAATTAATATGCGGCAGTTGCAGCAACTGGGTGGACTTCGTCAAGTCCGGGTGTGAGAAGTCCTGGGCTGAGGTTCAGGCGGATGGTTTTAGTTTTGATTGTAGGGGATGTGCAAAGATGAAGGAATTTGAGATGGAGTTGGAACAGCTGAGACTGCTCGTTGTGGCAATAATGGGTTGTGCCAGTGGTTCCAGTGGGGGGACAGACGATGAAGTGGGGGAAGACGATTAGAGAGATGCTAGGGAGAGCTCACTTCAACCTGGGGGGAGGCTGAGAGGAGGAAATGTGACAGGTCGTAGAAAGACAGGACGTAAGTAGACGGGACGTAGGGAGACAGGACTTAAGGAGACGGGACGTAATGAGACAGGACATAAGTAGACAGGACGTAAGGAGACGGGACGTAGGGAGACAATACGTAAGTAGACAGGACGTAAGGAGACGGGACGTAGGGAGACAGGACGTAAGGAGACGGGACGTAATGAGACAGGACATAAGTAGACAGGACGTAAGGAGACGGGACGTAGGGAGACAATACGTAAGTAGACGGGACGTAGGGAGACAGGACGTAAGTAGACGGGACGTAGGGAGACAGGACTAAGGAGACGGGACGAAGGGAGACAGGAAGTAAGGAGACGGGACGGAGTGAGACAGGACGTAAGTATACGGGACGTAAGGAGACGGGACGTAAGGAGACGGGACGTAGGGAGAAGGACGTAAGGAGACGGGATGTAGGGAGACAGGACGAAAGTAGACGGGACGTAGGGAGACAGGACATAAGTAGCGGGACGTAAGGAGACAGGACGTAAGGAGACGGGACGTAGGGAGACAGGACGTAAGTAGACGGGACGTAAGGAGACAGGACGTAAGGAGACGGGACGTAGTGAGACAGGACGTAAGTAGACGGAACGTAAGGAGACAGGACGTAAGGAGACGGGACGTAGGGAGACAGGATATAAGTAGACGGGACGTAAGGAGACAGGACGTAAGTAGACGGGACGTAGGGAGACAGAACGTAAGTAGACGGGACGTAAGGAGACAGGACGTAAGGAGACGGGACGTAGGGAGACAGGACGTAAGTAGACGGGACGTAAGGAGAGAGGACGTAAGTAGACGGGACGTAAGGAGACAGGACGTAAGTAGACGGGACGTAAGGAGACAGGACGTAAGTAGACGGGACGTAAGGAGACAGCCAGGAAAGAAACAGGAGGGAAGACAACTGGAACGAAGGTGTGGGGAGTGGGGGAGACAGGAGCGAAGGATGCGAAGGAGACGAGAGGGAAGTTGTCAAGAGGGTAGGAAGATGGACAGAGTCTTAAACAAGGGAGACGACGTGGTGGTTTGTTTGCCCGAGGCCAAAATAGAGGCGATAAGTGAGAGGGTAGAAAACATCGTTGGTTCGGGCAACGGAGGATCTGTTTCAGTACACGTAGGGACAAATTACGTAGAGAGGGAGGATACAACTGCCATAGTAAGGAAATACACGCAGTCAGAACACTAAAGCAGACGCGGGTTGAGCAGGTTATACTGTCAGGGATTTTACCAGTAATAGGAAAGAGGGATCAGAGATATCGAAATTGCCGGGGGATGGCAATTAACATGCTAGTCCAGAAGCTATGTAAGGAAGAGGATGTTGGATTTGTTGATTTGTGGGGAAGTTTTGTTGGGAGGGCTGATATGTACATGAAGGATGGGCTTCATCTAAGTGGAAAGGGACACCAGCATTTGCCGATGAACTCTCAGCAGCAGGAGTGGAGTCCAAACATGAACGAAGAGGATAACACAAAAATACAAAATGCTATAAAAGAAGTTAGCAAAGGGGAATGTATCATGATGGGAGATTTTAACCATGGACACATGCAAAGGAAATATCTAGAGAGTACTGGGGGTGGGGACCAATAATTTCTATTTTTTAAATCATGATAACTTCCTTATTCGACCGACCGACCGACCGACCGACCGACCGACCGACCGACCGACCGACCGACCGACCGACCGACCGACCGACCGACCGACCGACCGACCGACCGACCGACCGACCGACCGACCGACCGACCGACCGACCGACCGACCGACCGACCGACCGACCGACCGACCGACCGACCGACCGACCGACCGACCGACCGACCGACCGACCGACCGACCGACCGACCGACCGACCGACCGACCGACCGACCGACCGACCGACCGACCGACCGACCGACCGACCGACCGACCGACCGACCGACCGACCGACCGACCGACCGACCGACCGACCGACCGACCGACCGACCGACCGACCGACCGACCGACCGACCGACCGACCGACCGACCGACCGACCGACCGACCAGCCAAACAACCAGGGGAGATAATGTATTAGATATAGTTTTGTCATCACAAAAAGAATTAGTGAACAATGCAAAAATACATGAACCATTGGGAAACAGTGACCAAAATCAAATACAAAACAGTAACAAAACAAAACATACAGGAGAAACTTCAACTAAGGTAACTGTAACAATATGAGAAAATACTTGACAAAGCTAGATTGGAATAACATGCTGATGAATATCCTAAAATATGAAATTGAGAGTATCATCGAAAAAGGAAAACGGTCTAGAAAGAAACACTTGTTAAATGAAGCTATTAGAAAAATAGTGTTCAAGCAAACTATGTGGAGGGTTTATACGCGTACCATAAAGGATGAAGACTACGGGAACTACTGTAAAAGAAAATGATTTAGGAATTACAATTAGCGCTGATATGAAAGTTTCAGAGCAGTGTTGTATTGCAGCTTCAAAGAGTAATCAAATTATTGGGTTGATTAGGAGAAACATAACATACAAGGAAAAAGCTAATTATACTTCTGTATAATGCAATAATTAGACCTCATTTAGAATACTGTGTACAAGCGTAGACCATATCGTAAGAAGGATATATATACTATTGAACGCCTACAGGGGAGAGCAACTAAAATTATTCCAGAACTGAGAAGGTGGTTTATAAACTCTGGAGATAACGAGGTTAAGAGGAGATCATATTGAAGTTTTTAAGATATTGAAGGCTTATGAAAATATTGATAGAAATATGTTTTTCCACTCAAGAAAGATAGCAGAACTAGAGGACCAGAGGTAAACTTAGTAAAGGTTCAGTGTAGATTGGATATCAAGAAGTACTACTTCTCAAAGATGACAATAAAAGAATGGAACAAATTCTGTACGGATTATATAACTGCTGGCAGCGTGAATTTGTTTAAAAACAGTTTTGTCACATATCTCAGGAGGGCGGGTTACACGTAGATGAACATTGTCGGACTCTCGATAAGCCAATGGCTTCCTTGTCCACTTGCCATCTGGGCCTTTGGCTTGGATGACAAATCTTGTACACTCTTGTTAAATACATGTAGAATTTATTCGTTCATAAGCGTTTCGACCATTCCTGGTTCATAGCACGTGTCATGTCCGTCTTTAGACCTTGATGTATTTGCATCAATCCAGGTACGGATGATAGTGGTGGAAAAGTGTACATATCTGCTGACGAGAATAATGACTAGAGGGGTCACTTATCATGTGACATGTGGGTGATTGGAGCAGCATGATATGGTGGTTCTAGTGCATAACAGTATTGTCGTCGGTGGAAATATAATGAAGCGGAATTATGCACCAATTGTTGTCATTAGAAGGCAGCAACGAATATGTTACCATGTTGATTTTGTTGACCCTGTTTACTCTTCTAATTTAGATTTAACAAGATTTAATAAAATTGCCATCCCAAACAACAAGTTCCAGATGGCAAGTGGACAAGGATGCCATTGGCTTATCGAGAGTCCAACAATTTTCTCATCTATGTGTAGCCCGCCCTTATCAGATATATGTCAATTCTATTTTTAAACATATTCACACTAGTAGCATTAACACAATCATTGGCAGTTTGTTCCATTCATTTATCACCCTCTGCGAGAGAGAGAGAGAGAGAGAGAGAGATAGAGATAGAGATAGAGAGAGAGCGAGAGAGAGAGAGAGAGAGAGAGAGAGAGAGAGAGAGGAAAGAGAGAGAGAGAGAGAGAGAGAGAGAGAGAGAGAGAGAGAGAGTACTTGCTCATGTCCAATCTACACTGCTCCTTAACTAATGTTGCTTTGTTTCCTCTTGTTCCACTGCCTTCTGTAAGTTTGAAGAACATATTCCTATCAACATCCTCATATCCGTTCACTATTTTAAACACTTCTATTTGGTCTCCTCCTAGTCTCCTGGTTTCTACTGTTGTCATACCACATTGTAATAAGCGGATTTCGTAACTAAGGTCTCTCAATTCTGGAATCATTTTAGTTGCTCTTCGTTGTATTCTTTCTAGCTTGTCTATGTCCTTTTTACGATACGACCTCCATGCTTGAATACAATATTCCAAATGTGGTCTAACTATTGCTTTGTACAGGGGTACAATTAACTGTTTCCCTTAAACGTGATAGTTCTCCTAATTAGCCCTAAAATTTGATTTCCTTTCGAAGCAGCAATCCCACATTGCTCTGAAACTTTCATGTCAGCACTAAATGTTACTCCTAAGTCCTTTTCTTGTGTTGTTCTACCTAGTACAGCATCCCCCATTTTATATTCTTCGCCCATGTTTCCGTGTCCTATGTGTACACATTTACACTTCCCAAAATTGAATAACATTTGCCATTTCTCTGACCATTTAACTCATTTATCTAGATCATCCTGTAAACTGTTTTATCTGTATCATTTGTAACCTTTCTGAATACTTTTGTGTCATCTGCAATTTTCAGTACTTTGCTAGATATATCTTCTTCCAATTCTTCCAAATTATATATATATATATATATATATATATATATATATATATATATATATATATATATATATATATATATATATATATATATATATATATATATATATATATATATATATATATATATATATATATATATATATATATATATATATATATATATATATATATATATATATATATATATATATATATATTTATATTAAAAACAGTATAGGGCCTAACACTGATCCCTGTGGTACCCCACTCAAAATAGATTTCCAGTTTGAAATCTCACCATCTACTATTACTCTCTGTTTTCTGTGTGTAAGCCACTTTTCTTTCTAGTTGATTACATCATTACCATGGGCTTTTAGTTTAAGTAACAATCTTTGATGTCGCACTTTATCGAAAGCTTTCTGAAAATCTAAGTAGACAACATCCACTGGTGACCCGTCCTCTACCCACTTTGTAATTTCTTCCAAAAAACATAAGATATTGGTTAGACATGACTTTGCTTTTAGGAATCCATGTTGAGATGTATTTATTAATTTATGTTTTACAAGGAATTCCACCATGTGGTCTCTTAATGTTTTGAGTAATTTACATACAACTGATGTTAAACTCACTGGTCTGTCATTTTCTGGCTTTTTCCTCGATCCCTTCTTAAATAGCAGCGAAATGTTTGCTTCTTTCCATTCTGAAGGAACTATTCCTTCTTCTAATGACAAGTTAAACAATTTTGCAAGTGGTGTACTAATTTGCTCAACAATTTCCTTAAGCAGTTTTGATGGTATCCCATCAACTCTAGGTGATTTATTATCTTTCATCTTCTTAATTTTCTTTGCTATCATTTCAGGAGTTACAAATAACTGCCCTAAATGTTTTGATTTATTGGCCTCAAATTTAGTCAATGGAACTGGAAGTGAGGTGATATCTTCTGTGGTAAAAACTGAGCTGAAATACTCATTCAGGACCTCTGCCATTTGGAACCCGTCTGAAATTATGTTTTCACTGTTGTTTTCCAGTGGTCCGACCTTATCTCGAAATTTCTGTTTACTCCTTACATACATAAGCATAGCAACTCTTGCTGTAATTTTTTATATTACCTGCCTATTTTTTTCAAAGGTTCTTTTAGATTTTCTAATTTCAGTTGTAGATAGGTTAAGTGCCTCTTTGTAGTTTGTGTAGTCTTCTACATTTCCAGTGTGTTTATAGACCCTCCACAGCATCTGTTTGTAAGCAATTTTTCTAATAGCTTCTTTTGACAGGTGTTTTTTCCTGGACTTTTTCCCTTGTTTTCTTAAAGGAACAAATTTCTCAATAATGCCCTCAATCTCATACTTTAAACAAGTCCAGCATTCTGTTGCTGTCTTTTTCTTCAGCAAGTTATTCCAATCTATATTTGCTAGATATGTTCTCATCACTTTATATTTGCCTTTGTTGAAGTTCCTCCTCCATTGTTTTTTATATGTATTCCCTGTTTTTACTTTTATATTAAAATGGATTTTGTTATGGTCATTTGAACCCAAAGGTTCGTGTACTTTAACATTGTCAACTAATTAATTTTGAGAAGACAAAATTAAATCTAACACATTCCCACCTCTGGTTGGTTCTAAGACATGTTGAGTAAGGAAACAATCCTGTGTTAGAAGTAGAAACTGATGGTCATCACCTCCAGCACTCTCTAATGATTCCCACTGTACATAACCATGGTTAAAATCAACCATTATAACACATTCTCCCTTGCTCACCTCCCTTATCGCCTTTTGTAATTTTACATCTTCCTCTTGTCCTATGTTAGGACTACGATAAACTACTCCTATTGTTAATGTTGAGTTCCTGGTAATTATGTTACGTTACACCAAATTGCTTCCACACTATCTGCTTCACTTTTCAGTGTTATTTCATATGCTTGGATAGATTCTTTAATATATAAAATTATTCCACCTCCCCTTCTTTCTCGTGTATCCTTCCTAAACATTACATAGCCTGCCAGTGCTAACTCAGCATCTACTATATCTTCATTTGCCCATGATTCTGTGATGCCTATTACATGAGGATCAATATCTGCTACCATAATGTCTAACTCACTTTTTTTATTTACTATGCTCCTGGCATTTAAGCATACACATTTAAGTTCATTGTCCGGAATTATTGGTGAACATTTCTTTGGATGTGTATTTGTAGTAGTACTCCTTTGAGTTGTCTCTGTCAGTTCCCCCTGAGCATCTAGTTTAAATAATTTACGGTACCTGTGCCCTCGTCGACAACTCTGACAAACTCACACCCAAGAACTGCAGCGCCCTTCCCTGTCAGATGAATTCCATCTCTCATGAAAAAGTCATCTCTTCCCACAAAGTTTAACCACATGTCTATGAAGCCTACTCCCTCCTCCATACATACCTTCTATACTTGTGTGTTCATCGCCATCCTCCTACAATTCCTAAATTTCTCACCCCTGCCTCCCATTATTGGTAATGTCCCCAACAATACAATCTGTCCAACTCGTGCCTCTTTAAGTGTCTTGATCAACCTCCTGTACTTACCAACGATGGCTGACGTTCCCTCCTTCTCTGCATTGTTCGTTCCCACATGCACGAGAACAGCACCTCCCGTGCCACCACCCATGACTTGTCCTGCCTTCTCTGCTATATCCTCTATTTTTGCCCCTGGTAGACATACTGTTATGTCATCTCCTCTATTTACAATTTTATCCACTTTCCTAATGATGGAATCCCCCAAAAATACCCGGGCTTTCCTCGCTTTCCCCTGTGATACTACATCAGCAAAGCTCCTTTCCTGTTGCACACTACTAGTATGCCCCTTTCTCTCCTATCATCAACCTTTAATGTCTTACCACCTGGCAATCCCTCTCCACTCACCCGCTTACCTCTCTTTTGTTGCATTCTCTGCCTTCTGTCATCTTTCTTCTTCTGATCCACAGTCTTATCCTTTTCTCTGCTCTTGTTATCCTCGACCATCCTGCCACCTGACAATCCCTCTTCACTCACTCGGTTATCTTCCTTTTGTTTCACATTCTTCCTTTTTCCATCTTTCTTCTTCTTACCAGCTTTCTCCCTCACATTGCCACTGCTCTCCTTGTTCTCACCACCTCTGTTCTCCTCGTTTTCACTACCTCTGCTCTCCTCGTTCTCACCGCCTCTGCTCTCCTTGGTCTCACCACCTCTGCTCTCCTCGGTCTCACCACCTCTGCTCTCCTCGGTCTCACCACCTCTGCTCTCCTCGGTCTCACAACCTCTGCTCTCCTCGGTCTCACCACCTATGTTCTCATCATTCTCACCACCTCTGCTCTCTTTTATCTCACCCTGCCCTGTCATCATCAAAATCATATGCCTTAGCTCAATCACCTGCTCCTGCGGATATTTCACTGTCATACACCCCCTACACACGAAATTAAAATCATCCGCCTGCACCTCCGCCCACGAATTTACACACCCGGGTTAGACATGACCTTGCTTTTAGAAACCCATGTTGATATGTATTTATTAATTTATGTTTTACAAGGAATTCCACCATGTGGTTTCTAATTAATGTTTCGAGTAATTTACATACAACTTAACACGTATGTTTTTTATCAGTTACTGATCTTTGTTTACGTGTATCAATAATCTAATGCACAAAACTACACCACGGGAGAGGCACAGGCCGTTAATCGCATGCACCAAATACATGTGTATCAACAATCTAATGCACAAAACTACACCACGGGAGAGGCACAGGCCGTTAATCGCATGCACCAAATACATGTGGAGGCTGAATTTAGTGGTTAAATCTAGTTAATGTTACAGTTGATGTGAACGCAATCACATTGTAGGCATTTGACGACTTTTCAGCCCTTCGTACAAGTCAGCGTGGTGCTTGATAACAGGTGTGCAGTAGGTCACCGTGGCATAGTTTATATTGTTTAGAATAAGCACATTGGTGCATCTGCAGAAGATGTTTCTATGCTTTTAATGTATGTAGTCATTTGTCAAATAAGTAAGTTTTAAATGTATTGCATTATGATACTGTGACAAGATAATTATTTTATTTGATACACATATTTGTCATAATAAGTATTCGTTAATATAAACTATGAATACAGATTTCGTCTTGCTGAGTCTATGATACACTATGTAATTGATATTGCTGCTTAGTGTTGTTGAATGTAGAATGGTGTTGTTTTCGTTGTCCTTGATGTTGTCGTTGTCCTTGATGTTGTTGCTCTCCTCTTTATCCCTTTAGACGTCCGGGATGAGGATGGCATTGATACCGGTCGTCGAATTTGTGTTTTACTTCACAAATTTTATGGCAAGTCATATATTAGCAAGTCAAGTCTCAAGTCATGGACCTCCAAGTCCACGTCCAGTTTCTGGTCATCGGTGTGAATTCCAGGTCAAAACCCAACACGGGTTCACCAAAAGCCATGGTTGTTGTGGATTGTCTGCGGTAATTTCGGCAAATGTAGGCGGATGCAGCCCCGCCACTACATTAGCCGATCATAATAAGTACTTCATAATTATTGCATTATGTGCTGTCACAACGTGGTCTCGTTTTGCCACCAGACGTGTTGGCAAGTAACAACTTGGCAAGTCAAGCCAACGAACTCCAAGTGCAAGTGAAATCGTTTATCTGAATTCCAAGTCAAGTTGCAAGTCATGAAAATGGGCGACTCGATTCTGATTCGAATCAGCCCCTGCAACTCGAATCAGCAAGTCTGGTTCTTCTTCCGTCACTTATTCAGTTTCAATGCCCTCTCCACCACCTGTCTCCCCTCCCCGCGCCCGTTAAATGCCTCCTCATTAGCTTCCACCTGAAACTCTCTTTTACATCAACTTCCTCCCTCAGCTCCTCCATTCTTCGCTACTCTATTCTATTCACTCACGCAGTTATTCTCACCTAGTTATTTTCTCTTGTTGTTTTTTTCCCGTCAACGCCTTGGTCTCTAGGATATATATGTAGAATGTTGTTATGCATGAGCTAAGCCCCTTTCCTTTGAGCGTCCGAAATATAGGTCTGCCTCCAATCACCACATCCATTTTCCTCCCATTCGCCCCAGAACGTATTCCCCCATCTTCTCAAGAATAACTCCCAGTCCATGTCTGCCAAACATATCCATTCCACCAACCGTCTGCCTCACCGTTCTCTAGAACCACCAGGTTGTCTGCGTATAACAACTTGCGGAGAATATCCTTCGTGCTCGTTTACCTGCTGATCACCTATACTACTGCTACGGACAACAGTGTGCTTAGATCACTCGGGGCAATGGCCGTGTGTTGTGTCTTTGTTGGTAAATATCTGTGTCATGTAATTGGGGCCATGACCGTGTGGTGTGTCCCTGGTGGTAAACCTCTGTGTCATATGATCGGGGCCATGACCATGTGGTGTGTCCCTGGTGGTAAACCTATGTGTCATGTAATCAGGGCCATGACAGTGTGGTGTGTCCCTAGAGGTAAACCTCTGTGTCATGTGTTTGGGGTCATGACAGTGTGGTATGTCTCTGTTTGTAAACATATGTGTCATGTACTCGGGGCCATGACGGTGTGGTGTGTCCCTGGTGGTAAACCTCTGTGTCATGTAATCGGGGCCATGACCGGGTGGCGTGTCCCTGGTCGTAAACCTCTGTGTCATGTAATCGGGGACATTGACCGTGTGGTGTGTCCCTAGAGGTAAACCTCTGTGTCATGTACTTGGGGCAATGACAGTGTGGTGTGTCACTAGAGGTAAACCTATGAGTCATGTACTTGGAGCCATGACAGTGTGGTGTGTCCTTGGTGGTAAATTTATGTGTCATGTAATCGGGGCCATGATCGTGTGGTGTGTCCCTAGATGTAAACTTCTGTGTCATGTACTTGGGGCCATGACATTGTGGTGTGTCCATGTTGGTAAACATATGTGTCATGTACTCGGGGTCATGACCTTGTGGTATGTCTTTGGTGGTAAACTTCTGTGTCATGTAATCGGGGCCATGACCGTGTGGTGTGTCTTTGGTGGTAAACTTCTGTGTCATGTAATCGGGGCCATGACCGTGTGGTGTGTCCTTGGTTGTAAACGTATGTGTCATGTACTCGGGGTCATGATGGTGTGGTGTGTCCATGTTGATAAACATATGTGTCATGTACTCGGGGTCATGACGGTGTGGTGTGTCCCTGGTGGTAAACTTATGTGTCATGTACTCGGGGCCATGACAGTGTGGTGTGTCCATGTTGATAAACATAGGTGTCATGTACTCGGGGTCAAGACGGTGTGGTGTGTCCTTGGTGGTAAACTTCGGTGTCATGTACTTGGGGCCATGACAGTGTGGTGTGTCAATGTTGGTAAACATATGTGTCATGTACTCGGGGTCATGACCTTGTGGTATGTCTTTGGTGGTAAACTTCTGTGTCATGTAATCGGGGCCATGACCGTGTGGTGTGTCTTTCGTGGTAAACCTCTGTGTCATGTACTCGGGGTCATGGCCGTGTGGTGTGTCCTTGGTGGTAAACTTCTGAGTCATGTACTCGGGGCCATGACCGTGTGGTGTGTCCTTGGTGGTAAACTTATGTGTCATGTAATCGGAGCCATGACAGTGTGGTGTGTCCCTGGTGGTAAACGTATGTGTCATGTACTCGGGGCCATGACCGTGTGGTGTGTCCTTGGTGGTAAACTTCTGTGTCATGTAATCGGAGCCATGACAGTGTGGTGTGTCCTGGTGGCA